>CM056829.1:25747100-26236945 GCA_029853015.1 Chelidonichthys spinosus | reverse complement strand
CTATTTATAGCTATAGTACCTCGACAAACAAGATTGCCGGTTCGATCCCCGACTCCTCCTAGCTGAGTGGTACCATTTTACCATTTTACCATTTCAGGTTGCTGCATCAAACACAGTTTGTAGTGTTACTCTAGGTGCATGTTGTCATGATAGGTTATTGAGCCAGAAAGTGCTTCATACCTCATCTGTGGGGATGCTCATAGATGGAACCAGGAACAGAGGGGACTAGAGACACAAGTGTGACATCTGTTTGGGAAAAATGTTGTTTCAGACTGTGCTTAAGAGCATGTTTCAGACCATTTGGAGTCATCTGAACCACTTTGAGTCATCTGAGGCACATTGTGAGTGATGTCCCATGTGGCCCCATACACTCCATGTTCCAGCATGGGCCTTGGAAGTGTAAATTTGCCCAAGTGTGACATGAGTTTGGGGAAAATGTTGTTTAAGACTTTGCTTATGAGCATGTTTCAGACCATTTTGAGTAATCTTAGCCACATTGTGAGTGATGTCCCATGTGGCCCCATACACTCCATGTTCCAGCATGGGCCTTGGAAGTGTAAATTTGCCCAAGTGTGAGATGAGTTTGGGAAAAATGTTGTTTCAGCCTGTGCTTAGAAGCATGTTTCAGACCATTTGGAGTAATCTGAGCTACTTTGAGTCATCTGAGCCACATTGTGAGTGATGTCCCATGTGGCCCCATACACTCCATGTTCCAGCATGGGCCTTGGAAGTGTAAATTTGCCTAAGTGTGACATGAGTTTGGGAACAATGCTGTTTCAGACTGTGCTTATTAGCATGTTTCAGACCATTTGGAGTCATCTGAGCCACTTTGAGTCATCTGAGCCACATTGTGAGTGATGTCCCATGTGGCCCCATACATTCCATGTCCCAGAATGGGCCCTGGAAGTGTAAATTTGCCTAAGTGTGAGATGAGTTTGGGAAAAATGTTGTTTCTGCTTGTGCTTATGAACATGTTTCAGACCATTTGGAGTCATCTGAGCCACATTGTGAGTGATGTCCCATGTGGCCCCATACACTCCATGTTCCAGCATGGGCCTTGGAAGTGTAAATTTGCCCAAGTGTGAGATGAGTTTGGGAAAAATGTTCTTTCAGCCTGTGCTTAGAAGCATGTTTCAGACCATTTGGAGTCATCTGAGCTACTTTGAGTCATCTGAGCCACATTGTGAGTGATGTCCCATGTGGCCCCATACATTTTATGTCCCAGAATGGGCCCTGGAAGTGTAAATTTGCCCAAGTGTGAGATGAGTTTGGGAAAAATGTTTCAGCCTGTGCTTAGAAGCATGTTTCAGACCATTTGGAGTCATCTGAGCTACTTTGAGTCATCTGAGCCACATTGTGAGTGATGTCCCATGTGGCCCCATACACTCCATGTTCCAGCATGGGCTTTGGAAGTGTAAATTTGCTTAAGTTTGAGATGAGTTTGGGAAAAATGTTGTTTCAGACTGTGCTTATGAGCATGTTTCAGACCATTTTGAGTAATCTTAGCCACATTGTGAGTGATGTCCCATGTGGCCCCATACACTCCATGTTCCAGCATGGGCCTTGGAAGTGTAAATTTGCCCAAGTGTGAGATGAGTTTGGGAAAAATGTTGTTTCAGCCTGTGCTTAGAAGCATGTTTCAGACCATTTGGAGTCATCTGAGCTACTTTGAGTCATCTGAGCCACATTGTGAGTGATGTCCCATGTGGCCCCATACATTTTATGTCCCAGAATGGGCCCTGGAAGTGTAAATTTGCCCAAGTGTGAGATGAGTTTGGGAAAAATGTTGTTTCAGCTTGTGCTTAGAAGCATGTTTCAGACCATTTGGAGTCATCTGAGCTACTTTGAGTCATCTGAGCCACATTGTGAGTGATGTCCCATGTGGCCCCATACACTCCATGTTCCAGCATGGGCCTTGGATGTGTAAATTTGCTTAAGTTTGAGATGAGTTTGGGAAAAATGTTGTTTCACACTGTGCTTATGAGCATGTTTCAGACCATTTTGAGTAATCTTAGCCACATTGTGAGTGATGTCCCATGTGGCCCCATACATTCCATATCCCAGAATGGGCCCTGGAAGTGTAAATTTGCCTAAGTGTGAAATGAGTTTGGGAAAAATGTTGTTTCTGCTTGTGCTTATGAACATGTTTCAGACCATTTGGAGTCATCTGAGCCACATTGTGAGTGATGTCCCATGTGGCCCCATACACTCCATGTTCCAGCATGGGCCTTGGAAGTGTAAATTTGCCCAAGTGAGATGAGTTTGGGAAAAATGTTCTTTCAGCTTGTGCTTATGAACATGTTTCAGACCATTTGGAGTCATCTGAGCTATTTTGAGTCATCTGAGCCAAATTGTGAGTGATGTCCCATGTGGCCCCATACACTTCCATGTTCCAGAATGGGCCTTGGAAGTGTAAATTTGCCTAAGTGTGAGATGAGTTTGGGAACAATGTTGTTTCAGCCTGTGCTTATTAGCATGTTTCAGACCATTTGGAGTCATCTGAGCTACTTTGAGTCATCTGAGCCACATTGTGAGTGATGTCCCATGTGGCCCCATACACTCCATGTTCCAGCATTGGCCCTGGAAGTGTAACATTTGCCTAAGTTTGAGATGAGTTTGGGGAAAATGTTGTTTCTGCTGTGCTTATGAAGCATGTTTCAGACCATTTGGAGTCATCTTAGCCACATTGTGAGTGATGTCCCATGTGGCCCCATACATTCCATGTCCCAGCAATGGGCCCTGGAAGTGTAAATTTGCCCTAAGTGTGAGATGAGTTTGGGAAAAATGTTGTTTCTGCTTGTGCTTATGAACATGTTTCAGACCATTTGGAGTCATCTGAGCTACTTTGAGTCATCTGAGCCACATTGTGAGTGATGTCCCATGTGGCCCCATACATTTTATGTTCCCAGAATGGGCCCTGGAAGTGTAAATTTGCCCTAAGTGTGAGATGAGTTTGGGAAAAATGTTGTTTCAGCTTGTGCTTATGAACATGTTTCAGACCATTTGGAGTCATCTGAGCCACATTGTGAGTGATGTCCCATGTGGCCCCATACACTCCATGTTCCAGCATGGGCCTTGGAATGTGTAAATTTGCTAAGTTTGAGATGAGTTTGGGAAAAATGTTGTTTCACACTGTGCTTAGAGCATGTTTCAGACCATTTGGAGTCATCTGAGCTACTTTGAGTCATCTGAGCCACATTGTGAGTGATGTCCCATGTGGCCCCATACATTTTATATCCCAGAATGGGCCCTGGAAGTGTAAATTTGCCTAAGTGTGAAATGAGTTTGGGAAAAATGTTTCTGCCTGTGCTTAGAACATGTTTCAGACCATTTGGAGTCATCTGAGCTACTTTGAGTCATCTGAGCCACATTGTGAGTGATGTCCCATGTGGCCCCATACACTCCATGTTCCAGCATGGGCTTTGGAAGTGTAAATTTGCCTTAAGTTGACATGAGTTTGGGGAAAATGTTGTTTCAGACTTTGCTTATGAGCATGTTTCTGACCATTTGGAGTCATCTGAGCCCCATTGTGAGTGATGTCCCATGTGGCCCCATACGCTCCATGTTCCAGCATGGGCCTTGGAAGTGTAAATTTGCCTAAGTGTGACATGAGTTTGGGAAAAATGTTGTTTCAGCCTGTGCTTATGAGCATGTTTCAGACCATTTGGAGTCATCTGAGCCACTTTGAGTCATCTGAGCCCCATTGTGAGTGATGTCCCATGTGGCCCCATACGCTCCATGTTCCCAGAATGGGCCCTGGAAGTGTACATTTGCCTAAGTGTGAGATGAGTTTGGGAAAAATGTTGTTTCTGCTTGTGCTTATGAACATGTTTCAGACCATTTGGAGTCATCTGAGCTACTTTGAGTCATCTGAGCCACATTGTGAGTGATGTCCCATGTGGCCCCATACATTCCATGTTCCAGCAATGGGCCTTGGAAGTGTAAATTTGCTTAAGTTTGAGATGAGTTTGGGAAAAATGTTGTTTCACACTTGTGCTTATGAGCATGTTTCAGACCATTTTGAGTAATCTTGAGCCACATTGTGAGTGATGTCCCATGTGGCCCCATACATTCCATGTCCCAGAATGGGCCCTGGAAGTGTAAATTTGCCTAAGTGTGAGATGAGTTTGGGAAAAATGTTGTTTCTGCTTGTGCTTATGAACATGTTTCAGACCATTTGGAGTCATCTGAGCCACATTGTGAGTGATGTCCCATGTGGCCCCATACACTCCATGTTCCAGCATGGGCCTTGGAAGTGTAAATTTGCCCAAGTGAGATGAGTTTGGGAAAAATGTTCTTTCAGCCTTGTGCTTAGAACATGTTTCAGACCATTTGGAGTCATCTGAGCTACTTTTGAGTCATCTGAGCCACAATTGTGAGTGATGTCCCATGTGGCCCCATACATTTTATGTTCCAGCATGGGCCTTGGAAGTGTAAATTTGCCCTAAGTGTGAGATGAGTTTGGGAACAATGTTGTTTCAGACTGTGCTTAGAAGCATGTTTCAGACCATTTGGAGTCATCTGCGCCTACTTTGAGTCATCTGAGCCACATTGTGAGTGATGTCCCATGTGGCCCCATACACTCCATGTTCCAGCATGGGCTTTGGAAGTGTAAATTTGCTTAAGTTTGAGATGAGTTTGGGAAAAATGTTGTTTCAGACTGTGCTTATGAGCATGTTTCAGACCATTTTGAGTAATCTTAGCCACATTGTGAGTGATGTCCCATGTGGCCCCATACACTCCATGTTCCAGCATGGGCCTTGGAAGTGTAAATTTGCCCAAGTGTGAGATGAGTTTGGGAAAAATGTTGTTTCAGCCTGTGCTTAGAAGCATGTTTCAGACCATTTGGAGTCATCTGAGCTACTTTGAGTCATCTGAGCCACATTGTGAGTGATGTCCCATGTGGCCCCATACATTTTATGTCCCAGAATGGGCCCTGGAAGTGTAAATTTGCCCAAGTGTGAGATGAGTTTGGGAAAAATGTTGTTTCAGCCTGTGCTTAGAAGCATGTTTCAGACCATTTGGAGTCATCTGAGCTACTTTGAGTCATCTGAGCCACATTGTGAGTGATGTCCCATGTGGCCCCATACACTCCATGTTCCAGCATGGGCCTTGGAAGTGTAAATTTGCTTAAGTTTGAGATGAGTTTGGGAAAAATGTTGTTTCACACTGTGCTTATGAGCATGTTTCAGACCATTTTGAGTAATCTTAGCCACATTGTGAGTGATGTCCCATGTGGCCCCATACATTCCATATCCCAGAATGGGCCCTGGAAGTGTAAATTTGCCTAAGTGTGAGATGAGTTTGGGAAAAATGTTGTTTCTGCTTGTGCTTATGAACATGTTTCAGACCATTTGGAGTCATCTGAGCCACATTGTGAGTGATGTCCCATGTGGCCCCATACACTCCATGTTCCAGCATGGGCCTTGGAAGTGTAAATTTGCCCAAGTGACATGAGTTTGGGAAAAATGTTGTTTCAGCTTGTGCTTATGAACATGTTTCAGACCATTTGGAGTCATCTGAGCCATTTTGAGTCATCTGAGCCAAATTGTGAGTGATGTCCCATGTGGCCCCATACACTCCATGTTCCAGCATGGGCCTTGGAAGTGTAAATTTGCCTAAGTGTGACATGAGTTTGGGAACAATGTTGTTTCAGACTGTGCTTATTAGCATGTTTCAGACCATTTGGAGTCATCTGAGCCACTTTGAGTCATCTGAGCCACATTGTGAGTGATGTCCCATGTGGCCCCATACACTCCATGTTCCAGCATGGGCTTTGGAAGTGTAAATTTGCTTAAGTTTGAGATGAGTTTGGGAAAAATGTTGTTTCAGACTGTGCTTATGAGCATGTTTCAGACCATTTTGAGTAATCTTAGCCACATTGTGAGTGATGTCCCATGTGGCCCCATACACTCCATGTTCCAGCATGGGCCTTGGAAGTGTAAATTTGCCCAAGTGTGAGATGAGTTTGGGAAAAATGTTGTTTCAGCCTGTGCTTAGAAGCATGTTTCAGACCATTTGGAGTCATCTGAGCTACTTTGAGTCATCTGAGCCACATTGTGAGTGATGTCCCATGTGGCCCCATACATTTTATGTCCCAGAATGGGCCCTGGAAGTGTAAATTTGCCCAAGTGTGAGATGAGTTTGGGAAAAATGTTGTTTCAGCCTGTGCTTAGAAGCATGTTTCAGACCATTTGGAGTCATCTGAGCTACTTTGAGTCATCTGAGCCACATTGTGAGTGATGTCCCATGTGGCCCCATACACTCCATGTTCCAGCATGGGCCTTGGAAGTGTAAATTTGCTTAAGTTTGAGATGAGTTTGGGAAAAATGTTGTTTCACACTGTGCTTATGAGCATGTTTCAGACCATTTTGAGTAATCTTAGCCACATTGTGAGTGATGTCCCATGTGGCCCCATACATTCCATATCCCAGAATGGGCCCTGGAAGTGTAAATTTGCCTAAGTGTGAGATGAGTTTGGGAAAAATGTTGTTTCTGCTTGTGCTTATGAACATGTTTCAGACCATTTGGAGTCATCTGAGCCACATTGTGAGTGATGTCCCATGTGGCCCCATACACTCCATGTTCCAGCATGGGCCTTGGAAGTGTAAATTTGCCCAAGTGACATGAGTTTGGGAAAAATGTTGTTTCAGCTTGTGCTTATGAACATGTTTCAGACCATTTGGAGTCATCTGAGCCATTTTGAGTCATCTGAGCCAAATTGTGAGTGATGTCCCATGTGGCCCCATACACTCCATGTTCCAGCATGGGCCTTGGAAGTGTAAATTTGCCTAAGTGTGACATGAGTTTGGGAACAATGTTGTTTCAGACTGTGCTTATTAGCATGTTTCAGACCATTTGGAGTCATCTGAGCCACTTTGAGTCATCTGAGCCACATTGTGAGTGATGTCCCATGTGGCCCCATACACTCCATGTTCCAGAATTGGCCCTGGAAGTGTACATTTGCCTAAGTGTGAGATGAGTTTGGGGAAAATGTTGTTTCTGCTTGTGCTTATGAACATGTTTCAGACCATTTGGAGTCATCTGAGCCACATTGTGAGTGATGTCCCATGTGGCCCCATACATTCCATGTCCCAGAATGGGCCCTGGAAGTGTAAATTTGCCTAAGTGTGAGATGAGTTTGGGAAAAATGTTGTTTCTGCTTGTGCTTATGAACATGTTTCAGACCATTTGGAGTCATCTGAGCCACTTTGAGTCATCTGAGCCACATTGTGAGTGATGTCCCATGTGGCCCCATACACTCCATGTTCCAGAATGGGCCCTGGAAGTGTAAATTTGCCTAAGTGTGAGATGAGTTTGGGAAAAATGTTGTTTCAGCTTGTGCTTATGAACATGTTTCAGACCATTTGGAGTCATCTGAGCCACATTGTGAGTGATGTCCCATGTGGCCCCATACAGTCCACGTTCCAGCATGGGCCTTGGAAGTGTAAATTTGCCCAAGTGTGACATGAGTTTGGGAACAATGTTGTTTCAGCTTGTGCTTATGAACATGTTTCAGACCATTTGGAGTCATCTGAGCCACATTGTGAGTGATGTCCCATGTGGCCCCATACATTCCATGACCCAAAATGGGCCCTGGAAGTGTAAATTTGCCTAAGTGTGAGATGAGTTTGGGAAAAATGTTGTTTCAGCTTGTGCTTATGAACATGTTTCAGACCATTTGGAGTCATCTGAGCCACATTGTGAGTGATGTCCCATGTGGCCCCATACACTCCATGTTCCAGCATGGGCCTTGGAAGTGTAAATTTGCCCAAGTGACATGAGTTTGGGAAAAATGTTGTTTCAGCTTGTGCTTATGAACATGTTTCAGACCATTTGGAGTCATCTGAGCCACTTTGAGTCATCTGAGCCACATTGTGAGTGATGTCCCATGTGGCCCCATACATTCCATGTCCCAGAATGGGCCCTGGAAGTGTAAATTTGCCTAAGTGTGAGATGAGTTTGGGAAAAATGTTGTTTCTGCTTGTGCTTATGAACATGTTTCAGACCATTTGGAGTCATCTGAGCCACATTGTGAGTGATGTCCCATGTGGCCCCATACACTCCATGTTCCAGCATGGGCCTTGGAAGTGTAAATTTGCCCAAAGTGTGAGATGAGTTTGGGAAAAATGTTGTTTCAGCCTGTGCTTAGAAGCATGTTTCAGACCATTTGGAGTCATCTGAGCCACTTTGAGTCATCTGAGCCACATTGTGAGTGATGTCCCATGTGGCCCCATACACTCCATGTTCCAGCATGGGCCTTGGAAGTGTAAAATTTAAAAATAAATAAAATTATTTTTAAATTTTATTTATTTATTTTTTGCCATGCCTCGCCTTGCTTTGATAACTAGTGTAACTCTCCCGGGCGGCCCGGGGAGAGAGACGTGCACCAGCTCGGCCCACAGTGATCAGCTGCAGACAGAGAGGTGAGAGAGGTGAGAGGTGATGATTGGCCCGGTGGCTTGTCTACAGAATGGCCCTATGAAAGGCTTTAGAGGCCCAGGAGTCCCATCCACGCATGTTCTAGACCCCCCCTCATCCAATCACTTTTAATGATGAGGAGTCGATGATGAGAGACGGCGCGCGAGAAAAAAACAACAACAACATAACACCACACGAAAAGAAAAATGGAGAAGGAAAGTAAAAAACGCAAAGGCGGTGCATAAAAATTGAGGGAAAAGAACAGAAAAGCTCTAGCAGCACAGGCTGCTAAAAGTTTAACTATCACGCAGATGTTGACAGCATCATGACATTAGCAGGCTGGCAGCCAGGCTGCTAATGTCATGATTCACTGCTTGTACCTGTATGAGTGAGTGATAAATAAAGACTCTTGAATGTTAAATCCTTTCTCCATGTTCCTTCTTAAGAGCAAGTGAGCAACACAATGCGTAGTTATCATTTATTTAATTCAAGGCTTCAGAATATAAAGGGATATTGTTTAGTATAGTGGTGTTATTAAGAACTTGTGTGTTTGTACATCAACGGGGCGATATCTGCGCGCGGATTGTAGTGGGCCGGTCTGGACCAAAAAGTCCAGGGCCAAAATTTTGTCCCAGTCCACCCCTGTGTCCCATTGTGAGTGATGTCCCATGTGGCCCCATACATTATATGTTCAAGAATGGGCCTTGGAAGTGTAAATTTGCCCAAGTGTGAGATGAGTTTGGGAAAAATGTTGTTTCAGCCTGTGCTTATGAGCACGTTTCAGACCATTTGGAGTCATCTGAGCCACATTGTGAGTGATGTCCCATGTGTCCAATGTCCAATGATGTTCCATGTGTCCAATGTCCAATCAGAAAAGAAGGACTCCTGTAAACAAACACGGATAAAGTTTACATAAGAACTACAGAACAGGATGTAGTGAGTAGAGACACCGGACCAAGTTGTATAATTGCAATAAGACGTGGTGAGGTTTTTTCCAAGTTCATCTTCTGCATCAGCTCCTCTGTCTCTGTACGAAGAGAGTCGTACATGGCAGCGATCTGGGCGAGCGGGTTGCAGGCCACGTCCTGGTAACGGACCATCTTGTAGCTGCCTTTCAGGAAAGGCGGCGGCTTCAGCACGGCGCGCTCATTGATGCGCACGTGGCTGCTGCAGATCTCCTGCATGACCTGGTACTGCACCTCCGCCGGCGGGATGCTCCTCTGCTCCAGGAGGATGGCGTTGTCGCTCACGAAGGGCTTGGCGGACGCCTCCCCGGACCGCACCACGGCCCGGGGGTCTCGGAGCAGGTGGACGATGCGGAGGTTCAGGCTCGGGTCCAGCAGGAGCGGGTAGAGGGACTCCAGCTGGAAGAAGCGCACCTCCTTCAGCACCACGTGGCTGTAGGTGTCTCAGGCGTCCGCCACGCCCTGCAGGCCGCGGGCGTCACACGACCGCACGCACTGGGTCTGGTTGCTGAACTGGCTGCGTGGCGTGAGGGGGTAGGCGGGCAGCGAGCACAATGCTCTGCTGTGACTCCACATGAACAGGGAGGAGGCATATATACCATCGTTGTACTCCAACAAGACAATTCAAATTTTTTCCATTAGAAAATGGCAGTCAATTATAATCGAAAGAGTGTAAAAAAAATGTTGTTGTTGGAATCATTCAAATTGGATAACATATGGGCACGTTAGAGCTCTGAGAATGAGAATGTGGAGAAAAATGAATGAAATAGATTAGATAGGGGAATGCTTCCATTTTCCTATATATTAGGTCAAGTGCCATCTGGTGTGTGGTGAGGTATTGCATGGTGAGCAATCTTGATGAAATTAGTATCAAAATTTGCGGAAAAATATGACGAATCCATCTGTGCAAGAATCAAAGCTGTATCTCATTCAGGGAATTTTTAAAAGCCAAATAAATGAAAATTCCAGAAGTCGAAACGAGCCCATTTTGTGGCTCAGCGGGCCGAGAGAAACAGTCCTGTGGTGGTCCCATCTCTCTACGACCTTTCTAAAAATTTGGAATTTGGTTAGGGTGTCCCCTAATTAGGGATAGGGTTAGGAGTTAAGGCTCCTCTGGGGCCCTCCAGCCGAGGAGCGGAGGAAGGGCGATGTGATGAGAATGTGAGATGTGAAGACCTAAGAAGCTAAGCCAGAGATAAGAGGGGAGATGTGTTTACATCAAGAACCCTCTCCGCACATTTAGGCTCCTCTGGGGCCCTACGCGCACCCTCCAGCCGAGGCGCGGAGGAGGGGCGGGAGGGCTATGTGATGAGAATGTGAGATGTGAAGACCTAAGAAGCTAAGCCAGAGATAAGAGGGGAGATGTGTTTACATCAAGAACCCTCCCCGCCCGTTTAGGCTCCTCTGGGGCCCTACGCGCACCCTCCAGCCGAGGAGCGGAGGAGGGGCGGGAGGGCGATGTGACGAGAATGTGAGATGTGAAGACCTAAGAAGCTAACCCAGAGATAAGGAGGGCTGAAGTGTCTACCTCGAGCATCCTCCCCGCCTGTCTAGGCTCCTCTGGGGCCCTACGCGCACCCTCCAGCCGAGGAGCGGAGGAGGGGCGGGAGGGCGATGTGATGAGAATGTGAGATGTGAAGACCTAAGAAGCTAAGCCAGAGATAAGAGGGGAGATGTGTTTACATCAAGAACCCTCCCCGCCTGTCTAGGCTCCTCTGGGGCCCTACGCGCACCCTCCAGCCGAGGAGCGGAGGAGGGGCGGGAGGGCGTGAGATGTGACGGATGTGGTGAAGCAGTGGCCAGGTGAGCGTGTGTGTGCGCGTGTGTGTGTTCCAGGTCCGTAGTGAGGATGATGAGTAACAGATCCTGCCTTTCCAGATCCAGATGTCCCAGTCCGAGTCCCTCGTGCAGTGATTCCAGAAGAGCAGCAGAGCAGTCATGATTGTGGTTTCCTGTTTGAGCTGATTTTTAAGTGTTTTTGAAGGATTTTTCTTGAAAGAAATTTTAATTAAATCTATTTTTATTTTTATTTAATTTTTATTATTAGTATTATGATTATTATTATTATTCTTCTCGTTTCCTTTAAACTTGTCGTCCTTTAGTTTTTTTCACACATGTTGTCGGGATTGAGTTTTCCTGTTGAGTAATTATATGATTTCGGACACATCATCAGTAGTGGACCCCAGGATCACCGGGCGTTTCGGCCATCATCACTAGACACCCTCACCCGGGGGGGGCCCTCCCCAGATTGATCAGTTCCGGAGAGTGTGTCTGTCTTATTGCCAATCAGGTGTTATTCCCTTTTTCCTTTTATCTGGAATTAATCATTAATTATTTATTTTTTTATAGTTATTTATTAATTAATTATTTTATTATTATATTATTTTATTATTATATTTTTATTTTCATCTATCTATTATTGATTAGTAATTGTTTATTTATTTATTCTTTATTATGTCATAAATTAATGATAGATAGTAGATAAATAAATAAATAAATAAGCCGCGTTGGTGTTAGGCTTTCTGAATCCCATCTCTCCCCACCTGCAGGCCTGTGCAAGAGGGGCGGAAAGGGACGGGAAATGTTATGAAGAGGGGCCAGGAGGGGGTTTGTTCCAGGTCCTTAGTGAGGATGATGAGTTGCAGATCCTGCCTTTCCAGATCCAGATGTCACAGTCCAAGTCCCTCGTGCAGTGATTTCAGAAGAGCCGAGCAGTCATGATCGTGGTTTCCTATTTGAGCTGACGTTTTTCCTTTTATCCAGAATTAATCATTAGTTAATTAATTAATTAATTAATTATTATTTATTTATTATTTATCATATCACAAATGAGTAATAGGTAGTAGATCAATAAATAAATAAATAAGCCTGGTTGGTGTTAGGCTTGCAGCCAGGTTATCATCAGTCTGGTGTTTAAACCTCATTTTTAACTGTATATTTAATCTAATTTAATTTGACTTTAATTTAGATTAACTCCATCTAGTGCAAACAGGGGAGAAAAGCTTAATGTAAGTGAATACTTACCTACTGTTTAAACCAGACCAGTTGTTAACACCGCTAGGTAGCTCTGGAATGGTTCAACAGAGTTGAAGTCTGTTTATGAAGCATCATCCCCATGTGTCCCTTACACCGCACGACCACCAGAGGATGCTGTTGATCCATGTCCCCTCCAGGGCTTAGTTCCTAAAGTCAAGCTCTGCAATGTTGATTTCAGTCATGGTGCAAGCAGGAAAAATTAGTTTTCTGTTATTTTTTGCAGTTGGTATAAAAGTATTCTTACTTTGTTGAGAGTAGTTTATTTAGCAGTGTTATTGAGGGTTTTTTTTAACATCAAATGGTGGTAAATTAAGGGGAAATTAGCGTTTTTGTTTTTTACCCAGCATGCTTTGCTGTTAAAATCTGCATTTTGGGAATAACTTACTTTCTGAAGGTACTAGAGGGTTAGGATCAAAGCCCACTTGGTATTATGAGGTCCCGTGCATCCAGTAGTTTTCCGGCTCGTCCTCTTTAGGTTCACCAGAAGTATATTATTTTTTGCAGTTGGAATAAAAGTATTCTTACTTTGTTGAGAGTAGTTTATTTGGCAGTTAATGAGGCTTTTGTTCATATATATCATCCAATGGTGGTTAAAATAAGGTTTAATTAGCGTTTTTGTTTTCTACCCAGAATGCATTGCTGTTAAAATGTGTGTTTTGGGAATAACTTGCCTTCTGAAGGTGCTAGAGGGTTAGGATCAAAGCCAGCTTGGTATTATGAGGTCCCGTTCGTCCAGTAGTGTCCGGCTCGTGCTCTTCGTCCTCTAAGGTTCACCAGAAGTACATATAATGGTCATACAGGGGGTGTTTTACCTTAATAATCTGGGGTAGGTGGACCCTTAAGAGAACCAGGATGGAGTATGTGTGTCTCAGAAGAGGAGAGTTATGACAGGTCTAAGTCAAATAGGCTTGCAAGGAGACAAGTCAGTCCGAAGGCTCTGGCGGGTTAGGTATAGAGAAAGAACACATGGAGCTCCCCGCATCGTCCAACGACTTTGCAGTTGAATGGAGCACCACGGCAATGCTCAGGCCAGCGCATGTCGTTCAAGTCTCCCCCGCCAGCTGAACTTAGACCTGAGGAGTGAGTGAGGTGTTAAGGACAGGCATGGTGGTGGAATGCTGAGGGTCAGGACACATTATTGGATGTTGGCATCACACAAGAGGAGTTAGGTTTAGGGTCAGGTGGTTAGGGTTAGGATTAGAGGTCAGGGTGATGGTTAGGGTTAGGGTTAGAGGTCAGGGATAGGGTTAGGAGTTAAGGCTCCTCTGGGGCCCTCCAGCCGAGGAGCGGAGGAGGGGCGGGAGTGCGATGTGACGAGAATGTGAGATGTGAAGACCTAAGAAGCTAACCCAGAGATAAGAGGGGAGATGTGTTTACATCAAGAACCCTCCCCGCACATTTAGGCTCCTCTGGGGCCCTACGCGCACCCTCCAGCCGAGGAGCGGAGGAGGGGCGGGAGGGCGATGTGATGAGAATGTGAGATGTGAAGACCTAAGAAGCTAAGCCAGAGATAAGAGGGGAGATGTGTTTACATCAAGAACCCTCCCCGCCCGTTTAGGCTCCTCTGGGGCCCTACGCGCACCCTCCAGCTGAGGAGCGGAGGAGGGGCGGGAGGGCGATGTGATGAGAATGTGAGATGTGAAGACCTAAGAAGCTAAGCCAGAGATAAGAGGGGAGATGTGTTTACATCAAGAACCCTCCCCGCCCGTTTAGGCTCCTCTGGGGCCCTAAGCGCACCCTCCAGCCGAGGAGCGGAGGAGGGGCGGGAGGGCGTGAAATGTGACGGATGTGGTGAAGCAGTGGCCAGGTGAGCGTGTGTGTGTGTGTGTGTGTGTTCCAGGTCCGTAGTGAGGATGATGAGTAACAGATCCTGCCTTTCCAGATCCAGATGTCCCAGTCCGAGTCCCTCGTGCAGTGATTCCAGAAGAGCAGAGCAGTCATGATTGTGGTTTCCTGTTTGAACTGATTTTTAAGTGTTTTTGAAGGATTTTTCTTGAAAGAAATTTTAATTAAATCTATTTTTATTTTATTTTTATTATTAGTATTATGATTATTATTATTGTTCTCGTTTCCTTTAAACTTGTCGTCCTTTAGTTTTTTTCACACATGTTGTCGGGATTGAGTTTTCCTGTTGAGTAATTATATGATTTCGGACACATCATCAGTAGTGGACCCCAGGATCACCGGGCGTTTCGGCCATCATCACTAGACACCCTCACCCGGGGGGGGCCCTCCCCAGATTGATCAGTTCCGGAGAGTGTGTCTGTCTTATTGCCAATCAGGTGTTATTCCCTTTTTCCTTTTATCCGGAATTAATCATTAATTATTTATTTTTTATAGTTATTTATTAATTAATTATTTTATTATTATATTATTTTATTATTATATTTTTATTTTCATCTATCTATTATTGATTAGTAATTGTTTATTTATTTATCTATTCTTTATTATGTCATAAATGAATGATAGATAGTAGATAAATAAATAAATAAATAAGCCGCGTTGGCGTTAGGTTTTCTGAATCCCATCTCTCCCCACCTGCAGGCCTGTGCAGGAGGGGCGGAAAGGGACGGGAAATGTTATGAAGAGGGGCCAGGAGGGGGTTTGTTCCAGGTCCTTAGTGAGGATGATGAGTAGCAGATCCTGCCTTTCCAGATCCAGATGTCACAGTCCAAGTCCCTCGTGCAGTGATTTCAGAAGAGCCGAGTAGTCATGATCGTGGTTTCCTATTTGAGCTGACGTTTTTCCTTTTATCCAGAATTAATCATTAGTTAATTAATTAATTATTATTTATCATATCACAAATGAGTAATAGGTAGTAGATCAATAAATAAATCAATAAATAAGCCTGGTTGGTGTTAGGCTTGCAGCCAGGTTATCATCAGTCTGGTGTTTAAACCTCATTTTTAACTGTATATTTAATCTAATTTAATTTGACTTTAATTTAGATTAACTCCATCTAGTGCAAACAGGGGAGAAAAGCTTAATGTAAGTGAATACTTACCTACTGTTTAAACCAGACCAGTTGTTAACACCGCTAGGTAGCTCTGGAATGGTTAAACAGGACTGAAGTCTGTTTATGAAGCATCATCCCCATGTGTCCCTTACACCGCATGACCACCAGAGGATGCTGTTGATCCATATCCCCTGCAGGGCTTAGTTCCTAATGTCAAGCTCTGCAATGTTGATTTCAGTCATGGTGCAAGCAGGAAAAATTAGTTTTCTGTTATTTTTTGCAGTTGGTATAAAAGTATTCTTACTTTGTTGAGAGTAGTTTATTTAGCAGTGTTATTGAGGGGTTTTTTTTAACATCAAATGGTGGTAAATTAAGGGGAAATTAGCGTTTTTGTTTTTTACCCAGCATGCTTTGCTGTTAAAATCTGCATTTTGGGAATAACTTACTTTCTGAGGGTTAGGATCAAAGCCCACTTGGTATTATGAGGTCCCGTGCATCCAGTAGTTTCAGGCTCGTCCTCTTCAGGTTCACCAGAAGTATATTATTTTTTGCAGTTGGAATAAAAGTATTCTTACTTTGTTGAGAGTAGTTTATTTAGCAGTTAATGAGGCTTTTGTTCATATATATCATCCAATGGTGGTTCAAATAAAGTTTAATTAGCGTTTTTGTTTTCTACCCAGAATGCATTGCTGTTAAAATGTGTGTTTTGGGAATAACTTGCCTTCTGAAGGTGCTAGAGGGTTAGGATCAAAGCCAGCTTGGTATTATGAGGTCCCGTGCGTCCAGTAGTGTCCGGCTCGTGCTCTTCGTCCTCTTTAGGTTCAACAGAAATACATATAATGGTCATACAGCGGGTGTTTTACCTTAATAATCTGGGGTAGGTGGACCCTTAAGAGAACCAGGATGGAGTACGTGTCCCCGAAGAGGAGAGTTATGACAGGTCTAAGTCAAATAGGCTTGCAGGGAGACAAGTCAGTCCGAAGGCTCTGGCTGGTTAGGTATAGAGAAAGAACACATGGAGCTCCCCGCGTCGTCCACCGACTTCGCAGTTGAATGGAGCACCACGGCAATGCTCTGGCCGGCGCTTGTCGTTCAAGTCTCCCCCGCCAGCTGAACTTAGACCTGAGGAGTGAGTGAGGTGTGAAGGACAGACATGGTGGTGGAATACTGAGGGTCAGGACACATTATTGGATGTTGGCATCACACAGGAGGAGTTAGGTTTAGGGTCAGGTGGTTAGGGTTAGGATTAGAGGGTAGGGTCTTGCCATACACAATGAATGGCGAAGGCTGATATTCCAGAATTCCAAGTCAGATTCCCATCTACTAAACAACAAGTTGGATATTCCAGAACCCAAATTCCAAGAAAAATATGGAATATAAAATTTGAACACTAGATGTCAGTCTTGCCATATATTCCAGGTTCCAGATTTTAATTCCACAAATGACCACTAGGGGCAGTATAACTTACTATTCCATTTTTTAATTCCAAAAATGACCACTAGGGGCAGTCTAACCTAAATATTCCATTTTTAAGTATAGATTCCACTAAATCCAGATTTCTATCTACTACCATTGTAAAAAGTCAAATCTTAATTAAATGTTTTAATTAAGTGTTTAATGACTTCCTTTTGTGTCAGAAGTGTCAAAATTGACACGCTTTACCAGCACGACCCCAGCTTTCAGCCAGAAGGGCTCCGTCGTCTGAGAAATGTGGGTTAAAGTCATGTGAAATTGCTATGGTATAGGCCAATATTTGGCATCTGGAATGGAAATGTGGGTGCAATTGATGACATCATAGCTGGGGTTGGATTAGGGTTAGGACCACCCAAATTTGGTGATGGGTACAACTCATACAGTTGCAAAACATATGCGAAGCAGAGGGAGCTAGCTCGCTTTTGAAAATCCCATTAAAATTGGCTTCAGAACTGAGAAAAGCATCATGAGCTGTCTCAGGAGAGGCAGAAATCAAGGTGGGGGAGGGGTAAATTTGTAACTTTTGAAGCGTGGGTCCTAGAGCCATGAGCAAGGCATCGACGGAAAGGGCCCGACGAGCTGAGTCGGGGCGTCTTCGAACAAAAGCTACACACCCTTCCTGTCCAGAGCTAGGGGGCGCCAAATATTGAGATTTTTTACCTCGTCAGGTGCTGTATCTTTTGAAGGAAGCCTCCCGATTCACATACTCAAATTTCAGTCCTCTACCTTAATGCCTCTTTGAATTATTCTAAAAAAGCTTTTCTTAAAGCTTTTTTAGGCCCAATGTCGCCAAACGGCTGACCTTTGATCTTTCCGTAGGTCATAGGGGTCTGAAACTCGGCACCCTGATCCCAAGTTGTGTCCCGATGCACATACTCAAATTTCAGCCTCCTAACTCAATGCATCTTTGAATTATTTCAAAAAAGCTTTTCTTAAGGCATTTTTAGGCACGATCTCACTAAACGGCTGACCTTTGACCTTTCCGTAGGTCAAAGGGGTGTGAAACTCGGCAACCTGATCCGCGGTCGTGTCCCGATGCACATACTCAAATTTCAGCCCCCTACCCTAAATGCCTCGTTGAATTATTACAAAAAAGCTTTTTTTAAGGCCCAATGTCACCAAACGGCTGACCTTTGACCTTTCCGTAGGTCATAGGGGTATGAAACTCGGCACCCTGATCCTCTGTCATGTCCCGATTCACATACTCAATTTTCAGCCCCCTACCCAAATGCCTCTTTGAATTATTACAAAAAAGCTTTTTTTAAGGCTTTTTTAGGCCGAATGTCACCAAACAGCTGACCTTTGACCTTTCCGTAGGTCATAGGGGTATGAAACTCGGCACCCTGATCCCGTGTCATGTCCCGATGCACCTACTCAAATTTCAGCCCCGTACCCTAAATGCCTCTTTGAAGTATTACAAAAAAGCTTTTTTTAAGGCTTTTTTAGGCCGAATGTCACCAAACAGCTGACCTTTGACCTTTCCGTAGGTCATAGGGGTATGGAACTCGGCACCCTGATCCCGTGTTGTGTCCAGATTCACATACTCAATTTTCAGCCCCCTACCCTAAATGCCTCTTTGAATTATTACAAAAAAGCTTTTTTTAAGGCTTTTTTAGGCCAAATGTCTACAAACAGCTGACCTTTGACCTTTCCGTAGGACATAGGGGTATGAAACTCGGCACCCTGATCCCATGTTGTGTCCCGATGCATTGACTCACATTTCAGCCCCCTAACTCTATGCCTCTTTGAATTATTACAAAAAAGCTTTTCTTAAGGCCCAATGTCACAAAACAGCTGACCTTTGACCTTTCCCTAGGTCATAGGGGTATGAAACTCGGCGACCTGATCCCCTGTCGTGTCCCGATGTAGATACTCAAATTTCAGCCCCCTACCCTAAATGCCTCTTTTGAATTATTACAAAAAGCTTTTTTTTAAGGCTTTTTTAGGCTGAATGTCACCAAACAGCTGACCTTTGACCTTTCCGTAGGTCATAGGGGTATGAAACTCGGCACCCTGATCCCCTGTTGTGTCCCGATGCATTGACTAACATTGCATCCCCCTAACTCTATGCCTCTTTGAATTATTACAAAAAAGCTTTTCTTAAGGCCCAATGTCACTAAACAGCTGACCTTTGACCTTTCCCTAGGTCATAGGGGTATGAAACTCGGGAACCTGATCCCCTGTCATGTCCCAATGCACATATCCAAATTTCAGCCCCCTACCCTAAATGCCTCTTTGAATTATTACAAAAAAGCTTTTTTTAAGGCTTTTTTAGGCCGAATGTCACCAAACAGCTGACCTTTGACCTTTCCCTAGGTCATAGGGGTATGAAACTCGGCACCCTGATCCCGTATCGTGTCCCGATTCACATACTCAATTTTCAGACCCCTAACTAAATGCCTCTTTGAATTATTACAAAAAAGCTTTTCTTAAGGCCCAATGTCACCAAACGGCTGACCTTTGACCTTCCCGTCGGTCATAGGGGTATGAAACAGGGCACCCTGATCCCCTGTTGTGTCCCGATGCACATATTCAAATTTCAGCCCCCTACCCTAAATGCCTCTTTGAATTATTACAAAAAAGCTTTTTTTAAGGCTTTTTTAGGCCGAATGTCACCAAACAGCTGACCTTTGACCTTTCCGTAGGTCATAGGGGTATGAAACTCGGCACCCTGATCCCGTGTCGTGTCCCGATGCACATACTCACATTTCAGCCCCCCTACTTTTCCAGAGCTCGGGGGTGCCAAATATTGAGCTTTTTTACCTCGTTAAGTGCTGTATCTTTTGAAGGGAAGCAGCCTGGGGTGTGTGACAAACACCGTTGGAAAGCTCTCAGAGAGCTGTAACACATATGTCAGGCTGGGGGTTGAGAAGGGGGGGGGGGGTTGATCTTTTTTTCCCTCTGTCGTAGACCGAAAACAGAGACGTTTTCAGAAACACCCCGAGACGCTGTCAAACATGCGTCAGCGCCGTAAAGCTACTGCCATCTTTGGGACCAAAGTTTGCTCAAGCGCCACGAAATACGTGCTTTATGTAAAATAAGAGGGAGGTGGGAGCCTGCGAGGGGAGAACGATACGAGCTTGGAGGCCATAGCTTTAACTTTCTCTCATTCCTACAATTTTCACTCTTCAGACGTCATTTCAAGTCAAAATGTCGGCAAAAACGTCAACATGGAAGCAAACAGGCAACTTTGGCCTCAGGAGCCTAAAAGTAAACCGATCCAAAACCTGGACCTGGACTGCCACTTTCTTATTCACGTGCACATGAGAGACTGTTACCTGGACGTACATAGAGTAATGTAGAACTGACCTACATGGAGTACTGAATTACTGATCTACATGAATTACTGACCTACATGAAGTACTGAAGTACTGACCTACATGAATTACTGACCTACATGAAGTACTGAAGTACTGACCTACATGAATTACTGACCTACATGAAGTACTGAAGTACTGACCTACATGAATTACTGACCTACATGAAGTACTGAACTGACATACATGGAGTACTGAATTACTGATCTACATGAATTACTGACCTACAAGAAGTACTGAACTGACCTACATGGAGTACTGAATTACTGACCTACATGAATTACTGACCTACCTGAAGTACTGAAGTACTGACCTACATGAAGTACTGACCTACATGAATTACTGACCTACATGAAGTACTGACCTACATGAATTTCTGACCTACATCAAGTACTGACCTACATGAATGCATTCATGTTATCAGCGTTAGCGGAGTCGTTCTGGTGGAGAAATGGGCAGGAGTGTCGTCCTCACAATAAGACACATACAGCGCCTTGCAAAAGTATTCGTACCCCTTGAACTTTTACACATTTTGTCATGTTACAACCACAAACAGAAATGTATTTTATTGGGATTTTATGAGATAGACCAACACAAAGTGGGGCATAATTGTGAAGTGGAAGGAAAATTATATGGATATAATATATTGAAGATGTATGGTTTTCAAATTATTTTACAAATAACAGGAAAGTCTGGCATGCAAAATGATTCAGCCCCCTTTACTCTGACAGAGATGATGAGACGATGGAGCCAAATACAGGGCAATCTTGGAATAAAATACTGACTGGGGCGGAGGTTCACCTTCCAGCAGGACGAGTCTAAACATACAGCCAGAGCTAACCCTAACCCAGTCAAAGCCCTGAACCCAACTGGCAAGACTTAAATTGCTGTTAACAGATGCTCTTCATCCAATCGGACTGAGGTTGAGCTATTTTGCAAAGAATGGGCAAAAATGTCTCTAGATGTAGCCAAAAGACTTTGAGATGTAGTTGTAGCGAAAAGTGTTTCTACAAAGGACTCAGGGGGGCTGTGCACACCACACTTTTCAGTTTTTTATTTGTTTCCTTCCACTTCACAATTATGTGCCACTTTGTGTTGATCAGTCACATAAAATAAATAATAAAATAAAATACATTTGCGTTTGTGGCTGTAACGTGACAAATGTGGAAAAGTTAAAGGTAGTGTGAATACTTCAACAAGCCGCTGTACATGCTGCCTGGACCCGGACCGCATACAGGAACGTCGTCATGGTGATGTCACCCGTTGCTCCGTGGCCTCCACTTTTGAAGCCTTCAGTACAGCATTTTTGCTGTCGCCATCTTGGATGTTTGCATCCAGTGAAGGAAGTGACCATATTTGGAGTGGTGGTGGATCTGAAAACCAGCGGCAGAGCGCCTGGAACGAACGCGCCTCTGGGGATCGAACAACGTCACGAACAAACAACACAGGACCACACAGACTTTGTCAAAGTTATTATTGTAGAATACTTTGATGGTTTTTTTTCTTTCATACAGACAAAAGGTGTTGGACTTAATTCCCATTAAATTCTCTTAGATTTCCATACAGATTTAGTCTACAGTATACAGGTGTGTTCTTCCTCATAGATAGATATTTATTCGCTTAAATAACAGGCAGGTAACTCTTTAATATATTCAATAGTCTTTATAGTTTTTTTTCTCTTTTTTTGGTCTTTTTTTTCATTCCAGCGCAGTTGCAGCTGCGTTTTCTGTCTGCAGAAGAGCTGTGTCGTGGCGTCCCACGCGGTATTTACAACATTAGGTATAATGAAGAATGTAGAACGGTAACTTCTTCCCGTTGCAACATGGCAGTAAACAGCAGATCTAAAAGAGCAGCCTAAACAACGCACGGGGCGTCGCACTTCTGCAGTCTCTAGCTCTGCATCAGCCTCCTGGTCTCCAGGTGGTCCCTGGTCTCCAGGTGGTCCCAGGTCTCCAGGGAGTCCAGTCCTTTAGATCACAATGAGGTACATTCGTATCTCCGGGTCTCTATTTACAGAGCGCTGTCTCCGGTCTACGAGACGGCGAGCGTCTCCACGCGGCTGTTCCACGGACAGAAAACACAGGAGAACATGCACTGTTCCACCAGCAGGGGGCGCTGATGGGAAAATAACCAGAATATACAAGCGCTTCCATGTCGTTCCTCTTTACAGAAAGCAATAGGATTAAAAGACCCCCCCAACAAAGGTGTAACAGGAATATGGCACCTGTAAATCAAAGATGCACATCTGGGAGATCTGTACAGTCGTGGTGCAATTTATAATTCATAATTTAATAAATATAATATATTCTTTTTCACATGTGTGTTTAGCCTTCTGTGAAACGTTCTCACAACATCATGATGTAACGTGGACGGACAGAGATGGACCTGTGTGTGTGTGTGTGTGCGAGAGAGTGTGTGTAGATATGTGTGTTTCAGAGAGTGTGTGTGTGTGTTTGTGAGAGAGAGAAAGAGAGTGTATGTGTGTGTGACAGAGAGAGAGTGTGTGTGTGTGTGAGAGAGAGAGAAAGTGTGTGTGTATGTGTGAGAGAGAGAGTGTGTACGTGTGTGTGTGAGTGTGTGTGTGTGAGAGAGAGTGTGTGTGTGTGTGTGTGTGTGTGTGTAGAGAGAGAGTGTGTGTGAGAGCGAGAGAGAGAGTGTTTGTGTGTGTGAGAGTGTGTGTGTGTGTGTGTGAGAGAGAGAGAGTGAGTGTGTGTATGTGTGTGTGTGAGAGAGAGTGTGTGTGAGAGAGTGAGTGTGTGTATGTGTGTGTGTGAGAAAGTGTGTATGTGTGTGTGAGAGAGAGAGTGAGTGTGTGTGTATGTGTGTGTGTGAGAGAGAGTGTGTGTGAGAGAGAGAGGGAGTGTGTGTGTGTGAGAGAGAGAGAGAGAGAGAGGGAGGGACACAGTAGTAGTGACAGTAGCCTAAATGATTTACCAACACATAGAGTGACATTAATGATACCAAATGCATGCTTCAAAACAGACAGACCGATACAATGTGACCGGGTGGAGCCGGTGATCGGGGGCATTCAGGGGGACTGGGTTCTGTACAGGTGAGACCACAACCAGCAGGACAGACGCGGTCTGATCCTCGTCCACCTGGCAGTCTGTTGCATATCGTCTGTCGGTGACTTTCTGTGGCGGCGGGACCAGCTGATCACGCAGGGGGGGAACTAGGGGGGCAGGAGACCGGATCTGCATCCCAGTCAACAAGAAGTCAGCGGTTCACCCACACCTAGTGCACCATGGGAAACAGAGGGCTGTCTGGAATGTGATGCAGCTGTTTGGAATGTATGTTCCATGGAATGTCGGAGTCAGGAGGCGGCGGCAGGATGTGATGTCACGAGCGCTGCCCTCTTCATCAGGCTGTGGCGATCCGGATGTTCGTTTTCTTATTGTTTTGGCTCTTTTGTTCCTTATTTAACATCGGAAAGCATCGACAGAATACGTCTTAAAGCAGCACTGTAACTGTTTGGGAAATTCATTCATACTTTTCTGTCCACTCGATGTGACTTTGCAGGCCGTTAGCTTAGCTTTAGCACAGGAAATACTTTTTAGTATAATATTTCTGAAGGTCATTTATTTAGGAAACTGAATTCAAAGCTTTTTTAACGTTTTAATCAGTTAACTCAAGAGGTGCTGCAAATTGTTTTTTTCTCTTGTGTGTTCTATTTTTGAGAGAACCGGACTCTTTATGCTAAGCTAAGCTAAGCCGCTGTAGCATATTTAGCATGCAGAAATGAAAATGGTCTCAATCCTCTCAGAAAGGAAGCAAAGTGTCATTCCCAAATGTCAAAGTGTTCCTTTAAGGTTTCCCAGACGAAGTGACGATGATGCTGATGGGGACACGTGAGCTCTCATTGGTCGACCTGACTGACGGGCTGAAGATCAATATTGACATGAGACACACTGGTCGGCTGCTTTTCAACACCAAACAGTGATTTTCTTCCTTCTCTGTAAAAAAATAACCGGATCCAACGTCCAACAATCTGTTTGTCCACAAACGTCACGGAGCAGCTGTTCGTCTTAAAGGGCCAGCGCCTGTGCATTGTGTTTGATGGCATTTAAAGGGTTAATGCTTCCAAAAAATAAAGCTGCCGCACGCACACACGCGCACACACACACACACCAATGAAACACCAGAAGAAAGGAACAGCGAGAGAAGATGACAGACAACAGAAGAGGAAGAGGATGGCCATAACAACGACCAATGAACATCATCAGTTCATCAACATGGCAGAAGTCCGTCTGCATGTATGTAAACGCCACATTTAAGGTGAGATCTCCGTTTCATGTCGAGGCAGGTAGGAGCATGTTACAGGTAACAGATGAATATGACGAGTTCTGTGCTGTCGCTTCCCAAACATTCAAATGATATATTCACACATATATACACATATACATATATAAATATATATGCATATATACATATATATTAATATATATACATATATATATATATATTTATATATTTTTTTTATATATAATATGTCTTTATATATATGTATATGTGTATATGTATTCAACCCCCTCCTTTAGTTGTTTTTTTGTAGCCATTCTATTTACTTTTTTATTCGGTTTAAATGAACGGTTTAAATGAACAGTTTCTTTGTTTGTAATTTCTATTTTTGTTGTGTTTTTTTTTTCAGAAGAGACAAAACACAGACACACACGGAAAGAGTGAGATGAATGAGAGAAAATACTTTTTTTTTAAGAAAAAAAAAAGCCCAATCAGAACCAGAAATAGATAATAAACAAAGTCAAAGAAAGAAATGAATGAGCACCATTGTGTTGAGATGAATGAGGGAGGAGCTGAAGTCGAGTTAAGGCTTTAACAAAGCATTGGACAAATGAGTGATGGGTTCAAAGTGGGGGCAGACTGAAGCCGAAGAACGATGGCGGTGGTTCTGATGCAGGCGGCTGTGATGCTGTTCTGCTGAAGGATGGCACCCCCTCTCAGGACAATGTAGAGAGAGCACACCTGTGCGTGACACATGCAGTCAGACAGGGGGGGGTTGGGGGGGTCAGCGGTCAGACTGAGAGGGCAAAAGGAGGGTAAGTCGCAATGTTCTCAGGGAGTTGCGAGCAGAAGTCTCCTCCCTCTGGCTCCTCCCCCGTCCTCTGTCCCTCCCGTCAGCTTGTTGTCAGGGAGATGGATGAAAATGTCATGTGTGAGTCCCTTCCCCATCCCTCCCCCGACCCACATTCAGCTCAGTTATAAGGAGGTCTCCACGCAGTAGAGGTGGGCCAGGTGAGGGTCCCTGCCGTGGTGGGTGTGGTGGTGTAGGTGGGGGCTCCGGTTGCCGGGGGTAACGGTGTTGGTGCTGTTTTTGTTGCGGTGGGTGGCTGTTGAACTGCTGCTGCTGCTGTTGTTGTTGTTGTTGCGGTTGCAGGGGGTCACAGGTAGGCTGTACTGGCGGTAGGGCCGGGTGGGCCGGGAGCGGGCTGGCGGCTGGGCAGGAGGGGGTGGCGGCTTGCGGAGGGCCGGGTGCAGGTGCTGGTATCTGCTGAGCTCTGATTCGTCGTCCACGTCGGTGTCGTCGATCAGCGGGATGTTGTGGATGAGGTCGTTGATGAGGAACTCTGGGTGGGCCATGAAGTTGTGGATGGAGCTGCGGGACTCCGGTTTCTCCCGACCCTCGTACACAGAACTACGGAACGCTTTCACCACTCGCATCTGTGGACAGGATGCAAGACCACGGAGACACCACGGGAGAGAGACAGGTGGAGGTTAGACAGGAAGATGGGAAACAGACAAGGGAAACCCCGAGACATACAGACTCATGTCCTCCAGCAGGCAAACAGTGAGAGGCAGACAGACAGACAGAGAGAGAGAGAGAGAAAAACAGACAGACAGAGAAACAGACAGACAGACGGACAGACAGACAAACAGACTGACAGATAGACAGACAGTAGGGGTGTAACGATTAGTGTTGTTTTTGGCGGCCTGTTTTACATTTAGTTTTAGTCTAGACTTTGTCCCAAGCTATCATTTTAGTTTTTATCAGTTTTAGTCACGTTCATCCTATATTTAGTCTAGTCAAGTTTCAAAAGTCTGAGCATTTTAGGCTTATTTTAGTCAGAATTGTCCGTGACTATTTTAGTCTAGTTTAAGTCGACGAAAACTGATGACACTTTAGTCAAGTTTTAGTCAAAGATTGTATTCAGCCAAACCCATTTCACAATTCAAACAAGGTAATCTTATTATTATATTATTGTTACCTTATACACTCAAGAATACATCCATTCCAGACACAG
This sequence comes from Chelidonichthys spinosus, assembly GCA_029853015.1. Classification (NCBI taxonomy): domain Eukaryota; kingdom Metazoa; phylum Chordata; class Actinopteri; order Perciformes; family Triglidae; genus Chelidonichthys; species Chelidonichthys spinosus. Next base: position 26,210,520 of record CM056829.1, on the reverse strand, counting down.
AAGACGCTCTCATTTGAATTTACAACAAAAATTAACCAAAAATGTTATCGTCACATGACCAGCATTTTCGCATCTCGTCTTGTTTTCCTCATATAAAGGATAAAAAGGTTCGTTGACGACGATATTTAGTCATAATTTCCATTAACCAAAGCAACACTACCCAGATACACATTTAATGCAGTATAACTGTCAAAAAAAAAATGCCAATGAATATTAGTAATATTTATTGGCATTTCTTTTATAAAATATTATTTTATACTTTATATTTTTTATACTTATTTGACTCTCTTTCTTCTCTTTCTCTTATAACTGGAGCTGTATTCTGATTCTGATTTCCACAGATATTTATGAACAAGTATAAATAAATGCTAATGAGCTCTTAAACTACAAATAGCCTACAGATCGCGTCTAACAGGATGTAACGTTTTCTATGACTTCCTGTCAAATCTTCAAGGCCGATGGAATCTGCAGCGCAGCGTTTAGGCCCCGCCTCCTGCTGCTCCGCTGACTTGTCTGCTTTCCAGGCGAGGAGCAGTTCACCTCGAACGAGCAGACTGATAATAACTCGACTTAACGAGACGAAACAACGTTACAACATTTTGTCTCGCCTCGTTTTGGTCAACAAAAATGAAGACACATTTTAGCAGTTTTTATTTTGTAAACCACATTTAATCTTATTCGTCTACAATATTGCATTATCGTTAACGTCACATGACCAGCATTTTCGTTGCGTCTCGTCTCGTTTTCCTCACGTGATAAAAGTTCGTTGACAACGATATTTCGTCATAATTTTAACGAAAGCAACACTAGTATCGATTCATCTATTATGTCGATGTATCGATTTTTATTCCTCCGATCCAACTACATTGATAGGTGCTTGTCCTTAACTGGGGACAAATATCAATATAATATCGATTTGCAACGTAATAATTTAATGTATCGATATTAAGCAGGGCTCCAGAGTGCCTATTTAGGGCGCACATGTGACCAAAAATCAGGGAAGTGCGGCTAAATATGTTCCTTGTTCCACCGGTGCTCCTAACAATCAGCGGGTCTGTTAATAGGCGCGTTGCCAATCATGCATGCGCAAGCATTTGCCTCGCAAAACAAGGCATTCTGGGAAAAAAACGTCAGAAATGCTGGTGATAACTTCCCTTTGCGACATGTCACATGACTTTAAAAACTCACGGTATCTCCAGGGTACCTCCCTCCGCATGCTTTTCTGTGCAGATGGTCTCAAATAAGTGCGGACATAAGACACTCCCAGATCCCGAGGGAGGCTGGGGACATTGAGTCCGAATGGACCTTGTTCTCTGCTTCCATTGTGGACGTGGCTGTTGGAAGCTGTGGCCGTAAGGTCTCCGGTGCCTGTCATGGTGGCAATCCCCGAACCCGGTGGTGGACACCGGATGTAAGGGATGCTGTCAAGCTGAAGAAGGAGTCCTACCGAACCTGGTTGGCTCGGGGGACTCCCGAGGCAGCTGACAGGTACCGGCAGGCCAAGTGTGCTGCAGCGCGGGCGGTCGCTGAAGCAAAGGTTAGGGTCTGGGAAGAGTTTGGGGAGGCCATGGAGGAAGACTATCGGTCGGCCTCGAGGAAATTCTGGCAAACCATCCGGCGCCTTAGGAAGGGGAAGCAGCCCTCCACCAACACTGTTTACGGTGGAGGTGGGGAGCTGCTGACTTCGACTGGGGATATCGTTGGGCGGTGGAAGGAATATCTCGAGGACCTCCTCAATCCCACTGACACGTCTTCCATTGAGGAAGCAGAGGCTGGAGACTCGGAGGTTCATCCACCCATTACCCGGGCTGAAGTCACCGAGGTAGTTAAGAAGCTCCCCGGTGGCACCGGGGGTGGATGAGATCCGCCCTGAGTACCTCAAGTCTCTGGATGTTGTGGGGCTGTCGTGGTTGACATGTCTCTGCAACATCGCGTGGCAGTCGGGGACAGTGCCTCTGGACTGGCAGACCGGGGTGGTGGTCCCTCTATTCAAAAAGGGGGACCGGAGGGTGTGTTCCAACTATCGGGGATCACACTTCTCAGACTCCCCGGGAAAGTCTACAACTGGAGAGGAGAATTCGGCCGATTCAGGAGGAACAATGCGGTTTTCGTCCTGGCTGTGGAACACTGGACCAGCTCTATACCCTCTGCAGGGTGCTCGAGGGTTCATGGGAGTTTGCCCAACCAGTCCACATGTGTTTTGTGGACTTGGAGAAGGCATTCGACCGTGTCCCTCGTGGCATTCTGTGGGAGGTACTTTGGGAGTTGGGCTGTTCGGTCCCTGTATGACCGGAGCAGGAGCTTGGTTCGCATTGCCGGCAGTAAGTCAGACCTGTTCCAGGTGCATGTTGGACTCCGGCAGGGCTGCCCTTTGTCACCGGTTCTGTTCTTTATTTTTATGGACAGGATTTCTAGGCGCAGCCGTGGGCTGGAGGGGATCTGGTTCGGGAGCCACTGGATTTTATCCCTGCTTTTTGCGGACGATGTGGTCTTGTTGGCTCCTTCGAGCCAGGACCTCCAGCATGTCCTGGGGCGGTTTGCAGCCGAGTGTGAAGCAGCCGGGATGAGGATTAGCACCTCCAAATCTGAGGCCCTGGTTCTCGACCAGAAAAAGGTGGCTTGCTCCCTCCAGGTCGGGGGGGAGTTCCTGCCTCAAGTGGAGGAGTTTAAGTATCTTGGGGTCTTGTTCACGAGTGAGGGAAGGATGGAACGTGAGATTGACAGGCGGATCGGTGCAGCGGCTGTAGTAATGCGGTCATTGTATCGGTCCGTTGTGGTGAAGAGAGAGCTGAGCCGAAAGGCGAAGCTCTCAATTTACCGGTCAATCTACGTTCCTACTAGGGCTGCACAAAAAATCGTTAAAAAATCGCGATCTCGATTCACACTTACACGTGATCTCATTTCTACACACGGCGATTCTGAAGCATTTTATATCTCGAGCGGCATCACAAATGCTCCTATTTCCTTCCGGATTTTTTGAAGCGCCCCCAAACGCAGCACTGCCGCCCCTCAACCTATGGTAAAGCGTCTTTACAACACGTAATTCAGTGGAGGAAGCCGCCTGCAGTTGAGTGTTTGGAAAGAGTGAAGGTACGTGTCCACAGGCAGTGGTGTTTCCCCGTGGCCCATTCATTGCGCCGGGCTCGACTCGCCGCCTCGGGAACGCTCGCAAAAATCTTCTAAACTGAATGTTGTCGATCTAAAATAAAGACAGATTCAGCAACCGCATAGCTTATTTCTCGCTTAAAATGTTTTCAGAAACACCTTTCGGTGAACTATTTCCGTGAAATAAGAGAAAGTTTCCAAACGAGCCGCCATGTTGGTCTGCGTGAACTCCGGAGCAGACAGGACAGCTGTGGAAGCGATCGTCCAATCAGGTGCAGCCATGAAGTGTGTGCGTGATTGTATGAGGGAGAGCGCCTGTCAATCATCCTCTAGTGGCAGCCCAGCAAGCGTGCATTACTTAAAAATGTTTTTTTTTTTTTTACTTTTGTAAAAATTACTTATCTTCCAATGATAGAACTACTACTATGCCTCTGCCAAAGCAACAAACGTTTTTTTGTTTTGTTAAAGTTCATCAGTGCAATAAACATTTTGTGGAAAAAATCGTGCAAGAGAATCGTGATCTCAATTCTAAGCAAAAAAATCGTGATTCACATTTTTTCCAAAATCGTGCAGCCCTAGTTCCTACCCTCACCTATGGTCATGAACTTTGGGTCATGACCGAAAGAATAAGATCCCGGATACAAGCGGCTGAAATGAGCTTCCTCCACAGGGTGGCGGGGCGCTCCCTTAGAGATAGGGTGAGGAGCTCCGTCACACGGGAGGAGCTCGGAGTAGAGGCGCTGCTCCTCCACATCGAGAGGAGCCAGTTGAGGTGGCTCGGGCATCTGTATCGGATGCCCCCTGGACGCCTCCCTCGGGAGGTGTTCCAAGCATGCCCCACCGGGAGGAGACCCCGAGGAAGACCCAGGACACACTGGAGTGACTATGTCACCCGGCTGGCCTGGGAATGCCTTGGGGTCCTCCCGGAGGAGCTGGGGGAAGTGTCCGGGGAGATGGAGGTCTGGGCGTCCCTGCTCAGGCAGCTGCCCCCGCGACCCGGTCCCGGATAAGCGGAAGAAAATGGATGGATATATAATTATTAATAAAGTTTAAATACATTTTTTTTTTTTAAAGTCCGTGAAGTGCACCTGTGTCCGACTTGACGTGGTTGGAACTTGAAGTGTTTATGACGAGTTCCGGCGGATCCTCTCAAGTCTCGTGCATGCATAGGGGCAAATGCATGTTATCCGAAACGCAGCCAATGTGTGTAGCATCATGTTTTTTCCCCACAGCATACAGAGATGAATCACCACGTTCTGATCCAATCAGAGGCCGTGTAGGGGCGGGCCTTCGTCTCTGATGGCATTGACCCCGGCCTCTTCTTCTGTGAATGTTTGTGAGGAAAAGTAATCAGGCGGAGTGACTTTAGCGTTAAACAAGAGGACAACTTTTGATTGTTTTTTTTTTCTTGCTGAAAAAAACTGTCCCACGCGTCTCCGTCCCAGCCGGTGTTGTGAAACGGCAGTCCGGTCGGGCGTAACTTTAAGGACCGGTCATTTTATTAGGTGTCGACATACATTTACTGTAAAGAGTACGGAGTTGGGAATGCTGCTTTCGTCATTCAGAATCGTTAAAAAAACACCAGAAACACAACCGGTACCGGGACAGGTGCATGGTGTTCTGTTTTCTTTTTTCAATATTTTCATATTATTTTCAAATAAAAGGTGACTTTTTTTGCCATTTATCGTTGTTTCCTGGTTTTATATCCATAATTATTTTACCCCTGCTGGTTCCCTTACAAGTAATACTTCTAAGAATCTTTACCTACACTCCCCAGTATCCATGCAGGGATCTTTTTCACAGTAACACTGGATGAATCTTTGGCCAAAAATAAGTTACTGTATCGATTTAAATTCTCTATTGTTATAGAAAAACAAATATCGTCCTTCAATCGTATCGAACCAGAGAAAATCATACGCATCATATCGTTTTTAAAACGTATCGTTACACCCCTAATAGACAGACAGACAGACGGACAGATGGACAGACAGACAGATGGACAGACAGACAGACCAGTGTCCTTCAGCAGGCAAACAGTGACAGACAGACAGACAGTCAGGACCAGGTGGCTGCAAGCTAAGTGTACAGCATCTATTGGTCACTTTGATCTTTTGGTTTATTTTAAAAAAATGTTTTGACTCAGATGCTCCGGAAGCTGAAAATAGTCTCAATGGCTGGATAAAAATAAAAGGGGCGGGGCCACAACACATCAGTGACTTTTTTGACAGTTTGATTAGAAGCTTGACAGCCTCCATAACTGATGCTACTGGTCCGTTAGCGTAGCGTAGAAGACAGATTGTGAACAGCCTCCATGACTGATGCTACTGGTCTGAAGTGCCTTCTTCTAGTCTTTATGCTATAGCTAAGCTAACTGGCTAGCAGCACCCGTCTGGCAGATCGTAATGCCAAAGAGGGAGAATTGTCTTACGACAAAGGGATTATGTGAGAAAAACTCCAATTGGGCGAACAGTTGTTTTATGACTTGGTCATGTGATCTGAATGTTCAGACAGGGAAACGTCTGGATTAGTCCTCACCTGGACTTGGACAAGTCAATTTTATTACTGAAGCCCCACTATCTTCACTGGTCCAGTCCATCTGATCCTGTCTCTCCCCAACACACAACCTGTCTGTTTGTCCCCAACACACTCAACACACAACCTGTCTGTCCCTAACACACAACCTGTCTGTCCCTAACACACAACCTGTCTGTTTGTCCCCAACACACTCAACACACACACTGTCTGTCCCCAACACACTACCTGTCTGTCCCTAACACACACACTGTCTGTCCCCAACACACAATCTGTCTGTCCCCAACACACCCAACACACAACCTGTCTGTCCCCAAAACTCAGTCTGTCTGTCCCCAACACACTCAACACACAACCTGTCTGTCCCCAACACACAAGCTGTCTGTCCCCAACACACCCAATACACAACCTGTCTGTCCCTAACACACACACTGTCAGTCCCCAACACACAACCTGTCTGTCCCCAACACACAAGCTGTCTGTCCCCAACATGCCCAACACACAACCTGTCTGTCCCTAACACACACACTGTCTGTCCCCAACACACAACCTGTCTGTCCCCAACACACCCAACACACAACCTGTCTGTCCCCAACACACAAGCTGTCTGTCCCCAACACACCCAACACACAACCTGTCTGTCCATAACACACACACTGTCTGTCCCCAACACACAACCTGTCTGTCCCCAACACACCCAACACACAACCTGTCTGTCCCCAACATACCCAACACACAACCTGTCTGTCCCTAACACACACACTGTCTGTCCCCAACACACAACCTGTCTGTCCCCAACACACCCAACACACAACCTGTCTGTCCCCAACACACCCAACACACAACCTGTCTGTCACCAACACAGAACCTGTCTGTCCCCAACACACAAGCTGTCTGTCCCCAACACACAAAACACACAGCCTGTCTGTCCCCACCACACCAAAATAAATCAAAGACAAAATCAAAACGAGTTGCTAATGAACACTTTTGTCAGTTCTCACACACCAACCACAGCTCACAGGACGTAGAGGACACCCACACACACACCCACACACACACCCACACCCACGCGCACACACACACACACACTCACACACACACACTCACACACACACACACACACACACACACACACACACACACACACAAGAGGGGTTGTTAGGCACAGATGGAGAAGAAGCAGGAATGGTGAGTGTGCCATTTTAATGTTCAATAAAATAAAAGTAAATAAAATATGGTGAGAACCTACAGCAGCGACCACACACACACACACACACACACACACACACATACACACACACACATAGCAGTTAACTGAGTGGAGCCAGTTCAGTTGTTTCCACGTCGTGCAGCTGGGAGGTTGTCACATGCATGCAACAGACAGCTGTGTGTTAATGTTAAAGAGAGCGGGTGTACACACACACACAGACATACATACATGTGAAGTGTACTGAAGCCATGCAGCGGGGGGGGGGGGGGGGGAGCAGAGCAGAATGATTGAAATGATGATGATGATGATGATGATGAAGTCGCTGCAGGATAGAAAAAACAAACTAGCAAGAGTTGCAAAACAGAAGGTGACATCACGGCGAATCAGCAGGTTAGAAGACATGTGATTGGTTAGAGTGCTAGAAACAGAAGATGGCTCGAAGTTCGGCATCAGGCCTATCACAGAGAGAGAGGTCATGCTGGATCAGATCTCGTTCTCTCTCTCACCCACACACACACACACACACACACACAGTGGGTGAGTCAATGAGTGTGCGTGAAGGTGCATTACACCGTGTATGGTGTACACGTGTAGAAACATTCCGTTGCCATGACAGCTGGTCCATGCACCCCTCCCCCAAAAGCCCAAACAGAAGAAAAGAAGCAGCATGAGCTCAAAGAAACAGACCCAGTTCAATGCAGATCCACTGAGGCCGGCGGAGCCCCACATAGAGACAGTTTGGTCGGCTGCAACACCGACCCGAGTCTGACGGGGGTCAGTGCTGCAGGTGGCCAAACTAAGAGGAGTCTCTATAGATGACTCTGACCAGACAGACAGACAGACAGACAGACAGACGGTCAAGCAGTAGGTTCAGTGCTTATCTGTTTTTCCAAAGAGCCTGTCAGACAGTAGAACAACACCTCCGTCCGAATGTTGGCTTGTGTTCTTCACGTCTCCGTGGAACGAGTAAACTTTCGAGTATATAACATCCCCAGGGCGACCAGAGCAGCCGGAGGTCAGGGCACTGCTGTGTTACTTATGTCTCCCACTTTCTCTCTCTCTTCCTCTCGGCTCTTTCAGCACTTGATGGAAAAACACTGATGGCGAAAGGGAGGAAAATGGTGCTGAGGGTGGAGGCTGGCTGATGGTGCAACAGAAGGAGGGTTAAGCTGTGAGGTGGACGGCTGCTTCCACATGTGATGACGGAGTTTTTAATCCATAATCAGCTCAGCAACACCTTCCTCAATCCAGTGCGGGGGGGGGGGGGGGTTGGGATTGAGAAGCTGAGGATGGATTCAGGTTTGGCCTGAACGTCCCCTTAAGGTTTCCTGACCGGGCATTTCTCAGCTCCACAGGCAGATGAAAGTCGGCCGTGTGAAATGAAAACAATATGTTCTGGAGATCCACAGGAATCCACAGGGATCACTGCGGTCTGGCACAGCTCAGGTGGATGGAAGCATGAAACATGGACGTCAGAACGCACATCAGACTGCAACGGTACCGAGTCGGCACTAACTAAAGGTCTGGGTGGTGGAGTAAAGACATGAGCCTGAAGCAGGAGGTCAGTCTGGTCAGGAGAACCTGGTGGACCAGGACCTCTCACCAGTGTTACCTCCCATACATATATATCGCCCTCTACATAGTCCTCTATATAGTCTTATAGTCCTCTACATAGTCTTCTATATAGTCCCCTACATAGTCCTCTACATAGTCCTCCATATGGGCCTCTACATAGTCCTCCCTATAGTCCTCGACACAGTCCTCTATATAGACCTCCCTGCATAGTGAGCAGGCAGCAGTGAATGAGTGCTTGTTTTCAGACACCATCATGGTAAACATGAAACCTGCTAGCATGTTAGCATGCAGACATTTCAGAATGTAGCTCAGAGCACTGCTGGGTCTCATACTGACATTAGAATGTAGCTTAGAGTACTGCTGGGTCTCCTCCTGACATTAGCGTAGCTTAGGGCACACTCACACCAGGGCCATTCATTCCGCACCGTGCCTCAGCACGATTGCCCCCCGACAGGGGGTCCCCAGCCGGCTTGCACTCACACTGCTCCAGCCCAAATGGGGCCTAGGCCAGATTGCCTGTTGTATATACGTCATCACATCATCACAATAGAGAACAACACAGAGATGACTGCAACTTTACCAATCCATTTGGTCTCCGGAACTAAGTCATTGGGGGGATGACATCAAAATGCCTGTCATGCTGCTGCTGAGTAACTCTTCAAATGAAGGAAAAATAATTGAAAAAGCAATCGATGAGCTAGTAGTGGGACCTGAACCCCAGCTCCGTACTTTGACTGAACATCACACACTTGTGACATGTTAGCAGTCGTTTATGGCAGCAGCCATGTCCAGGTCTGAAGAGGACCTGGATCCAAGGGGATCACAGCAATCATTTTAACAACAGGTCATTGCAAGGTGAAAACAGGTGTAATTAATTACGGCCATGTTCCATTTAGCTGGGCCAGGGCCATGGTGTTGTGCATGCTGGCTCACTGGAATGACTGGGACCATTAATTTCATCAGTTACACCTGTGTTTACCACACAATGTCAAAATGACTGCCATGAAAATAGTGTATGAAGATGAGGCCTTCAGCATTGCCTCCCTGTATCTGTACCTACAGGTGATCGAGAGGCGTGGGGGGCAGCGTGGAATGGAGAGAGGGAGGTCAGGAGAAGCAACTGAGAAGACGGATGAAAATAATCAAAAGAAGAGACAGCACAACTGCACTCAGACCGTCAGACAGACAGACAGATAGACAGACAGACAGACAGACAGACACGTCCACACAGAAACATACAGGAGTCAAACGACGGCTCTCAGCTGCGTCAGCAACGTAAACACACTTGCAAACAAAGACACGTGCAGAACTGACAAACAGAGAAGTGAATAGGAAACATGAGGGTGAACATGAAGCTGCTCTAGTCAGGAGATGGCAGGTGAGAAAAGGGATGAGGTCAAAAGTCAAAGTAAGATACAACAACATGAAGAGAAACCTACTAAAGGAATCTTACGCTACACAAGAGTCCGTATTTAGATCTGGGGAAATCCTTGACGAAAGAACAACTCTACGTGTATGAAGAACAATAAGAATACATTTCACAGAATACTTCTGCAAACAGGGAACCTGTAATATCTCATCAGTACAGAAGGAAAAGAGAGAGCTGTGATGGAGAGAGAGAGGATAAAAGCACAGAGAGGAATCAGGACGTCTCAGAGGTTGAAACTTGTGGCGTTGGAGCTGAAATACTGTTACAGAAACAACCAGTTGACAACAATGGCAGCAAAGTGAGAGGAGCAAGAGAAGGAGAAAGAAATCAATAGTGATGCTGATACTGATAGTTTCCTGTTGTCTTGGGAACAGCAGTGTGTTATGGGGCTTTTATACTCGAAGGTTTACGGTTTAGAGGAAAGCAGAAGCCATGAAAGCCATTCGGCAATGTGGAGGATTTCTACGGCAGTTGGATCCAACTGCATCGTTTTCTACCAATGACAGGAATCACAGAGTTGCTATGGCAACACTGCATCCTCCTGGTTTTTTAGAGGCAGGGAATGACACCCCTCCTTTACGTTGACGACGTTTACAGCGGGGGTCCACAGTAACCACGCTTGACCTCGTTCAAAGACAGGAAGTAACACATGGTGCAGGAGGAGCAGCCATGTGCTCTCGGACCTTTCGGGTCCTGGCCTTGTTGGAGACATTCGGGTCCTGGCCTTGTTGGAGGCCATCTTTACATTATTTTAATCATCCACTCTCCTCCGTTATGAAGGGTTTCTGACGGGACACCTCGGACAGAGAGACAACAGCAAGCTGCCTCCTGCACCGACCAACACTCAACAACAAAAACACACTCTGGCTTTGGACCACACCAGATCAGACCAGAACTACACAGCCGCTCAGGACTGGGTGCTGTTCCAAGGGGAGAATTAGAGAAAAGAATAGAGGAGACATTGCACACAGACGAGCAGCGAGCGAGCCGGGGGTGGGGGGCACAACCAGAGATAGTCAAGGGACTGCAGTCCACGTGCCGTGCAGCAGAGTCTGTGTTTGTGTCTACGGATGCGTGTGTGAGAGAGAGACTGCAGGTATGTATTGAGAAGCTAAGCCCCTCCCCTTCCTGTGTCTCCATGGGACCTTATTTCACATCAAATATGGATGCCAGTCAAAGGAGTGAGGCTAATCATTTATTGTTCCTGAATTCCACAGCTAGCTAACTTAGCTAGGCTCGCACCCACGCATGCGTTAGCTCATCTTGCTAGCTAGCTAGCTTAGCTACGTTCCGACAGTGGCTTAGCTGATGTGTTTTATCCAGTGACTGTCGTGAGTAACGTTATATCCTGGTGCCGAACACACAGATAGAGTTACCTCCCTGTGGTTGTAAACTCTTTACTAGGACGGATTTACAGACGGAGACTTCAACCCCACAAAATGAGACATTATTGACGTGTAACATTTTAAACTGACAAACATCCGATGTGGAATTCGTGGTTCAAACAGGATCAATAAATGATTTGTCTCATGCCACTGACGACCATATTGTTTCCAAACGAAGGTCCATCGGTGGTCAACAGGAAGGGGCGGGACTTAGCCTCTCTATGCAGGTGTACGTGTGTGTGTGTGTGTGTACATGCGTTCGGCGGACTCACTCCCGGGAGCTGGGCTGGTATTGGCTGTTGCGGTGGAGAGAGCTACGTGTGAGGGGGTAGAGATAGTGTTTACGTCGTGGAGCTGACTGAGCACGGAGGAGCGCCGTCTCACCGCTCCCTGAAACGAACCGCTTCGCTTGAACGTGCTCACTACCTCCATCTGCAGGACAGAGACAAAACAGCAGCACTCAGTGAGGGAGGAGGGGCCGGTCTGAGCGTGTGTGGCCGTGTCTGTGTGTGTGTGTGTGTGATGTGTGTGTGCGCCTGTTATGGACCCTATAAAAAATGTCCTATCACAGCAGAAATGATAGAACCAGCCTTCATGTCCTTTGGTTGCAGATGTGCATCTACGTCTACGGAAGCCCTCTAGGGGCAAACTACAAAAAACAACTGACCCATTTTGTTCATCTGATATAATTTGTTTTTCACTACGTTTTTTTAGGACTGAAGAAATGGCGAAGAAAAAGGTTTTGCCAGGACAAACTATGAAACAAATCATCTAATATTTACCCATTATTATTATCATTCTATTATATCTAATGCTGCTGTTATCAATAGTAGGAACCATTTTCTACCATTTTCATACCATTATTACTGCGTTCATTACGAAATTATTATGTTGCTCTACAACCAGTGAGGGAAGTGACCATATTTGGACTGTGAAGGAGCGACAGGTGGATCTGATGAACACAAGTGGCAGAGCAGCACCCTTACTGGATCTGGATCCATGTGGATTCTGGTGTGAAGCTGCTCACAAAGTTAGCTTTAGGATTCTTGGTCAACTTTACAGCTAATTGTTAAAGTCATCTTAGTAGCTAACATTGGTAGCGTGGTAGTGACCTGTCAATCAGCAGGTAGCCCCGCCCCTAAAGCATCCCCTGCTTTCTGGTCTGGTGGACTCTAAATGGACCATAATGTACTAAATGAACATCATGCTGGATTGAAGAAGACTTGAAACTAGAGATTGAGACATAAACTCATGTTTACAATGTTTACTGAAATAATACATCAAGAGAGTAGTAGGACCATTTTCTCATAGACTTCTATACAATCAGAGAGGAGTCGCCCCCTGGTGGCCCACAGAGAGAGTGCAGCTTTAATTTTCAGACCCAGAGGTTGTCTCCAGTTCACAGACGGGGAAAAAAATGTCATGAACACAGGAGAAAAAACAATTTAGATAAAAGGAATCACCAGACTTTCTTGAATGGTTTAGTGCAGGGGTATTCAACTAAAATTCAAATAGGTCCAGTTAGAGAAAATGTCCTGAAGCAAAGGTCCGGAACATCATAATGTCTAAATTGCGTTATGATTCAGATTCAACAACTGACTGTCAGATCAATATAGGAAGAACAATTCAAAAACATTTCGACAATATTTATTGTCACTTTTATACAGATAATATAACAGATAATGAAGATATGTATTATTTAAGGAGGTTCAACTGACTCAACCGAAACTAATCTTTTCAAGGAAAAGAAGGGCTGCATTTAAATTCAAAATGGTGAAAATAAATATAATAATAATCTTAAAATAATCTTTTTCTTTGTGAATGTTTTAACAGTCTCAACCAATTTCAAAAGCAGATATCTCAACATATTTTAACAATTGAACAGTTTTAGCTTCTCTTTCTTTCCCTCTTTTATCCAACTCCCCCACTTTCTGTTGTTCAGTGAGAGAACTGAGCTCTAACTTCCTGCCAGGAGTTTAAATCTAGGCTGGAATGATGTCAGGGCCATTCTCATGCACATGTGCAGGTGCTCATTGGTGAGCCTGGATCGATATTTACTTTTAATAATGTTCATTGCAGAGAAAGCTGCCTCGCAGCTGTATGTGGAGCCAAATATGGTCAATGTGTACAGGGCTACTTTCTCACTATTCTCCCGCTGTATTACTCACTCTTCTCCCGCTGTATTACCCACTCTTCTCCCGCTGTCTTTCTCACTCTTCTCCCGCTGTCTTTCTCACTCTTCTCCCGCTGTCTTTCTCACTCTTCTCCCGCTGTATTACTCACTCTTATCTGACTTCTTTCACTATCATCTCTCGCATGATCTCTCACTGTCTGTGAGCCAGGCAGGCAGCGCCGGGAATGCACAGATTTGATTGGCTGAGTAGCATCACGTGGGATGGCTTAACTCGAATGCAATTGGTCAGTGGATTTCCTGATTCGCTAAACCAGTACCGTAAAGTCTAGAAACGCTGCGCCGGTCAAAATAGAAGCGCCCCGTCAAAATTTAAAATACTTGAATAATTTATTGACGGGTCCGTATAGGACGGCGTCTGGGTCCGGATCCGGATCGCGGTCCGCCTGTTAGTGACCCCCGGTTTAGTGTTTGGTAAATTAAGTTGTGTGTGTCTGTGTTTGAGGATGTATATTTTTGTTGTCTGCACACTCAGACCAAACTCTCCTAATGAAGAACTGAGGACTCGGCCCAAAGGCACTTCAGCAGAGACTCTAACATTGAGCAGATGAGTGTTCATGGCTTTCTGCATGGACGTTCTCACACACAGAAGTGGGAGAACCAATCAATTAAAACAGCCCATCTACTTTAGCATCTGCCTGTATAAAATGTGTGAACAATAACAGACGCTGTAGCCACACACACACACACACACACACACACACACACACACACACACACACACACACACACACACACACACACACACACACAGCATTCATAATGTCTGAGTGTCTTAAACACTCTCCAGATTAGAAACAGAAAGGTGAGCTGTGTAGGAGAGAAGAAACGGGATCATTATGTTTGGCACGAGTCAGACAGGAACACACTCAGGCTGGAACGGTGTTTAAGACCTCCAATCAGTCGTACAAGAGTCCAGAATGCAGTGGATCTCTTCTGTTAGTATATTAATTCAGGTTTTATTCAGGCATTTATCTGTAATTCACCTGAAATGAACCACTTGTGTCCCGGCAGCGAGGCTTCTGGGTATTTCTGGGCCTCCTCCTGTGAAAGAGGTTTGGCTGAGTTGGGTTTTGGTGGCCTGGTCCAACAGTACCTGAGTCTGGATGCGGTTGAGGCCTCTGAACCAGAGGATCTGACCGCGGCGCAGCTCTCTCTCAGCACAGTCGATCTCCTCCTCGTCCTCTGCTAGCTCCTCCCCCTCCTCCTCCCCGGGCTCCAGGCCAAGCCCCGCCTCCTTCAGACATGGCAGCCGCTCGGTTGGCACCGTGGCAATCACCTGGAAGCAGGGTGGATACCTGAACAGCTGATCCATAATTGTACACTGATCTCTCACACACACACAAACCACACACACCGTCTCACACACACACAACCACACACACCATCACACACACACACACACGCACACACACCGTGACACACACACACATATACACACATACACATATACACACACACCGTCTCACACACAACCACACCCACACACACACCGTGACACACTCACACATACACATATACACACACACCGTCTCACACACAACCACACCCACACACACCGTCTCACACACACAACCACACACACCATCACACACACACACCGTCTCACACACACAACCACACACACCAGTCACACACACACACACACACACACACACACACATACACAGCGTGACAAACAGTCTCACACACACACACACACACACACACACACACACACATACACAGCGTGACACACAGTCTCACACACAGTCTCACACACAACCACACACACACCGTGACACACCATCACACACACACACACAGCGTGACACACTGTCTCACACACACAACCACACACCATCACACACACACACACACACACACACACACACAGCGTGACACACCATCTCACACACAACCAGACACACACACTCCGTCTCACACACACACACACCGTGACACACCATCACACAGACAAACACACACACACACCGTGACACACCATCACACACACAAACACACACACACACACCGTGACACACCGTCTCACACACACAACCACAAACACCATCACACACACTGTGACACACCGTCTCACACACACACACACACAACGTCAAACACACACACACACACACGTCACACACATCATGTAGTAGCACCTTTGACCTGACCTCAGAGGAACCTGTACATAGGGCTGGGTGATTTGGCCTAAACAAAAAATCTAAATTTTTTTCAAACTAATGGAAAATTTTTAATTTAAACCTTGATTTTTTTCAGTTTTTCTCTAGATAAACTAAAAAGACCAAAAATAAATGAGATTACCACGTAGTCTAGGCCTATGTGAACAAATCAGTTGTTCAAGAATAAAAAAATAACTAAAAAAATGCACCACTTGGCTGTCATTATTGTCATTATTGATGTTTTTTTTTTTTTTAAATCAAATTGAAAAAAATGTCTCTTGTAAGCCATCCCTGAATAAACTTGTAAAATGAAATACAATAAATAATATGTAGGCTGGGTGTAGAAAGCAGGCATTCAAATACATGAGTTCAAGTACAGTAATCAATCCGTGAGCGAAACTAAAGTAATTTGGTTATAAAGAGTAAAAATGGTCAACTAACATAAATTAGTAAACATGGTGTAAACAAGAAAACACTTATTGATCACTCAAAAACATTACGAACACTATTATATATTATATACAACACTTATTTACACAGAAACCTTCACCAAAAGCCAAAATGGCGCTCCACTTTGCCATCTCCGCTCTCCTTTGTTGCAGCTGCACGCATTTCTGCCCTTCCCCCTCCTCGGAAAGCCCCGTCGTTACCATGACGTCATGTATATCAATGGAAAGCGCTGACTCGCTGCTGTCGGGAGCCGGAGTTACATGTCGCAGGCAACAGGATGTACTTTAGTAAAACAAATCTGCGAAGTCTAGAACTCTTTCTTAAATTGTAAAAATCGCCCAGCCCTACCTGGAGGTAGACCAGTCTACAGCAGCCTAGGAGGGCACAGAGCTGCTTACCTGCCCCCAGAGGAGCTCCCCGACTCCTACGAACAGACACCAGAGCCACTGCTCCACGTTGAGGGGGGCGCAGCTGAAGGGCTTCCCCCCCCACTGCACGATCACGATCTGCAGCAGAGACAGGTGGAGGCACATGGTCATCCATGCCACACATGCAATCAGAGGCCTCACTTAGAATGTCTGAAGAGTTCATTCATCAGGCGTTTGCAGAATGTTCTTCTTGTTGGCAACAGGTGACTCACTTCCACTAAGCTTCATGCTAACGGGACCAAATGAGCAGGACGATGCATTTAGAAATGTTTCACAGGGCGAATGGGAGCAGATCAGAATAAAAGGAAGCTTCGACTAGATGATCACCAAATGCGTCATCAATACGCATCAAGCAGAGTTCATTAGAAATTAAAGGCTGTCTCTAATACCAGCCTGCTTCAAACTGAGACCTAGTCCCCTCTGCAGCTGGATTCAGAGAGAATTCAGGGTTTTTCCAGGACATGAGGACATTCGGGCAGATGTGATGAACAAGCTTTACATTGATATCGGTCACTAAACTGAGCTCCATGAGAGAAGAGCGGCAGGGAGACAGGTTGGGGGAAGGAGAACAGTGGCAGGGAGACAGGTTGGTGAAGGGAGAAGAGTGGCAGGGAGACAGGTTGATGGAGGGAGAAGAGTGGCAGGGAGACAGGTTGGTGGAGGGAGGAGAGTGGCAGGGAGACAGGTTGGTGGAGGGAGAAGAGAGGGGGGATGAGGGTGCACCCTAATCTGCAAAGATCTATAGTTGCATCTATCTACCTATCTACCTATCTATCTACCTACCTACCTACCTATCTACCTACCTACCTACCTATCTACCTATCTACCTACCTACCTATCTACCTATCTATCTACCTACCTACCTACCTATCTACCTACCTACCTACCTATCTACTTACCTACCTATCTACCTACCTATCTACCTACCTACCTACCTACCTACCTATCTACCTATCTACCTACATATCTACCTACCTATCTATCTACCTACCTACCTACCTACCTACCTACCTACCTATCTACCTACCTACCTACCTACCTACCTATCTACCTATCTACCTACCTACCTACCTATCTACCTACCTATCTACCTACCTACCTACCTACCGACCTACCTACCTACCTACCTGCCTACCTACCTACCTATCTACCTACCTACCTGATTTTAATTCCTTCTTGTTTTACCTTCTTGTTTTTTTTTTATAAAATAAACATTTTAATGTGAAAGAATTTCACTCTTTTCTGTAAAGAAAATATTGAATTGTCAAATGATTCAAACTGTAAAGATGAAAAGTGTCTAACTTGTGTGTTGGTGTTTGATGGTAGTGTTTTTGCTCTCAGTGTGTCCTGTGTGTGTGTCATCTCCATGACGATGGTTCACAGATGCAGACTGTGTTACGAGTTTTACACATGTAGCTGCAGTTGTGGCCGCCTGTAAACCACTATTAGGCCTACATAAAACAGAATGACATGTTCTCTGTGCCATCAGTAGAGGACGCCATCGCAGCGTGTCAAAGTGTTACAGTGTTAGCGTTACCTGCACGGCGAAAGTCCCCACGACGATGCTGCAGAAGATGGGGTTGGCAAATATGCCGTCAAAGACGTTTCTCTCTCCGTGGATCTTGCGAGCGTTGATCTCGTTGAAGAGCTGCATGAGGACGAAGGTGTTGAAGATGATGGTGTAGTGCTCGGACGGAGGCGAGTGGAGCGGAGCGTTGCGGCCGCTGTCGATGTTAAACATGCGCTCGCCTGGAGGGGAAGTGAACGAGTATCAGCTGTTGTTCATGGAACTGTGTGTCTGTCTTTGTGTGTGTGTTTGTGTGTCTCTGTGTTTGTGTGTTTGTTTGTGTTTGTGTGTGTGTGTTTGTGTGTCTGTGTTTGTGTTTGTGTGTCTGTGTGTGTTTGTTTGTGTTTGTGTGTGTGTGTGTGTTTGTGTGTCTGTGTTTGTGAGTTTGTGTGTCACCACCAAAGCACCTTTTAATCATCCCACTACAATCCCACTATAACACCAGTAGATTCCCTTTAGAATCCCAGTAGAATCCCACTAAAATCCCAATACAATCCCAGTAGAATCCCACTATAAAACCAATGGAATCACACTACAACAACAGTAGAATCCCTTTAGAATCCCACTAAAATCCCAGTAGAATCCCACTATCATACCACTAGAATCCCACTATAAAACCAATAGAATCCCACTATAACACCAGTAGAATCCCAGCACAATCCCACTAGAATCCCTTTAGAATCCCAGTAGAATCCCACTAAATTCCCAGTGGAATCCCAGTAGAAGCCCACTAAAATCCCACTATCATACCACTAGAATCCCACTATAAAACCAATAGAATCCCATTAAAACACCAGTAGAATCCCAGTAGAATCCACTAGAATCCCAGTAGAATCCCTTTAGAATCCCACTTTTATACCAGTAGAATCCCAGTAGAATCCCACTATTATACCAGTAGAATCCCACTTGAATCCCAGTAGAATCCCACTAAAATCCCAGTAGATTCACAGTAGAATCCCACTACCATACCACTAGAATCCCACTAGAATCCCACTAGAATACCAATAGAATCCCACTACAATCTCATTAGAATTTAAGTAGGATACAAGTAGAATCCCACTATAATCCCATTATAAAACCAATAGAATCCCACTAGAATCCAAGTAGAATCCCACTATAATCCTACTAGGATCCCAGTAGAATCCCACTATAATACCAATAGAATCCCACTATAATACCAATAGAATTCCACTAGAATCCCAGTACAATCCTACTATAATATCAATAGAATCCCACTGGCATCCCAGTAGAATCCAAGAATAATCCCACTAGAATCCCACTATAATACCAATAGAATCCCACTAGAATAAAATAGAATCCCACTGGAATCCCACTAGAATACAAATAAAACTCCACTAAAATCCGCCTAGAATACCAATAGAATCTGCCTAGAATACCAATAGAATCCCACTAGAAAACCAATAGAATCCCACTAGAATACCAGTAGAATCCCATTAGAATCCCACTTGAATCCCACTAGAATCCCAGTAGAAGCCAAGTAGAATCACAGGTACCTATGAACAGTAGGGTGAAGATGATGACCAGCTGGTAGACACCATGGCCCAGGATGTTCTTCATCATGGTCAGGGAGATGAGCGGGTTGTTCCGACCGTATGGTTTCCGCAGCAACAGGTCCTCCGTGGGGGGCTCAGTGGCCAGAGCCAGAGACGCAAACGTGTCCATGATGAGATTCACCCACAGCATCTGAACCGCCTTCAGAGGGGAGTCCTGCAGGAGGATTAGAGCCCAGAGAGCTGAGTCAGGATACCCCTAACCCTCACTACACAGGAACAAGAAACAAACACAGGAGTGAAACATCAGTAGATAACATGGGTGACATCACAACATTGAAACACTTCCTCTGGTCGCACCAGAGTCCGGTCTTCTTGTCCAATCAGAGTCCGGTCCTCTGGTCCCCCCAGAGTCTGGTCCTCCACCGATCAAGGTCAGCTGAATCCCGGATGAATCCAGGATGGCCACCACAGTCAGCGACCTTGCATTGCTTGGCTCGGGTGAGGTTGGATTTCATCCATCTTCATTCCCTGTGACAAACATCAGATAGCCAGGAGCATGCTGGGTAGTGAAGCAGCCTTAGGTCCTAGCTGGGCTAGCTTAGCTTCCAGCTCATCTCTCCTCCCTCACGTCCTGGACCAGTCGACTCCTCTTTCAGTGGTATTTGGTCTGGCAGGTCTGGCTGGGTGATTGGCCATGAACAGTGATGGTCTCAATGTCTGCTGCTTTTTGTAAGGTGTCCACTTCCTTGTGTAGCTTCCCCGGTCTGGGACTGGCCAGGTTCCCATGAAACCTGATGAGTTCAGGTGTTACGGCTGACCAATGGTTAGCAACAACATAATGCTTCATCCTCACTCTGATCACACCGTAGGAAACAACACTGATGTTGGAACATGACTTGGCATTTTCTGTAACCTGTGGAATTAGCAATATAACTAGCCGTTTCCAGAGCTGTCTTTACAGGCCCACTGACGTGTGTTGTCACCATGACAACTAACAACAACCATCACATGACCACAGAGAGACTCCTTTTGTATTTCTATACTTGGCGTAAAGCAGCATGTTAGCATAAGTGAATATGATTAATGTATTAGCATGGTAAATGTAATTACTTAAACACTCTAAATGAAACAGCCTTGTAGTCATAATGATGATAATATTGACACCATTAGGGCTGCAATTATTGTTTACATGATCAGCTGATCTGCTGATTATTGTTGTTGTGAAGTTCATAATGTAGGTACAGTTTCCTGTTGTCATGGTGAGCGCGATGCCGCTGATGGTCTTTCCTTCTTCATGTTCTGGACCAGACAGGGATCCAGTCAGGGATTCAGACAGGGATCCAGTCAGGGATGAAGAAATGGATCCAGACAGGGATCCAGTCAGGGATTCAGACAGACTCATGATGATGACGACTAGTATTCAGGACAAAATGGAAGGCCCACAGCAGCATGTATGTGTGAATAAACCTGTGTACCTGGGTGATGCAGGCCCCGGTGAAGGCCACGATGACTGCCACCACGTTGACTGTGAGCTGGAACTGCAGGAACTTGGAGATGCTGTCGTAGACATTTCGTCCCCACATCACCGCCTTCACGATGCTGCTGAAGTTGTCATCAGTCAGGATGATGTCAGACGCCTCTTTAGCCACATCTGTTCCTGCAATACCCTGACAGACGCAGACGGACTCTCATGACGGACTCAAGCATCCACATGAATCCGGAGGGCTGATACCTCCACATCGTGGTGTCTCAGAACCAAACGCACGCGATTCAAACAGGGTAATTTATTCATATTTCTTTCATATATTCTTAAACAGTATTATTGTTATGGGAAGAGTAACATTCCTCAAAAACTTGAAGATAATAGTTATCTTAAGTTAGTTTTTCTCAGTCGCTTTGGTACATTTCTCGAATTATCCTCGACATCTGCAAAACAGTAAGTGCATTTCTCAAAACAATTTGTACAAATAGAAAAACTCCAGCCATCAGAATAAGTCCTCGTGGCATTGTTTATGAATAAGACAGCTTAGTCTTGTTGTCAATACAACAGTGTACTCTGGAGGGTGTTCTGATGTAAACTATGGCTAAAGTTTTGATGACAATTATTGTAAATTGTAAGTAACACCTTAGTGTATGTGGGATATTGATTGCAAGAGACTGGACAAGATTCACATTTATGCTTTTACTGTTTGTACTGTTGACAGGCCATGTCATTGCGATACGGAAAGGAAAAGACAGCACAATTCTACTTTTACAGCATAAAAGTAGAAATGTGAACAACAGGACAATTTCCGTAGGGAAAACTGTACTTGCCAGTTGATGATTCATGAGATGCACCTTTGAGCTATTTCAGAAAACTGGTTGATCATTGGTTGATCTAATGTTTCACACATTTCCCTTCGTTAGAGAAAGTCAAGATTCCCCTGGGAGCTAATTACCAATTCAGGAGAGACTTTTTTAAAAAGTCTTGAAATGTATAGAAATATGCTTGACTTATTGATGTCACTTGTGACCTAGTTTTGAGAATTTCAATTCTTATCTGAGAAATGTACCAAAGCGACTGAGAAATACTATAAGACATAAGTGTGGTTGCATAAGTACCACAATATCAATTCACCTACCATAGATGGAGTTTAGACAGACAGACAGACAGACAGACGGACAGACAGACGGACAGACAGACAGGCAGATGGACAGACAGGCAGATGGACAGACAGACGGACAGACAGACAGGCAGACAGACGGACAGACAGACAGACAGACAGGCAGACAGACGGATAGACAGACAGACGGACAGACAGACAGGCAGACGGACAGACAGACGGATAGACAGACAGACGGACAGACAGACAGACGGACAGACAGACAGGCAGACGGATAGACAGACAGATGGACAGACAGACAGACAGACAGGCAGACGGATAGACAGACAGACGGACAGACAGACGGACAGACAGACAGACAGACAGACAGGCAGACAGACGGACAGACGGACAGACAGACAGGCAGACAGACGGATAGACAGACAGACGGACAGACAGACAGGCAGACGGACAGACAGACGGATAGACAGACAGACGGACAGACAGACAGGCAGACGGATAGACAGACAGATGGACAGACAGACAGACAGACAGGCAGACGGATAGACAGACAGACGGACAGACAGACAGACAGACAGGCAGACGGACAGACAGACAGCTACATGCTACAGTGGAGAGTATATTTAGAATGAATGCCCCTCTTGGCTGTCAGACTCTCTGATGGGAACCGAAGCTGTAATCTCTGCTCTCTTCAGAGCACCAGAACTCAGAGTCTGCTGTGTTATTGTGAGACATTGAAAACACCAAAGTGGCACTTTAACACAGAGAAACTAGAACCTCAACACAAAATCTGCCTTTATATCTCTCGTGGAGTTCGAGAAGAGTTGTGTCTTTAAGGCTGTGTATTAGGAAGTTACCATGGCAAAGCCAACATCAGCCTTCTTCAAAGCCGGCCCGTCATTGGTTCCATCTCCTGTTACCGCGACGACCTGCCGCTGCTCTATGACGGTGCTGTCGATGATGCCTGGACACACAGGAAGTAGAGATGGTAGCTGGTTAGTGTGATGAGTGGATGTGTGTGTGTGTTTGTGTGTGTGTCAGAGATGGGAGTAAGTCACAGAGTCTCAAGCAAGTCTCAAGTCTTAACCTTCAAGTCTCAAGCAAGTCCCAAGTCATTTTTGTGAGAGTCGGGTCAAGTCAAGTCAAGTCATAGCTTAGGTCAAGCAAGTCACAAGTCAAGTCATAGATATATAATAAGCTGGAAGACAACCATCTTAAAACTTTAAGAGACTGCAGCCTAAGTTTCTTGTAGCCCTCCTTTGTACAAAAGGGCTAACAAATAGATGAAGGGGATATAAGGCTAAAGAATAATTATAAATACTCACTAGGACCAGCAGGATCAGAATTACTAGGAACGAGTACAGGGCCAGGTGTACCAAACAATAATTACCAGACAGAGTCAACACTGCTTTCAACATTGCTGGACACGGCAAATCGGTTCTTTTGTTGACTTGAATATCTTTAAAAAGGAATTTCATAATTTTGGGAACACTGGCTGTGACACAGTGGCGCCAAAACGAGTTTGAACGTGGGGGTGCAAAAAAAAAAAAAAAAAACCCTCACACCTGATAGCCTAACTAGATAAGATAAGATGGCCTAAAGCAGGGCTATTCAATTAGTTTTGAATGAGGGCCGGTTGATGGAAATGAAAATTAAAAATATGGCTGGAAAATGATGAGCATCACATTAATAGCTACAGATACTGTCAAACACTACAACATATGAGTGCATTTATTGTCTTATTTGATCAAGTAAAATTTAAGTTAAAGTTTTACTCAACAGCTTAATAGTTCATAGAAATTCAGGTAGAAATAGGTTACCTCAGAGTTCCACAGCTTAACAAAAACAATCCTTATTTGATGTTGTTTTGAAGGAGTGCCGTCTCTGCGAGTAAACACTCAACCTGCATCAGCGCATGTGAGCACAAGCGCAGCTGATTTTGGACGGAGACACACAGCCGCATTTTTCCGGTCTGGTTCCGCTCACACCACGAGTCTGACGAGTGCAACAGCTTATCAAAATACAGTAGGCTTGTTCAGGATGGTCTTGGCTTGACTTGACTTATCACGCCGACGAGAGCTGCAGGTGTCTGAGGGGGCGGGCTCTAACAGAGATGGAAGCCAAACGCCGTCAAGTCGGACAACAAAGTCAACGTGACTATAGGCGCGTTTCGAATCATGCATGTGCATGCATTTGCCTCGCAAAACAAGGCATTCTGGGAAAAAAACGTCACAAATGCTGGTGATAACTTCCCTTTGCGACATGTCACATGGCTTTAAAAACTCGTGGTATCTCCAGGGTACCTCCCTCCGCATGCTTTCTGTCTGAAATAAGTGCGGACATAAGACACTCCCCTCAACGTTGCCCTAGTTGGTTAAAATTATCACGTGGTATTTCCCACGTGAGAAAATTCCTCAGCCTCCGTCAACAAGGGGAGTTCAAATGGCTCGGCTCGAATTCGTCAGCGACGAAGAAAGCCAGCGCCACTGGGCAGACCATATTCTTTGTGCAAAGTCCGTGAAGTTTCCCCTGGCTCCACAGATTTTGTTATGTATATAATTATTGATAAAGTTTAAAAAAAAAAAATAAGACTGTGAAGTGCACCTGTGTCCGACTTGACGTGGTGGGAACTTGACGTGTTTATGACGAGTTCCGGCAGATCCTCTTAAGTCTCGTGCATGCATAGGCAGAAGTGCATGCGATCCGAAACGCAGCCATTCCTTCACGGGCCGGATTCCTGTGAAAAGTGGCACCGGTGCTTCCGGCGTGCCTGCTGTGACAGCAGCAGAAGTGGTAGCACCGCCTCCTGCCATCCTTCAAACCCCGGACGCTCTACTGTTAGATGGGCGGGCGCATCACGTAGTCGATAAATTACCGGTTGCCAGGTTCGCCCACATGCAACAGGAAACATCAAATCGAAAATATATTTTTTAATATTATTCACCAATTAACCAAGATAGCAATGACTTTTCAACTCATTTCATGCAAGTCTAAGTCAAGTCTCAAGTCATGGATAGCAAGTCCAAGTCAAGTCAAGTCTTTTTTCACTGTTGATCAAGCAAGTCACAAGTCCTCAATTTGGCGACTTAAGTCTGGCTCGAGTCAAGTTACTAGACTTGAGTCCCCCATCTCTGGTGTGTGTGTGTGTGTGTGTGTGTGTGTGTGTGTGTGTGGGGGGGGGGGGGGCTCACCTTTGACCAGCGTGTGTTTGTCGGTGGGCGAGGATCGGGCCAGCACCCGCAGTTTGGGCCAGATTTTATCAATACGTTCCTGTTCAATCTGTCCATCAGATAGAGGGATGAAGAGTTACCATCACCATCATCATCACTGTGACATCACATACAAGGAACCTTGTTGTTTTTGTGCGTAACAATGAAACATGTTCTGGGGTCACCTGTACTCGGACTGATCTGATTTACTAGAGGCTAGGTGTGAGGCCACTACAGGTTATTGGGTTCATTCTTCTCCTCTCTGCAGTGACCCACTTGACTCACCTCTCCCTTCTCGTTCCTGATTCGCCGGTTGAAGTCTTTGCCCTCCAGACAGATGAAATCGTCCCCCGGGTGGATGATGCCACATTTAGCAGCGATGGCCCTCGCCGTGTTGATGTTGTCACCCGTCACCATCCGCACAGTGATGCCGGCACGCTGACACTTACGGATGGCGTCAGGTACCTGCGAGGCAGCAGGAAAACACAAAGCTGTCACACAAAGAGGTGAATCTCACTCAGTCGTCCCTGAAGGCATCATCTCACTGTAACTTTGACTTCATTATGGTGATATTTGGAGGAAGCTACGCTCATGTTATGTTGAGAGTTTTTATTCATACATATCCATGTTTGTCTCTATTATACTGTGCGTCTTATGTCTGAACTGAATTGTTTATTGGATGTTTTTAAATGTGGACCACAGGTTAAACTATAAGTAAATAAATGAGACCAACATCCGATATCAATGAGACCTGTATCGCACACCAGAGTTTGAGCAAGGCACCAAAACCCAACCCTGCCCCCGAGGCTGTTCCTGTTACTAGGATGGGGAGTGTTAAAAGGTTGTTTACGCTATTTTATAGTTGGATTATTATATTTGAGGTGCAAAGAGCTAAAATAATCAAATATCCAAAACATCTAAATACATTTGTGCAGCTTTAATTATCTCACCACCCTTTGGGGGTAAATTCTGCCTCCTTAATTGATGCGAGTTGGTTGGCCTATGAGGTAGGGGAGTGAGGGTTTATAGTGATGCTCTAGCCCCCCCTCTCTTCCTCTTGCTCCCTGGCACTGAGCCCCACCCACTTCTGGTTGTGGCCTTCGCTTCCACACAGCGGGGGGCTGTGGCCGCGGTTGCTGTCCCTGTTTCAGGGCGCACCTGTGACTGGAGGACTAAGCTCCCGGACGCCCCATCCGCGGATCTGAGACGCTCCATTTGCCATGGAGCTGTACATTCTCCCTCCTTGGTTGGTCACAAGGACGCCTGCAAAATAGTCTACTACTGCTTTGACACATTAAAGATAAGTAACCTGGGATCACTGCTGCTTTGCCGGGCCTCGAGGCGAGCCGCGACTCGGTGAAGACTGTCTAACTTTTTAATTGTCGGTGGAGCTCACCTCTGCTCCACGTTGCGCCTTGGCGCGTTCTCTGCTCGCTATAGATTGCGACACCTGCTGCCTGCAAACGCTCCCTCTGCCCCGTCCTCAGTCACGGACAGAGCGGCTGCACCACGAGGACTCGTGGTTGTTTAGTGTCTGTGTGTGTGTGTATGTGCGAGCGGGTGTGGACGAGAGAAACGTGTTGAGTGTGAGTGTGTATGTGAGTGTGTGAATCAAGGGGTTATGATGGGGCCCAGGTGAACCATCAGATTTAGAATTTCTGTTGATTGTTTTCTTGGTTTTTCTTGATAACTGTTATAATATTATTTGTTTATTTGATTGTGTTTATTGTCTATGGTGGTTCTCTTATTAACAGTTTTAACCAAGAGGAGGCCCCGGTGAGAACGGTGAGGAGGCGCTACCTTACTTCTGAAGTGGTTGCAAATTTTATGGAGATTTTACAGAGCACTCCTGCTGAAATTTTACCTGCACCTTGTGATTTTATCGTTGATAATTTTAACAGCAGACTGAAGTCAACTTTGGACTCAGTAGCTCCACTTTTAACTAAAACAATAAAAAGAAAACCTATTGAAAAAACATTGAAATCAATGAACTGAAAAGTATGGATGAAAAGTAAACTGACAATTCATTACGAGATTTTACGTCAACAACTCAAAATCTACAATAATACCTACGAATTTCACATTTCTCACAACTCATCACCATCAATAAAAACAACCCCCGGTTCCTCTGATCCACTTTTGATATTTTAACAGGCACTAATTCTAATAAAGTTTTTAAGACACCCACAGATGATCTTTGCGAGAACTTTGCAGACCACTTCAGAACCAAAATCAAGGACATCAGATCCTGCCTTTTATCCCATCAAGTTTTACCTGTTAACACTGAACTGTTGTCTTGCCTGAGGAAACACTGGAGAGTTTTGCCCTTGTTGATGCAAGGACACTTGGTCGAGTTTTCTCCCAAGTAAACCCAACAACCTGCCTTTTAGATCCCATTCCCACATCACTTTTAAAATCGTTTTATGGATTCTTCGAGGAACAGTTTTTAAACATCATGAATTGCTCTCTTCAGACGGGTGTCTTCCCCACCACCTTTAAAACAGCGGTGGGGAAGCCACTTCTGAAGAAGAGCAATTTAGATCCAAGTGTTTTTAATAACTACCGACCTGTATCCAACTTACCATTTTTAAGTAAAATTTTAGAAAAACTGGTTTTTAACCAAGTTAACGACTTTTTAAACAGAATTAACATTTTAGAGAAGCATCAGTCTGGTTTTAGGAAAAACCACAGTACTGAGTCAGCACTTTTAAAGATTTTAAACGACATCAGGTGGAATTTTGATAATAAAAAGCTCACAGTGTTGGTTCTACTGGATCGAAGCGCAGCTTTTGATACAGTAGACCATCACATTTTATGTAATAGGCTCAGACACCTGGTGAGCATCTCTGGTACTGTTCTTAACTGGTTTTGTTATCAACTCACAGACCGATGCTTTTATGTAAGTATGGATACATGTTCCTCAGGAACCCATGAAATTGGATGTGGGGTTCCCCAAGGGTCAATTTTAGGTCCACTTCTTTTAAATCTTTACATGCTGCCCCTTGGGGATGTCATCAGGAGGCACGGCATCAGCTTTCTTAGTTATGCTGACCATACACAACTGTACATCGCCGTGTCTCCTGATGACACAGGGCCAATTGATGCCCTTTTTAACTGTATTTTAGACATTAAGTCATGGATGGCAGAGAATTTCCTACAGCTCAACCAGGACAAGACTGAGGTTTTAGTTATAGGTCCTGAAGGCCAGAGAGAGAAACTTTTACCAAAACTACAAGATCTTAAACCAACACAATCAGTAAAAAATCTGTGTGTGATTTTTCAAATATATGACGAAAATAGGTTTTTATCATCTTAAGAACATAGCCAGAGTCCGCCCGTTTCTCTCTCAGGCCAGTACGGAGGTGCTGATGCATGCTTTTATCTCCTGTCGTTTAGATTATTGTAATGCCCTGCTCTCTGGTCTTCCCAAAAAGAGTATTTTAAATCTCCAACTTCTACAGAAGTGCTGAGGAGGATCAGAGGGCGGGAGCAGATTACACCAGTTTTAAAATCGCTGCATTGGCTCCCTGTACGCTTCAGGATCAATTTTAAGGTTCTTTTACTAGTTTTTAAATGTCTTAACAGCCTTGCACCCTCTTATTTAGCTGACCTGCTTTTACCATTTCAACCCTGAGGTCCTCCGGCACCGGCCTTTTATCCATACCAAAACCCAAAACTAAAACCCATGGTGAGGCGGCATTTAGCTACTATGGCCCCCACCCGTGGAATAGCCTGCCAGAGAGCCTCAGGACCGCAGAGACAGTTGATATTTTCAAAGGAAGGTTAAAGACACACCTTTTTAATCAGGCTTTTAACTAGTATTTTAAATTCTTCTTATGTTCTTATGTGATTTTATCTAATTTTATATTTTTGCTTCTATCTTGTTTTTAAGATGATATTGATCTTAAATAATTTTAGTTGTTTTACTTATCATTAGAATTGTTTTATTTTATTATCTTATATATTTTTATCCTTTTAAGCTGGTCACTCTATTTACTTATTTTTTTCATAGTTTTTTAATCCTATCTTATGCTTTTAGTTTTTAGCTTTAACTCCAGTGTTTCCTCAGGGAGGTCTTCCACACTGGGAGCTGTGTCTGGGCTGCTGCAGGGGGTGCTGTCCCTGGGTCCCTTCGGCTCGGCTGACTGTTGTCTGTCGGGGTCGGGGGGCCTGGGCACTGGTGCCCCCTGTGGCACAGCCTGCGACTCCTCCCAGTGTGGATGGCCCCAAAGATAGCGTTTCCTCAATCATCAGTGTCATGTCATGTCTCCCTATTGTCAGTAGTGAGAGTGTGCAGGTGTGTGTGTATGTTTGTGTGTGTGTGCGTGCATGTGCGTTTGTGTAGTATGGAGGGTGGGAGGGAGGGGCTTTATTTGTAATTGTTTTTTTATTTTCTTTTTGATGTGTGTAAAGCACTTTGTGTTACATGTTTATGTATGAAAAGTGCTCTATAAATAAAGTAAAGTTGAAGTTGAAGTTGAATTTTCCCCTTTTTGTTTCCTGTTCCTAGCATCTGAGAGTCAGCGGTGGAGGTCCCTGGGTGATGGTTTCCCTCTGCGTGCTGTGTGACACCTTTTTGGTTTGTTTTCTCTACACATTATAGTCATAATAGTCTATAATTATAGTTATAAAGTTGTTTCGCTTGTGAATGGGGTGCTCTTTAACTTGAAGGATTTCCTTCCCCTCCTACCCCTCCCTGCTGTGTCTTCTCATCGTACAGGAACCCTTTATTCCCCCATTGCCCCTTAGACTTTTAAACATGCAATATTGGTGGTGAAAATAAAGTTGATTGTTATAATTTATTGAACCACGTCTCCTGCCATTTTGAGTTACGTACCTGTGTGTCCTTTTTGTTTTATTGATTATACTTAAATTTCACTTTAAAAGTCCTGGGGTGAAACCCCCCAGGTGGCGTTGTCGGTTTAAGTTATAGAAATTATAGATTTAGTAAATTCCCTTTTATGAATTTAATTATTTCTTTTGGTCCCACCCCTCGTACCGCCATATATATATATATATATATATATATATATATATTGTGGTGGGTAAGGATGGGGAAAAGGGAGTGTGGGCAAGTGATCGATGGTGTGTACATCGCGCCCTGGCATGCGAAAGCAGCGGGGCACTTTGAATGCTCTCCCTCCGCAGAGAACCAGATAAGGCGTTCCGATGAGGGAAGCGGTCTCACCTGTGCGGCGAAGGCACAGCTGGGGAGAGTTGGCATAATGAGAGGGGCGGAGATAAAAGGAGGAAGAGATGCCCAGAAACGCCGGAGTAGCTACGGCGAAACATCGGAGAGGTGAATGTGGAGAGTACGATAGAGACAGATTAAAGCGCTGTGTATGACCCCCTTAGGACGGAGAACCCTGCTGGCTGCCCGACCCCCGGATCGTCTGAGAACCCCCCTGTGTACCAACCCCCGCCTGCCTGACCGCCATTCCCCCTGCCGAACCCTGGACCGTAGGGCTACCCGAGCCCGGACACCGAACCCCGCACTCACCCAAAGATGCCGCCTCATCTGCCCCCGCCCCCAGATCTTCGCGCCCCTCCCGACGGCGCCGCCCGTGCGCAACCACCACGCCGACGGCCACGAGGACCTCACGGCGGCCCCCACGCTGCACAGCTCCAGCCCTATTCCCGTAATAAAATTGCAAAAAGCTGATTGTAGTGTGGACAGTGGTTTGTCTATTGGGATTGGTCACGTGGCATCCCTCCCGACACCTGAGGGTGCCACAATATATATATATATATATATATCAAAGATGCTATGAAACAGTATATAAAAGACTTCCTTGATCTATGGGCATAACACACACACACACAAAGTCCATGGTGACCCACCTCTGGCCTCACAGGGTCTTCAATCCCGACCACGGTAATGCAGGTCAACTCTGTCACTATCTCCGCCTCGTTCTCCCAGTCCGGCTCCGGGTTGGATGGCAGCTCCCGGTATGCAATGCAGATGGTCCTCAAGCCCTCGCATGCCATCGGCTCGATCACCTGTCGATGAGTCATCATTATCATTATCACATGCCATCGGCTTGATCACCAGTCGATGAGTCATCGTTATCATTATCACATGCCATCGGCTTGATCACCAGTCAATGAGTCATCGTTATCATTATCACATGCCATCGGCTTGATCACCAGTCGATGAGTCATCATTATCATTATCACATGCCATCGGCTTGATCACCGGTCGATGAGTCATCGTTATCATTATCACATGTCATCGGTACGATCACCCGTCGATGAGTCATCGTTATCATTATCACACGTCATCAGCTCGATAACCCATCGATGAGTCATCATATCATTATCACACGCCATCGGCTCGATCACCCGTCGATGAGTCATCGTTATCATTATCACACATCATCGGCTCGATCACCCGTCGATGAGTCATCATATCATTATCACACATCATCGGCTCGATCACCCGTCGATGAGTCATCATATCATTATCACACACCATCGGCTCGATCACCCGTCGATGAGTCATCGTTATCATTATCACACATCATCGGCTCGATCACCCGTCGATGAGTCATCATATCATTATCACACACCATCGGCTCGATCACCCGTCGATGAGTCATCGTTATCATTATCACACATCATCGGCTCGATCACCCGTCGATGAGTCATCATATCATTATCACACGCCATCGGCTCGATCACCCGTCGATGAGTCATCGTTATCATTATCATACGTCATCGGCTTGATCACCCGTCGATGAGTCATCATTATCATTATCATACGTCATTGGCTCGATCGCCCGTCGATGAGTCATCGTTATCATTATCATACGTCATCAGCTCGATCACCCGTCGATGAGTCATCGTTATCATTATCATACGTCATCAGCTCGATCACCCGTCGATGAGTCATCGTTATCATTGTCACACGCATCGGCTTGATCACCAGTCGATGAGTCACCGTTATCACAAGCCATCAGCTTGATCGCCCGTTGTTGAGTCATCATTATCATTATGACACACCATCGGCTCGATCGGCCGTCGTTGAGTCATCGTTATAATTATCACACATCATCGGCTCAACCACCCGTCGATTAGTCATCGTTATCATTATCACAAGTCATCTCATCGTTATTATTATCACACGTCATCGGCTCGACCACCTGTCGATGAGTCATCAATATCATTATCACACGTCATCGGCTCGATCACCCGTCGATGAGTCATCATATCATTATCACACGTCATCGGCTCGATCCCCCATCGCTGAGTCATCGTTATCATTATCACATGTCATCGGCTCAATCACCTGTTTGATGATTCATCTTTATCATTATCACACGCCATCGGCTCGATCACCCGTCGATGAGTCATCGTTATCATTATCACACGCCATTTGCTAGATCACCTTTCGATGAGACATCATTATCACAGCCACGGTCAGAAAGGGGTCCACAGAATCCACATGTCAGAAGACATTTTGGTGACCTTCGTGTGAACTCTCTGTGACTGAGCCTGAAGGAAATAGCCTAGCTGACCGTCATGTGATGATGTGGTGACACATGATAATGCAAACCGAACAACTGAGCTGGAACAAAATGTGTGTTCATCATAAGGTCATGGGAGGCAGATCTGCTGGATGTGTATCAGATCTGCTGAATATGAATCAGATCTGCTGAATATGAATCAGATCTGCTGGATGTGTATCAGATCTGCTGAATATGAATCAGATCTGCTGGATGTGTATCAGATCTGCTGGATGTGTATCAGATCTGCTGGATGTATATCAGATCTGCTGAATATGAATAATCAGATCTGCTGGATGTGTATCAGATCTGCTGAATATGAATCAGATCTGCTGGATGTGTATCAGATCTGCTGGATGTGTATCAGATCTGCTGGATGTATATCAGATCTGCTGAATATGAATAATCAGATCTGCTGGATGTGTATCAGATCTGCTGAATATGAATCAGATCTGCTGAATTGGTATCAGATCTGCTGGATGTGTATCAGATCTGCTGGATGTGTATCAGATCTGCTGAATATGAATCAGATCTGCTGGATGTGTATCAGATCTGCTGAATATGAATCAGATCTGCTGGATGTGGATCAGATCTGCTGGATGTGGATCAGGTCCGCTAAATCTCTGAGTGAACTGATGGTGTTGGGTGTGATTGTTACTACGGCTGTTACGTCACGCTGATGCCGGTTTCCCAGGAGACCAAAGCATCATTTCAGGTGAAGCACCGCCACGTCCTTTTGGCAGCCATTCTGACATGTCAGGATATTCTGGCCCGTTCCATTTATGTAGACCAGGACCCTGAAGCTGTGCATGCTGGAATGACAGACTAAATAGTGAAACATAATCCATGTGATCAGTTCCACCTGACTGCTGTTCACACAGGAGGACGTCTTCAGCATAAGTAAGTAATATGGCCAATGAGCAACTGTTGAATGTTTAGATTTTTTTAAATAAATAAACAAACAAAGTGAATTTCTGCATCATGTTTGCTAACCGAACGGTGACTCAAGTCGGCATCAAAACGCTCCAACAACTAAGATGCTGTTCTGCGTGGTGTCTCACCTGCTTGACCATCTCGTCTCTGTCACGAGGACGAAACGCTCGCGCTTCTCCGTTGGCATCGAGGATGTAGGAACACCTGAGCAGAGTAGAGTGAGACTCCTAGCTTCAAACCTTAAACCCTGAGGATTACTTTGACCCCCTCTAACTCACTTCTTCAACATGATCTCAGAGGCTCCTTTGCTGTAGAGGCGGAAAGAACCATCAGGTAGTTTGATCACTGTGCACATGGACTTACGGACCGAGTTGAATGTGTAGACCTGAGAGAGGGAGAGTGGAGAGAAAAGAGCCTTCAACAAACTAGAGCAGCAAGAATCATGTAAAATGTCAGCTTCTAATAAGATTGGCCCCTTTCAAAAGAATCAGGCTCTGTTTATCATTCATTTACTTGTGGAAATGTGTTTGCAGGATGTATATTAAATATGAATATATTATAGGATGAAGTGGGATGCTTGCATGGTTCCCTACCTTGTACAGTCTCTCCTCAGGGATCTGCTCTCTGACTGGGGCATAGTCCTGCTGGAGGTCTAATACAAATCCCAGCAGGCCACACTCGGTCTTGTTGCCCACCTGCTTAGCCAGACCCCCCTCCACATCAGGCGGCTGGTACAGAGGATGGTTGGAGTAAGTCAGGGGGGTAGATCAGGGCCGGAGTCAGGAAAAGGGACAGAGAAGAAGACCGATGAGGCAACAGGAAATTAACAAGGATCATCACAACAAAGGCTGAAGCCTGGTATCAGGACTCACTAGGATCTTGGAGGTGTAGGCGCTGTTGATAGCTATGGCGTTGACTAATAGATCCAGCGTCCGGGGGTTGATCTGTCCAGGGTCTGGGACCACACGGTGGTGCACGTCACCTGGGCAACAACAACATTTTCACATGTCTACCATGCGTTTCTGTTGCTATGTCGCAAAGCATGTTATGTCGTAATGTTGCGAAGTGCATTATGTCGTTATGTTGTTAAAACGCTAAGCGTGTTATGTTGTAATGAAGCTTAATGC
The DNA here is from genome assembly GCA_029853015.1 of Chelidonichthys spinosus. Lineage (NCBI taxonomy): Eukaryota > Metazoa > Chordata > Actinopteri > Perciformes > Triglidae > Chelidonichthys > Chelidonichthys spinosus. The sequence continues at coordinate 26,175,592 of CM056829.1, read as the reverse complement.
ATTAAGTCGCTATGTCTCAAAGTGTGCTATGTCGTTATGTCACTATGTCGCTAAGCGCGTAATGTCGTTATGTTGCTAAGCTTGTTATGTCATTCTGTCGTAATGACGCAAAACGCGTTATGTCCCTATGCCGCTAAGAGCGTCATGCCGCTAAGCGCGTTATGTCGTTAGGCGCGTTATGACGCTAAGTGCGTAATGTCGTTATGTCGCTAAGGGTGTTGTCCCGTTATGTTAGAAGTGTGGTGAAACAATAAATACATTAACCAATCCGCTCTTAAGTCCCACTAGGGGGCCACAGCAGCCCCCCTACAGGAACCACGGATATAAAACAGAAAGCATCCTGACTGGACACATTGTAGAGTATCATGTGATGTTCAGGGTCCAGGACAGGAGGACTCTACTAACCACCCAGACGTCACTGGTCCTGTCTAGCAGCATCACTGATATTGGTGACAAGCGGTGCCTGCAGTGCAAACTGGCCCAGACAGTCTGTTCACACCTTCACTGCATCAGATCGCATTCTTTATTTTGTCTGTATGTATTTACATTCACATTTTGCTAATTGAACAATCACGATAAATGAACCATACAACTGTGTGAGGACATTTTAGGAAGTAAAAGTCGAGGCACATTAGGGTGGGGATGCTTCTGAGAATGTAACGTTAGCATCACATGATGTTTTCATCTGAGTTACACTGATCATCAGGACAGACATGTATGTATTATCATTCTGCTCTCACCGATGTGGGTCTGGACCACAGTCATGCGGTTGGTGGTCAGGGTGCCGGTCTTGTCGGAGCAGATGGCCGTGGCGTTGCCCATCGTCTCACATGCATCCAGGTGGCGAACAAGATTGTTGTCCTTCATCATTTTCTATAGATAAGACAGTGATGTTGGACAGACGGAGGACAGACGGACAAAGGGACAGAAGGACAGAAGTACAGGAGGACAGATGGACAGGAGGACAGATGGACAGGAGGACAGATGGACAGAGAGACAGAAGTACAGAAGAGAGGTGAGCTGCAGTGTAAATTCTGATTACCCTGGCGTGTGTCAAGAATGACAATGACTCCATTATGAACCAGCGTTCACCTGGACAGGTAACCAGCCAATCACAGGGTCAACACACAGACAGACAACATCCACACTACAGGATATTTAGTCTTTAGTTAACCAATCCCCATCCTGCATGTCGCAGGGAGAACACACACAGAAGGAACCTGGACCAGGACCCGTGCACCTGTGATGATGAATGTAAGTGTGAGATGAGTGTACTGTGTGACTCGTGTGACTTGTGTGAGGAGGATTCATACACACCTTCAATGATCAGCACTCTGGACTTATGGATCTGAATGTTTTTTGTATACAACCTGATTCAGGGAAGATTGCTGCTTTAGAAGTGGACTGGGCTCCAATTACTTCTACTTCATTGCAGTCCAGCAGCTACATACATGAAACCTGACCTCATTGACCTGTGAAGCACCTGGGGAGGAACTTGGGGTGCACTGTCTCGCTCAAGGACACTTTGACATGTGGACTGTAGGAGGGTCTACTGAGCAACAGGTACCGCCGATATGTGGAGCTCCCCAAGGCCCAAACCTGGGTCCTCAGGGTATCACCAGAAGGCCACGAGGCTCTCACTGCTCTGATTGCAGGCTCATCATCATTAAGGAAGTGTGGAGGTGGGGTTAAGAGCAGCGGAACTTGAGACCATCTCCGTCTATGGCCAATCCACCAGCCAGAACTGCTGGACTTAAGGCTACTCCACTATCCAGCATGCTCCTGGCTGTCTGATGTCAGGATGAAATACGATTTTGGCTGCTGGGACTGCTTGGGACTGTTGGTCCCACATGTTTTGAGACCTGCTCCATCCTGGATTCATCCTGGGTCAGGCTGAGACCAGGTGGACTTTGACATGTTGGGGCTGATTGGCGATGTTTCCCTGATGTAGGAGGTTTATTGTCATGATGTCGGCCATGTTGACAGACCTGAGAACTATTTTTGTTGCTGCTGTTGACATTCATCCTGATCCAGATTAACAAAACCAACTACAGGAATGAAACTCTGTTTGGTTCTGTTCTTCTAGTGCAGCATTAATGAGCTACGACTGACAATACATGATCTTTAATCCCTGATCTCAGAGCAGTAGTATCAACATTCTATCATCTCTCATTTGGATTTCAACAGCTAGACAGTCTGAAGACTCGGCTCAGAGAGATTCTAGTTCCTTCCCCCAGTTGTTCCAACGTGCTCTGTGTGCCGGTGGTTTTGGGGGCGTTCAGTGGACTGAGTGGGGGTCTACCTTGACAGAGTAAGCCAGAGAGATGGTGACGGCGAGAGGTAAGCCTTCTGGGACAGCCACCACCAGCACGGTCACTCCAATGATGAAGAACTTGACAAAGTACTGGATGTAGACTGGAGTGCACTCTGTCAGCCACGTGTGACCTGCAAAACACAGATTGAGTCTGGGCAGACTGGTCCATAGACCGACACGAGTGACATGTGACAGGAATTGAGAGAGGTGAACGCTGACCTTCAACGACAAATGTGTTGATGACAAAGTACAGCACCAGGATGATGACGGTGATGGCTGACATCACCAGACCTGTGGAGGAGAGTCAAAAGGGATCAGACTTGTTCTGGTCTGAGATCTGCAGCGCTGCTTGCCTGCTGAGTCAACAATGGCATTCCATCACACCTGAGAATATTCCCTATTATATGTCTCATATTAAACAGAAATGCGACATCGCAACAAGTTTGAATCTTCGCACCGAACATGCAAAGTTTCACACAACTCCCGCAATTCATGACTGGAATCCAGAAAGACCTTCGCTCGCCGTCATCCAGGAAACTCTGTGGAAGAGTTCAGACTCTACCCAGTCACCGCATCTCAATTAAGCATCCGCGGCCTTCAAGGTCCGTCACGGTCTACGTGGGTCACATCCTTCACGGTCTACGTCAGTTGCAGCCTTCATGGTCTATGACGGTCTAAGTGTAGAAGGTTGTGTGCTCATGTTTGTGTCGAAGGTTGTGTGTTCTTTACCTGCTTTGCCGATTTGAACTGCGAGTTTGGTGAGTTTTCCCTGTAACACACTCTTCTCTTTCTTCGGGACGCTGGTCTTCTTCTTCTCTCTGTCCTCCACCTCCCCTCCCTCTGCACTTTTCAGGGGTTGCATCTCCATGGCAACACCCCCATCCAGTTTCTTGGCTGGGAAACACACACACACGCACACACGCACGCACACACACACACACATACACACACACTCTTGTGACTGGAGCTGCAGATGACATGAGCTTGTCCTGCATGTGAATACGTGGTGAGCGTTACCTTTGTTCTGGTTGTTCTCCACAGCTCCATCCGGCTGTTTCCCTGAGGGGAAACACACACAGGGGTCAATACACACACAATGATCAACACACACAGAGGTCAATACACACAGAGGTCAACACACACAGGGGTCAATACACACACAATGGTCAACACACACAGAGGTCAATACACACACAATGGTCAACGCACACAGAGGTCAACGCACACAGAGGTCAATACACACAGAGGTCAATACACACACACACAGACATACACACACAGGTCAACACACACAGAGGTCAACACACACACACACACATAGGTCAACTCACACACACACACATGTCAACATAAACAGAGGTCAACACACACACACACATAGGTCAACTCACACACACACACACACACACAGGTCAACACACACAGAGGTCAACACACACACACACACACACACACAGGTCAACACACACGCACATAGGTCAACACACACACACAGACAGATCAAAACACACAGAGGTCGGGAACACAAAGGCAGATTTATGAGAGAGAAGTCAGGACCAGAGAATTTAAAAAACACACGCAATAAGTTCATCGTGGTGAATCTTCATCATTAGGATCATCATGAATATCATCATCGTCTAGTTCTCCATCACGGTGGAGATGTTAACATTACAGCCAAAGTATCATGGAAGAGTGAGATGAGATTTATTTTATATGACCTTTTAAAACTAGGACATTTCATCTGAAGAAGGGGAAATATCTAAGATGAGATATATTCCTATTAAGAGTTATTTATAATGACAAATTCCTTCATTTATTATAAGGTGGTACATCATCCCTTTAATTGGTGGAGTGATATCTGTGCACAGGTGATGTAGTACCTGCGCAGTGCTGTGTTGTTCTCTTGAGAAATTGATATTAAAGGAGCACGTGAGTTAACGCACAGTGTACAGTGTTGCAGAAGTAAAAACACATGTTGCCATTTCTTATTTTTAGTTAAAAATGTAGTGTTCTCTCTGTGACGCAGTATCAATATTTGTTCCTCGTGATTTTACTTTGTTTTAGTTCCATTTTAATTCATATTTCATATTTGAATCGCAATTATTTCGGTCAGGATAATGGTGACATGAAATGTTCATATGAGTCTCTATTCACAGTGAAGGACAAAGAAACACGACTACAGGGAAGAATAAAGGAAATGTGTACAGACGGCGGGTCGGGGGAGAGACGTGTCACGTGTGCTCCATCATAGGTCACTGTGTGCTGGCTGAGGAAAGGGGCGGGACTACAGACAACCATGTGCTCACATACCATTGGTGACTGTGTTGAAACTGGCATCTGTGGAGACGAGATACTGATACTGAGGACTGTCCTCTGGGGGGAGGGGGGAGGGGGGTTAGGGCACGTGAAAGAGGATTTGGTCAAAACGGGAAAACAGAAGAGAGCAAAGAGGGAAGAATAAAAAAGTCCAGTCGTGAACGTGTTTGTTTCATTGAAGACGAGCATGAAATGACATCGGCCCACAGCAAACCCACCACGTAGAATGGTTTGAATAATGTATGAGCTCCTGTAAATGACATGACTGAAGGATCTACAAGGATCCAGCCCTCAGAAGCTGAGCGCAACCAGGCTAGAAGCTTGTTTTTCTTCAAATAAGCTTCATATTTTTAAGTCATTTGTTGGATCCCAGCATGCTTCATAGGTTTTCTCACTTTCAAGATGGCAACACCCCATTCTTGAGCACCATTGCTCCCAGTACCAGTGGTCCCAGTGATCCTGGTACCCCATTGGTCCCAGTACCAGTGGTCCCAGTACCAGTGATCCCAGTGGTACCAGTGCCCCCAGTGGTCCCAGTGGTGGTATTGTACGTGTCTTTGTAGTTGCTGTGTCTTTATGTAGTCATTGAACGTGTCTTTGTAGTTAGTTATAAAACTATAAAATAAAAAAAGTTAGCTCCATGGTATAACTCCCAAACTTCTCATTCCGCCTAGTCTGGCAAGTCTGGCAAAAACTTATATGAAGGCTCTCCATGAAGCCAGAGCAGCCTACTACTCATCTTTAAAGGGACAGTGTGTAACATTTTAAGTAATTTATAAGCTAAAATCAATATCTTCATTCATAAATAGGTCTTCATAAGTGTAGAATTACCTCTGCCGATGATATGATTTATCCTCATAAGTGAAGAATTTCTTATCTGTATTTACATTGGAAGGGTAAGTCCTCATGAGGCTTACATGTTGTTCCGCCATTTTGAAGACTATAACCTCCGCAAGCGACAAAAACGCGATTTCGTTCAGAGCCAGCGTGAAGGAGATCACATCAGCGAGAGGCGCATTCGGACTGAGCTAAACCCCCCGCACAACATAGCAACATATAGCACTTACTTTGCTCGAGGACTAATAACTTATACGTGTTTACGTTTGTTTGAAATATCAACCTCATCACCTGAAAGAATACTGGTGAAGTGGTATTGGATAACATGATGTCATAGCTTCTTGGTACACAATGGCTACCCTAGTGGCAACAAAGCGTTGCGCTCGAGAGCACTATTTTCGTCTGAATGCAAAATTCAATTTCACCACTAGATAGAAGTAATTCCTACACGCTGTCTCTTCAATAGAGGAAAATGAAACAACTCTAGATTTATTTTCAGTACTGTATCCAGGCTGACAAAGAGTCACAGGTCTACTGAGCCATGTATAGAGATCTTAGTAGTAAGGCCTTGAACCTTTTTAATAATACAATAGCTATCAGAGAGAAAATTACTCAATTCTTCCCTTTAATGGGAACCACGTTACCCTCAAACTCAGGAATCTTAGAAAAAGCATAGGCATGCAGACTGTTTCTACAAACATGTGTGAAAGAATGGGTCGCTCTCAGGAGCTCAGTGAATTCCAGCGTGGTACTGTGATAGGATGCCACCTGTGCAACAAGTCCAGTCATGAAATGTCCTCACTCCTAAATATTCCAGTCAACTGTCAGTGGTATTAGAACAAAGTGGAAGTGATTGGGAACGACAGCAACTCAGCCAAGAAGTGGTAGACCACGTAAAATGACGGAGCGGGGTCAGCGGATGCTGAGGCACATAGTTCACAGAGGTCACCAACTTTCTGCAGAGTCAATCGCTACAGACCTCCAAACTTCATGTGGCCTTCAGATTAGCTCAAGAACAGTGTAGAGAGCTTCATGGAATGGGTTTCCATGGTGATCAGCTGCATCCAAGCCATACATCAGCAAGTGCAATGCAAAGCGTTGGATGCAGTGGTGTAAAGCACGCCGCCACTGGACTCTACAGCAGTGGAGACGTTCTCTGGAGGGACCAATCACGCTTCTCCATCTGGCAATCTGATAGACGAGTCTGGCTTTGGCGGTTGCCAGGACAATGGTACTTGTCTGACTGCATTGTGACACGTGTAAAGTTTGGTGGAGGGGGATTATGGTGTGGGGGTGTTTTTCAGGAGCTGGGCTTGGCCCCTTAGTTCCAGTGAAAGGAACTCTGAATGCTTCAGCATTCCAAGAGATGTTGGACAATTCCATGCTCCCAACTTTGTGGAACAGTTTGGTGATGGCCCCTTCCTGTTCCAACATGACTGGTCACCAGTGCACAAAGCAAGGTCCATAAAGACATGGATGAGAGAGTTTGGTGTGGATGAACTTGACTGGCCTGCACAGAGTCCTGACCTCAACCCGATAGAACACCTTTGGGATGAATTAGAGTGGAGACTGAGAGCCAGGCCTTCCCGTCCAACATCAGTGTGACCTCACAAATGCGAGTCAAGGCGGTTGAGTGAATACTTTTAGCAATGTAGGTTAACTTCTGTTGTGATATGACACTATGAATAAAATTGAATTAGATTCTATGTGTCTTTTTGTAGTCACTGAACGTCTTTGTAGTTGCTTTGCTGGTATTTGTGGCCATTTCCAGCGGTTTTGTGTCATTTGACTGAATAAATATGAACTTCAACCTGAGGTTGCGGGCCCTTGGTGACAGGAGCACCTGGCTCTGTGTCTGATACGCCAGATAAGTTATCCATCCATGTGTGTGAGTACATAATAACTATCTCAAGAGCAGAGGCTTATACTACGAAGCAAGTTCAACATACCAGGGTATCTTTCAGTTATCCAGCCTAACTAACCCTAACAAAGGCAATTGGTCACACGACACTGGTTATCAACTTGTTAAGTCAACCAGGGTTTCCCTTTCCAGCTATGAGCACGTGCACATGAAAGAGGCGGGGTTTGCAGTTTTTGACCAATCACAAACATGGATCAGTCTACGGCAGCGGAGCGGCATATTTCACGTACGAGGAGCAAACCATAATCTTACAGAAATACCAAGAAGTTAAACATATAATACAGGCAAAGAGCAACAGTTTCATCTGCCAAATGCAGGAAGGACAGCTGGCAAAAACTCTGTATAGTATGACTGCCCCATCATAAGGGAACTAGGCTTACCAGATCTGACTGATTAGTTCAGTTTGTTGAACTGTGCTCTATGTACCGAGGCTCCCTGCAGCGGTCCTGGGTTTGAATTCTTTCTTTCTTTCTTTCTTTCTTTCTCTCAGTACAGTCCAAACATTTCTGTTAATGTCTGTCTGTCGGTTTCTCTCCTTCACTCACCTTTCTTCTCCTTCCCTTCTTCCTCTATTTCTCCGGCACCCAGCAGGGTGAAGATGATGCCCGTCTGTGAGTTGACTCCTACAGCGGTGACCAGCATCTTGCCTGAGCCCTCCATCACATGGGTCCCTTCACATGCAAAGAGACAACAGGTTTAGATTTGATGACGAGACGATGGGTGGAGCTTATAAATTGGCTTCAAAGACACGGAACAGCAACTTGTGATCATGCAAATGTTCCTTGTATGGTTATTTCTCAATGTCTTATTCATTCACAACACAAGATCGACAGCCTTTAGCTCAGCTTGACACGATGCATCAGTATTCAGGCAGAAGAAAAAAGAGAAAGTGGAGTGTACACATAGCATAGTTGTGCTCAGACAATAAATCAAAGGGATTTGCAGGGGTCTCATCTAGATTAAATTGTCTAGGAAATTGAACCTGATTGTTTCAAAGTTGACCGATTACCACCAATCCTGATTAGTCTTTTCATAGATTCATGTTATAGGAAACACAGAGACGCTTACTATAGGTAATTCTACTTTGTGTTTATTTTTCTAATCAAACACAAAGCTGTTTTATTGGACACAGTCCAGTGTCAATAAAAAAATATTGATTAGAATAGGGGACAACTGGTCTCTGTTTAAATGGATTGAGGCATGAACACACACACTGGTTGCAAAGCTGCAGCTGTAACACCAACTCCTCAAGTTGAAGAAAAATGTTGGCCGTGAATTCCTGCAACACTTCTATCCTCCTGGTCCACGGCCTATTAGTAATAGGTAATTATTAATATCAATATAATTATTGATATTTTTAAAATCAATAGAATTATTAAAAAATGGGGCACCACCCTGAAATCAGGGAAAAGATAACTGAACCTGTTCTCAGTCTCATATAAAGGGGTTTCTATTCAAATGCCGATAATAAATAACTATTAGCATGAGTACAATCAGTTGAAGGATTTGTGAATTCTTTGCAAAGAGGTTAATATCACTCACAATTATACAACATTTATAAACAGCAGTATGTTTAAAATGGGTTTATTAACAATAAACAAATCAACATAATTCTAAGTGGCTTATCTAACTAAATACTATAGTGTGTGCGCATGTGTGTGTGTGTACGCGCTACAGCCACCAGGCGGCGCTATTCTTCCGGGCGTTCAGAGGCCTAGGTGGAGGCCTCTACGCAATGTTGTGTTTCAAGATGGCGGTTGTGGAGGACGCTCCAATCTGAATGTTCAGAAACAATTCAATCTGCATCCATGAATTATTTCATAGACACAAACCCTGAGGTCCCAACATACAGTATTTATATACATAGATACAGCTGTAGAAAAAAATTAAGAGACCACTCAATTTTTTCTTAATCCCCATCTCTACATGTATGGCAGATATTAAATTGCAGTGGCGGTTGAATTCCAACACAGGGACACTCATTCTAGTTAATGAGGTACTGATTAGGTGATCACCTGAACCAAGGAAAAGTATAAAAACATCAAGGACAACAAGTGATGGTTGGAAACACACTCCGAGAGGCAGGACTGAAGTCGTGCAAAGCCAGAAAAAAGAATTTCATAAATGAGAAGCAAAGACGAGCCAGGCTAAGGTTTATTAAAGACCATAAGGACTGGACCGTAGAGGACTGGACCATAGAGGACTGGACCGTAGAGGACTAGACCATAGAGGACTGGAGTAAGATCATCTTCTCTGATGAGTCCAACACCTGGTCTCTAATGGTTAGACGGAGACCTGGAGAGGCCTACAAGCCACAGTCTCTCACACCCACTGTGTTATTTGGTGGAGGATCATGATGATCTGGGGTCCTCAGGAAGACTGGAATCAGGCAGGTTTGTCTTTGTGTCTTTGACGCTTGAATCAAGACCCGTACAAGGTCCTCCTGGAAGAAATGCTGCTTCCCTCTGCTCTGAAAATGTCCCCAACACTTAGGATGGGTTCTTCCAGCAGGACAATGGTCCATGCCACACTGCCCGGTACATCAAGGTGTGGATGGAGGACCACCAGATCAAGACCCTTCATGGCCAGCCCAATCTCCAGACCTGAACCCCTGAAAACCTCTGGAATGTGATCAAGGTAAAGGTCATAAGCATCAAACAAACCCAGACTGGTTTCATGTTGCACCAGGAGTGGTATGAAGTCACCAAGAGAGAGAGAGAGCCTGGTGGAGAGATTCCAAGATGCATGAAAGCTGGGATTACACATCAGGGTTATTCCATCAGATATTGATATATGAACTATTCATATTAGTATTGTGTTGTTTTAAAATAATTATGAACTTGTTTTCTTTGTATTATGCAAGGTCTGAAAACACTGGATAATTTTTGTTAGTTTGACCAGTTGTCATTTTCTGAAAGAAATGCTGTAAATATCAACATTTATATTTGGATTTTGGAAGAATTGTTGCCAACAGTTTTATAGAAAGTACAAATGTTCATTTTATTTGGATACGTACATATAAATAGTAAAACCAGAGGAAGATATTTTTTTTAAAAGTGGTCTCTTATTTTTTTCCAGAGCTGTATGTAAAAATGTGTGTGTATATGAAATGAGGCCAGATTCTTTGACGACGATTCATCATCTTTTGTTTCCTTCCTCCAGCGCGGCACAATGAGACATTTTGTAGCTATCGTCAGGTTCATCTTGTTTCTGCCACCACAATCACACACAACCACATTGTGTTCACAAAAATGTGTCAGACAGACAGGCAGTCAGACAGACAGACAGGCAGGCAGCCAGACAAACAGACAGACAGACAGGCAGGCAGACAGACAGACAAACAGACAGGCAGGCAGGCAGGCAGGCAGACAGACAGGCAGGCAGACAGGGAGACAGACAGACAGGCAGACAGGCAGGCAGGCAGGTAGGCAGACAGACAGACAAACAGACAGACAGACAAGCACACAGACAGACAGACAGGCAGGCAGATAGGCAGGCAGGCAGGCAGGCAGGCAGTCAGATCCCATTAGTAGCAGGGCAGTGTTCAGCAAATTTCAAAAATGTGAGAACAGACCTGAAAGCAGCATGGGGTCCTTATCGGCAGACTTGCGTACGTGGTCAGATTCTCCTGTCAGAGAGCTCTCGTCTATCTTCAGATCGTTGCCTTGAAGCAGGATGCCATCAGCTGGCAACAGATCTCCTGAACACACAGACACACATCATGGAGTCATGTCAACAGGGACATTTAGGCATCAGCATCCCTTGTGGACATATGAGGTAACACATACTACAGCATGTTACGGAGATAAGTCGTACAGGCGAAGCAGGTCAACATTGTAGCAAATAGGATTTTCACATGAGAAGATCAATAACTCTCATGTTCTGTACCATAAACTGTATGTAGGAAGTGGATGTAGTCATCGTGACATCACCCATTGGTCAGCAGACTACAGTTCTGAGTTTGTTTTTTAGCCATCGCCAACCATACTGGATCTGGATCCATCTGGATTCCGGTCTGAAGCTGTTAACAAAGTTTTTGGTTTTCAAAGCCTACTTGGAGAGCCACGGAGACGATGAATGCTAGCGGCAGCATGCGCCAATGTTTACGTGGATGTATGACTATGGCTCGCCTATGTGGCTCAGGTGAAGTTGCTGGGTCCCGTATGGTTGGGACAGATCCTTTTACGAGGGTCAGTGTCGAGGCAAAGCCAGCTTAGTACTGACCCTCATTACTGAAGCAGTCTGATGTGAAGTGGTTAGCACACACATACAAGCTAACACAGACCGTAGCCGGCACATTGTCATTAAAAATAAAATGCAACCACCATCTCTTCTGTTCTTCTGTAGCTGGGACAGAATAGAAGCACTTATGTTGATTTGTATAACCAACAACAGAGAAATCTTCACAGCTTCACATTTCAGAACTGGAGGTCTCTGCTCTTTATGCTAAATATGAATACAGCCAGAGTATATTTCATTTTAAGTCTGAATCCAAGAGGGACCAGCTGACCTGGCCCTGACGGAAGGTAAAAACTCCACCTCCAACACATCTCAGTGTTACTGACAAATAATATTTTCCCAATCACAAACACACAAACAAAAATCGTATTTTTTTTAATGTAAACATAAGTCATAAATCTGGACAGGGTCTGCACGGGGTCTTGACAGGGTCTGCTAAATGTCAAACTATGCTGATATGTACACCTTATTTGCTATGTATGTATTTATGTATGTAAAGCCTTCCATGTACTATGCATTATTGCTAATAAGCAGTGACAAGGGGCTATAAAAGACATTTAGTTTATTGAAATACTTATGCAAAGATATCCCTCCTCATTATCAGTATTAGCAGTTTCAAATGTTTTCACCGTACAATTATAATCAGTTCTGCTTCTTGTTGCCTAATTTGTTATTTCTTTTAATTTTATACATTTATAGTTACATTTGAAAAACTATAAACTGATAATTCCATAGTGAGAGTATTTGCTGCTCTTTTATATGATAAGCATCTGTGACAGTGTCCTTACCGTACTTGACCTGGGCCACGTCCCCCACCACCATGTCCGCCACGGGGATCTGGATGACATTTCCTTTACGCACGACAGTGAACTTCTGTTCTTGTTCGATCCGACTCTGCAGGCCCCGGAACTGCTTCTCTTTGGACCAGTCGTTAAACGCTGTCACCAAGACGACGCACACGACAGACAGCAGGATGGCTGCACCCTCGATCCAGCCGGTGTCACCCTCGCCTTCGTCCTCTGCGGACCCCGCCACATTCCCACATGCTGGCCAGAAGGGGACCGGAGAGAACGTTCGTTTAGAACACATGACATCACAACTGGAACAAATGGCCCACCTGAAGCACCAGCTGGTTTTCGTTTCATTTCATTTAGGGCATTCAGCAGACGCTTTTGTCCAAAGCGACTTACAATAAGTACATTTGTCAAAAGAAAGCAACCACATTGCCGAAGTAAGAGCTAACAATAGAAACAAGTAGTAGCTGTTCAGCAAACATACCTTAAGAACAACAGTGCTATAGGTAAGAACATAGAAGGGATTTGTGTGTGTGTGTGTGTGTGTGTGGGGGGGGGGGGGGTGTTGTTAGTGGGTCATGCTATGCAGAAGGGAGGTGAAGTCTGAACAGGTGAGTCTTGGGTGCACATATTTCTAGTCAACACGAGCGGAGCTGAGCGAGCAAGTGGCAACGAGCGAGCAGCGGATTTTGCAGAGAACGGCATTGTTATTATAAAAGTACCGGTCCGGTTCCGGTCCCGCTAACACCACGTGTCTGAAGCCCAAGCCCGACCCAGAATCCTGCTGTGTCCTACACAGTCATCAACAGTATGTTCAGTCATAAAACGGCTCGATAGCGAGCAGTTGAACACTGAGCGATAAAGAGAGGGACTGCCTATTAAAGTCTACATCATGTCCACATTGCCTACCCGTGTATGTGCTCGTGCATCTTGAAATATAAAGATTTCATACAGAATATGTTTTATTGCTTTAGGTAGTAATTCCTTCCTTAGGATAGGTTCATTGGTGACTCTAAATTGCCCGTAGGTGTGAATGTGAGCGTGAATGGTTGTTTGTCTCTACATGTCGGCCCTGTGATAGACTGGCAACCTGTCCAGGGTGTAACCTGCCTTCGCCCAATGGTGCCCCTAAAAAAAATGAAAGTGAAGGCCAAATGGCCTTGCCCCTAAAATGATGAAATTCCAACCCTGGTCGGGACTTTGCTGAGCGACATTTGTTTGATTTCAGTTTGATATTTCCCATAAGTTTATAAAGATGGAGAGCAAAATTAAAGGGATCCAAATGTTGATAATCTGAACAGACAACAGATATTTAAACCTTGGTAAGACATTTGTGTATAAGCTCAAACAAACAATATGTTTCAGACTGTAGTCGTTACATAGAGACGACCAGTTTCATAATGTAATCGTTACCTAATGACGGCCGGTTTCAAACTCTAGTTGTTACCTAGTGACGGCCGGTTTCAGACTGTAGTCGCTACCTAGTTACGGACAATTTCAGACTGTAGTCATTATCTAGTGACGTCCGGTTTCAGACTGTAGTCATTACATAGAGACGGCCGGTTTCAGACTGTAGTTGTTACCTAGTGACGGCCGGTCTCAGACTGTAGTTGTTACCTAGTGACGGCCAATTTCAGACTGTAGTCGTTACCTAGTTACGGCCAATTTCAGACTGTAGTCATTATCTAGTGACGTCTGGTTTTAGACTGTAGTCATTACATAGAGACGGCCGGTTTCAGACTGTAGTTGTTACCTAGTTATGGCCAATTTCAGACTGTAGTCATTATCTAGTGACGGCCGGTTTCAGACTGTAGTCGTTACATAGAGACGACCGGTTTCAGAATGTAGTCATTACCTAGTGACGGCCGGTTTCAGACTCTAGTTGTTACCTAGTGACAGCCGGTTTCAGACTGTAGTCGCTACCTCGAGACGGCTGGTCTCAGACTGTAGTCGTTACCTAGTGACGGCGGATTTCAGACTGTAGTTGTTACCTAGTGATGGCCTGTTTAAGAATGTAGTCATCTGGCACCTATAAATAAACTGATTATTATCTTTATAATAAGAAAGTGTTAAGTGTTAAATATGAGAAAAGATTTTGGTGGCTGGTAGAATGAGTGTTTCATCAATTTCTTGTTGGTTAACAATGAGCTAATAATTCTTATTATCAATGAGACTGTTTACATGATCTATAACCCCGCTCCCTTTGGCTCACATTCAGTATCCTTTCCAGGAGGCTGGTAGAAGGAGAGGCCGAGGGAGATGATGGCGGCGGCCTCCAAGATGATGAGTGTGACATCCTGTAAGGCCTCCCACACCAGCTCCAGGAAAGTCTTGGCCTTCTTTGGGGGGATGAAGTTTTGGCCGAATGTTTGGCAGCGACGCTCCAGGTCGGCCGGGTCCCCACTGAGACCTGCAAAAGTGAGCCAGGGAGAAAACACATCTTCTAGTGACTTTCTGAGTATTATTTAATTTCATTAAGAAATTTGCGCCATTTTCACACTAGACTTTGACACCTCTATCACACTCAACACTGGCACCACTACCACACTATACAATCCCACAACTATCACTACTAGGGGTTTAGCTCAGGAGGTAGAGCGGGATTGCCGGTTCGATCCCCTGCTCCTCACCCTAATTGCTCCTGAAGAGCTGGCTGTCGCCATGCCGTGTGTTGACACCGGTGTGTATGAATGTGTATGAATGTGTATGAATGTGTATGAATGTGTGAATGTCAGTCATTACTGTCAAGCGCTTTGGACAAAAGCGCTATATAAATGAGGCCATTTACTACTATATACTCACACCACTTTCACTCCACACTCGCACCAATATCAAAACAAGACACTCACACCACTATCACTACAAGACACATTTACATTTAGGTCATTTAGCGGATGCTTTTGTCCAAAGCGACTTACAATAAGTACACAATAAGTTAGTGGGTCATGCTATGTAGAGTCGAGGTGAAGTCTGAACAGGTGAGTCTTGAGCCTTTTTCGGAAGATGTCAAATTACTCTGCTGTCCTGACATTGGTCCGGAGATCGTTCCATTACTGAGCCGCCAGAACAGAGAAGAGTCTGGACTTTGCTGAGCGACATTTGTTTGATTTCAGCGATGGTGGTACCAGCCGGCCAGCTGAAGCAGAGGAGCGAAGTGCTCGCTTCGGGGCATGAGGTTTGACCAGTGTTTGAAGGTAGATGGGTGCCGTTCCATTGATGGCCCTGAAGGCCAGTGCCATCGCCTTGAATTGGATGCGTGCGGCAACAGGGAGCCAGTGGAGGTCACGGAGGAGGGGGGTCACATGGGAGAATTTGGGTAGATTGAAGATACGGCGTGCTGCAGCATTCTGGATACGCTGCAATGGTTTAATCGCAGAGGCCGGGAGTCCAGCCAGGAGAGAGTTGCAGTAGTCAAGGCGGGAGATGACCAGTGCCTGGACCAGGAGTTGCGTTGCATCCTTTGTGAGGAAGGTCCGAATCCTGCGGATATTGTAGAGGGCAAATCTGCAGGATCGGGCCACAGCAGTGATGCTGGGGGTGCAGGATAGTTGGTCATCGAGGATTACACCCAGGTTCCCCGCAGTTGAAGGTAATACTGTGATGCCCTCGACAGTGACCGACTGGTCCATGCAAGGGCAGTCTTTCCCCAGGATGAAGAGGAGTTCGGTTTTATTCAGGTAAAGCTTGAGATGATGTGCAGTTGTCCAGACAGAGATGTCAGCCAGACAGTCCGAGATGCGAGTTGCAATGTGAGTGTCAGAGGTTGGGGGAAAAGAGAGGAACAGCTGGGTGTCATCTGTGTAGCAATGGTAGGAGAATCCATGCGATGTAATAACAGAACCTAGTGATCTGGTGTATAGTGAGAACAGAAGCGGTCCTAATACCACTATCACACTAGACACTCACACCAATACCACACTAAACACTGTAGAAGAAAATGTGTTACCTTCCAATTTGTTTTGTTTAAATATTACTTCCTCTCGGGAACCTCAAATGTCTTGCAGAGCTGCATTCATTGTATGTAAGCCTTGTCATGTTAATGATGAGACCCTCTGATCTGTCCCCCTTCCTGGACCGTCTCCGAAACACCTTCATCCCACATACTTGATCAAGGCCTTCATGAATGGCCCCTGTTGTGACACTATCTAGCAAGAACCCAGCTGTTCCGAGGAAGTCACACCTTTATGTTGTCTCAGGACGTCTCTTCCCCTCGGTGAGACGCGTATTGAATCTATGTAAATCCACTGTTTAGACCTGCCCCTTTGGTTCTGTATAAGTTGTCTCTTGCCTCAAATCATTGCAGAATAGACTGTGTGGCAACTGCGACATTGCTCTTTCTCCACTGTCAGTGATTAAACCTCATTTGAACCAGCCACCGAATTGGACCTGTGGAGTTTTCTTCAACAACACTATCAAATTACACACTCGCACCCCTATCATTCCAAGACAGCTCACACCACTATCACTTTTGAAAACTCACATTACTATTACACTACACACTTGCATCATGATCACAACTAGACATGTCACACTAGTCACTCGCACCACTATAGCCCCTTTTAGACAGACAGTTCCGCTGTAATGGTGGGAAGGTGAGTCAATATATGCCCCAAACCGTTTAGATAAAACTTTGCGGCGTTAAGCCGCAAAGGTGTGTGTTTTAAGATAGCACCCTGGCGTTGAGGAACGAGTGAGACTCCCCACTTCGCAGCGGGCTTCTCGTCTATGGACTCGTCGGCTGTGTGACATATTCAATAAGCGTTGGAAATCTGATTAACTCACTGCATCGAATCAACAGAGAAGTTTTGCTCATCTCGCATATTTACAACTCTTCAACCACAAGTGAAGTTGTTGTGCATCATAAAAAATGTCGATGCATATAACGGCGGCCTCGTACGAGCAACTACCGGTTTTTATCTGCTTCAAATCTACGCTTTGAGCTTGTTAAATCCGCAGGCGTTGTGTCACCCTTAGGGGTGTAACGGTTCACCAAAACCACGATTCGGTTCAACTTCGGTTTTTGACTCACGGTTCGGTTCAAACCTCGGTTTTTAAAAACATACTGAAAAACCTTTTGGAAAACTTCCAGAAAAAATGTCTGTATTTTATTAAAGGATATATCAAGAACATGAACATTAGTTATATTAACAAGTATAACACTTCTCTTTAAACAAGTCCACAACAAAAACATTTTTTTTTAAAAACACTTCTATTAATCTCTTAAGGAATACAAAAAATAAACATTTGTCTTAAGACCAGTCTACATTGTCTAAATAAAGTAAAAATGAAAAACTTCTTACACCAGTCTGAGGTATAACAAAAATAAATAAAAAGCACTTCTCTTAAGACCAGTCTACAATAAAAAAACAAAAACATGCGATGGAAAAATGAGACCACTTTTCTGACCCTTCCTAAAACCCGTGACACCTGGTTTATGCCCATGCCCTTCTGCGATGCCAGGTTAACTGTGTGCCCAAAACACCGGATGCTTGGAGAAAATCCACATGCTTCAACGGCATTAACAATATTTATGGCGTTGTCCGTTGTCACGGGAATGGTAACGTTTGGTCGGTCAATCTTCCACTCTGATACAGCTGCCTGTAGTGTTTCCGACAGATGATCACTTGTGTGACTTTCATACACAGTCTGAAGAACGGGATTCTTAATTACCCAGTTGTCGGTGATGTAGTGTGCCGTTATTGTGATGAAGCTCTCCGTTACGCGAGATGTCCAACCATCGGTAGTTAATGCAATGAATTTTGCGCTACTTAAGTCCTCTCGCAGTTTAGCCTTCACGTCCTCATAAAGTTTTGGCAACACATTTTGACTGAAATGCGGTCGACTTGGTACGTTATATTGATGATCCAGGACACTTAGCAAATGCTTGAATCCACTGTTCTCAACAACAGAAAAGGGGCTCACATCCAATGCCATGAAAACCCCTATAGCATGTGTAATTGCTTTGGCTCGCTCTGAGTTTGGAGGAAACTTCAGTTTAAAGGCCTCGTGAAGAGTTTGCTGTTGTTGTGGTTTCTTACCTGCTGCTCCGCTGGGCTGAATGAGCTCAGTGTCGGGGTGATGTCTCCGCATATGCGTGTGCATATTTGAAGTGTTACCGGCCCCTCGGACAACAAGTTTCAGAAAGCACAGACGACAAATTACGTGCGTTTTGATAACTACGCGACTGCCATCCTCATTAATATCCACTGGATATCCAAAATGTTTCCACACGGCTGACCGCAATGTGGCCAGGGGATCTGCTAGCTCAGGTTTATTAGCCATCTTGCAGAAATGAAACTAACCTGAGTGACCTGACACACGTGTGCGGTCGGGGCGGGGATGAACCGAGGTTCGGGAAGATAGAATGAGTTTCTGAACCGAAGTCCTCTGAACTGAGGTTTTCTGTTTCGGTTCAGAACCGTTACACCCCTAGTCACCCTGGTCACGCGTCTTCACTACGTCACGTCTTCTCTGCCTCGTCTGCGTTAAGATAGGACGCCATATCGCCTCGTCTTGCCTTTGATGCGGCTCTGTGAGTACCTCCATTGCCGTCTCAGAGGCGTAATATTCTGTTACTCCTTTCAGCCTCGGCGAGCGTTTAGACTGATGACAGGGCGGAATACCGGCAGAACACTCGAACGAAAAGGCTGTCTAAAAGGGGTTTATCACCCTAGACACTTGCGCAACTATCACTACTCTACTCTTGCACTGCCATCACACTAGACATTCACACCACTATCACACCAGAGAATCGCACTACGATAGCTACTAGACACTCAAAGCACTATCACTGTAGACACTCACACCACTATCACACTACACACTCGGACAACTATCACACTAAATACGCACACCAATATCACTGCAAGACACTTGCACCACATTCACACTAAATACTCATACCACTATCAATACAAGATACTTGCACAACTAACATAACTAGTTACTCACACCACTATCACACTAGACACTCGCACCACTACCACAACAGACACTAACACCAATACCAAACCAAACACTTGTACCACTATTACACTAGACACCCGCACCAATACAAAACTATACACTCACACCATTACCAAACGTAGACACTCGCACCACTATCACTACAAGAATCTCACACCACTGTCACACTAAATACTCACACAACTATCACTACAAAACACTCGCACCACTATTACTACTAGATAATGACACCACTATCAAACCAAACACTCACACCATTATCACTGCTAGATACCCGCACGTCTATCGCACTAGACACTAGCACCACTATCACAACTAGACACCCGCACCTCTATCACACTAGACACTCGCACCACTATCACAGTAGACAATCACACCACTATCACACTACACACTCACACTGCTATCACACGGGACACTCACATCAATACCAAACTATACATACGATCCACTATCACATTAAATACTCGCACCACTATCACAACGAGACACTCGCACCACTATCACACTAAAAACTTGCACCAATACCACACTAATCACTCGCACCACTATCAAACTACACACTTGCACCCCTATCACTACTACACACTAACACAACTATCACACTAGACACTGGTACCACTATGAACACAAGATACACGCACCACTAACACTACGAGTCACTCGCTCAATACCAACCAAAACACTCGTACCACAATCACACTAGACACTCCCATCAATACCAAACTATGCACTCACTCCACTATCTCAATAAATACTCGCACCTACATCACACTAGCCACTTGACCCACTTTCACTACGAGAAACTTGCATCAATATCACACAACACACTTGCACCTCTATCACTACTATAATCTTGCACCACTACCACACTAAACATTTGCACCACTATCACTACTAGACACTCGCATCTCTATCAGAGCAGATAATTGCACCACTTTCACACTATACAATTGCACTACTATTACTATTAAACACTCGCACCACTATCACAGTAGACACTCACAGCACTTTCACACAAAATACTCGTACCACTATCACTACAAGAATCTTGCACAACTATCCCACTAAATTCTCACACAACCATCACTGCAAGACACTCGCACCACTATCACTACCACGATCTCACACAACTATCACACTAGACACTCGCACCACTAACACATGAGACACTCACTCCACTATCACACAGGACAATCGCACCACTATCACTACAAGACAATCGCACCACTATCACTACAAGACACTCACACCACTATCAGATTAGACATACACACCACTATCACACTAAATACTCGTACCACTATCAATACAACATACTCGCACCACTAACACTACTAGTCACTTGCACCACTATCACACTAGACACTTGCACCACTATCACACCAGAGAATTGAGTCACAACAGAGACTCTGATTCCAACAGAACGATCTGGCCAAAACATGAACCCAGCAGACACAGGACCAGATCTGCCGATCATGAGGCTTCGCCACGCTGTGACACACCAGGGGTTTTCTACTTGGACAGCAGGACCAGTCTCTTTGTGGGATTGTGGAATCCTTGTCAGACCTGACTGCTGGACTGGCTCGGGTGGAGAGACAGCTGCAGATTCTGCCTCCTCCGGCTCCGGTTCTCAACCCACCTCCAGCAGTACCAGTGGGCACTTTTCTTCCCTGTGAACCTTTTGTACCTGCACCCGAACGCTATGAGGGTAATTTAGGTGACTGTAGGTCATTCTTATTCCAATGCTCTCTGGTATCTGAATTGCAACCTTTGACTTACTTACGACAGAGCCAAAATTAGCCTATGTGTTGGGTTTATCAACTGGGAGAGCTAGGTTGTGGGGTACTGCTTTCTGGAACAGCCTGCATACAGGTAATGCTACCTTTGAAGAATTTTCAGCAGATATATCCTCTGTATTTGATCACCCCATAGTGACAATAGCAAACCTGCCTTCGGCAGGGTTCCCTTAGCGCTACTCGATTGAATTCCATACGTTAGCGGCTGAACTGGGGTGGGAGGATGGGGCTCTTCAGAGCATTTTCATGAAGGGGTTAAATGAGTCCATTAAAGACAACCTGCTGCCTGGAGCCTCCCTTCCTACCAGCATAGTGGGGAGAGCT
This sequence comes from Chelidonichthys spinosus, assembly GCA_029853015.1. Taxonomy (NCBI): domain Eukaryota; kingdom Metazoa; phylum Chordata; class Actinopteri; order Perciformes; family Triglidae; genus Chelidonichthys; species Chelidonichthys spinosus. The sequence goes on along the minus strand of CM056829.1, from coordinate 26,154,082 downwards.
GAGACTAAAGACTTAAAGGAGCTAATAGCATGAGCCAAAGACGTAGGGAGAGTTTGCAGGGCTCCCAAACTGGTTTCCCTGCTGCTGCTGTTACTGGATGTTCCTCCCGGTTTCCTGAAACCATGACCTCATCAGCTCCTCCATTCCATCTCCACGGACCAAAGGACCCATGCAGTTGGGCCGAAAATCGACCCACCCCCACAGAGTGGAAGAGAAGATTTAAAGAAGGCTTGTGTATCTATTCTGGAGAACCTGGACATCAACTAGCAGCATGCCGGTTAAACCTGAGGCCTCACCAGTCACAGACGGGGTTCTGGTGAGTAGCACAATATTACCCTGTTTGATGCCAGTATTTTCCTTAATGGGAATTCTTGAGGCACTAGTCGATTCAGGTTCTGACTCCAACCTACTTGACTCTAAATTTGTTAAACACTGTCAGATAGCTACTGAACTCATTGACCTTCCACTCAAAGTAGACACCCTCAATGGGGATTTATTAGCTCTCATTTCCAAGCAAACCCAGCAGTTACCTCTTCTGTTGGCTGGCAACCACAGGGAAAAGATACATTATTTCCACATAATGCCTTCTGCTCAGTCTCCCCTCGTGCTCGACCCTCCGTGGCTGCAGATTCATAACCCTGTGATTGACTGGGCCGCTGGGAAGATTGTTAGTTGGAGCTCATTCTGCCATGCTTCCTGTCTCAAATCAGCTCAGTCTCCATGTTCCTGAAAAGACTGTTACTCCACCAAAGCCTCCTGATGACACCTCTGTCCCTCCAGTTTATCACAACCTAGCGGAGGTCTTCAGCAAGCACCGGACCATGTCTTTTCCACCTCACAGACCATACGACTGTGCCATTGACCTGCTGCCTGGAGCCTCCCTTCCTACCAGCCGTCTCTACAACCTCTCAGCCCCGGAACGTGAAGCCATGGAAAGCTACATCACCGAATCACTGGACTTGGGTGTCATCCGACCCTCTTCCTCTCCACTAGGGGCTGGGTTTTTCTTTATGGATAGAGACCGTGTATTGACTTTCGTGGCTTGAACAATATTACTGTTAAAAACAAGTATGCTCTGCCTCTTATCAACTCTGCCGTTGATTCTTTCCATGTTGCTACTGTTTCACTAAGCTGGACTTACGTCATGCCTACCACTTGGTCCGCATCAGAGAAGGGTATGAGTGGAAAACTCCCTTTAACACTCCGTTAGGTCACTTCTAGTACCTGGTAATGCCGTTTGGCCTAACTAACACCCCAGCAGTTTTTCAAGCTCTTGTTAACAATGTGCTGAGAGATTTCTTTAACCACTCTCTTTGTCTACCTCGATGATATAACTAGTCTCTCAGTTGTCCACGAGGCATGTGACTGATTCTCTTGCCACCTTCACCAAACTATGTGGGATTCCTGGATACGTCAGCACCCCTCCCCCCTGCACATTTAGTCACAAATAAATATTAATTGTAGAACTGCTTTGCTGAATTCTGTGTCTTGCATTTGGGTTGGGTCCCTGTTGTAACCATGACAAGTTTTGCATATTTACTCACTTGTTCCTGAAGCGTGCAGACAGAAATATCGCAGTTAGCAAAAGCCTGAGTTGCTCACGCATGTCGAGTTCATGTGTGAGTTGTAGTTTGATCGTTGGCTTAACTCCCAGAATATTACATTTGAGGGCCTTCATGATGCAGGGATTCTAGAAAGACTTTAAAAATTGTCTCCTCAAAATTGTTGCCAGGTTCGTCAGTGAGCACAAAGATTTAACAGCATCCAACACGGCAGACAGCAGAACAGTAATTATATTAAAAGAGGTAATCCTAGGCATTTTAAAGACCCTGTAGCAGTAAGCAGCCCAAGTTCTGAGAATTGCAGAGGTACTTAAGAAACCGAAAGATTCTGTCCTGTTCTGTGGATATTGTAAAAAGCGTGGACATTTAATTCCCGACTGTTGTTCGTTGAAACGTAAAAACAAGTCTGCTTCATCTAGGACTGAATCTGGTTTGGGTCTCAAAATGTCTCTGAATAAATGTCTTGTCTTTTTATTTAATCAGATTGTTCAGATGGTTGAAGCTGAAACAGAGCTTGAGAGATGTACCACGGCATTGTTTGTCATCAAGCAAGAGGATCCTCTCCAGCCACCACATGACATTGGGATTGTTATTGAAGGTGTGCAGGTCCTTACTGAGCTGCCATCAGTCCCACATGCATCTGCCATGTTGTTTGGCCTCATCTATGCTCTAAATTTGAGTTATCCAGGGGAGCTGAAATACACCTTTAATGCACTGCAGAAAATATTAATGGTCATTGGACCCAAGAAAATGACAAGCAGAGTGTCAAATCTGATCACTCGCATCAAATCCCATCACTATCACACTAGACACTCACACCACAATCACATTACACACTCGCACCACTATCACACGAGACACTTGCATCACTTTCACTGCACACTTGCACCACAATCACTATTTGTCACTTCAACCACTATCACACAAGACCCTCGCACCACTATCGCACTACACACTCGCACCAATATCACACTAGACACTCACACCACTATCACTACTAGACACTGGCACCACTATCACGCTAGACACTAGCACCACTATCACATTAGACACTCGCACCAATACCACACTAAACACTTGCACCACTATCAAACTACACACTCGCACCCCTATAACTACTAGACATGCCCACCACTATGACACTACACACTCGCACCACTATCACACTAGACACTTGAACCACTATCACATGAGACACTCCCAGCACTATCACACTAGACACTCGCACCACTATCACACTACACACTCACACCACTATAACTACTCGATACTCCCAGCACTATCACATTAGACACTCACACCGGGTTTCCATGCCAACGGATGTATATACACAACAATAGCCTACATACGGGCTGCACGGTGGTGTAGTGGATAGCACTGTCGCCTCACAGCAAGAGGGTCCTGGGTTCCCGGGTCGGGCCTGGGTTCCTTCTGTGTGGAGTTTGCATGTTCTCCCTGTGTGAGTGTGGGTTCTCTCCGGGTTCTCCGGCTTCCTCCCACAGTCCAAAGAATGGTTGTCTGTCTCTACATGTCGGCCCTGCGATGGAATGGCGACCTGTCCAGGGTGTACCCTGCCTTAGCCCAATGACAGCTCGGATCAGCTCCAGCCCCCAAACCCCCCCCCCCCCCCCCGCGACCCTGAATACAGGATAAGCGGTAGGCAATGGATGGATGGATGGATGGATAGCCTACATACTATTATGCTAAAACTAAATAAGAAAAGTAACTGGAACCGCCAACACGCCACGGTGGTGACAAAAAACAAATTAAATCCAGTGTGCAATACTTTAGCCTACGCTATCACTGTCCTACCCGCTGATAATGTCCACCTTTCTATCTCTTTGGTCCCCGTTGAGAAAAACCAATGCATCAACGTGGGAGGGAAGGAGGCTTGACCGTGCTGAGTGATAGTGTTCCCCGCGAGGGAAAAGATCCGTTCGCTCAGGGTGCTGGTGGCTGGAATAGCCAGGTAGCTCATAGCTAGCTTGGCTAAACAGGGGAAGCGCTCCTTGTTATTTGCCCACCACTCCAGTGGGTTTTCCATCGTGGCGATATGGGGTGTCTGACTCTAATCCCGTAACCCATCAGCGCCGTTGTTGGTTCTTTTTTTATTGGTGCCACCCCAGCGTTGTCCTCCGTGGCAATCTCAACTTCACCTACAGTGAAAATTAGCCACATTAATGGCAGATTTGTATTTTAACTATTTAGCTGGTTGATGTAAATATCTGGTGTACATGGTTCTATATTTACCTGTATATCTAATCTGCCACTCTTCTTCTTTACATCTTTTCGAGTAAGGCGCGCCTGTGCTTCCTCTCTACTATCTTCTGGGAGGAACTTAAGATGCTTAAACCAGGGATCTAGAGTGAATGCCGTGATCGGGTTGGATTCTGCCAACAAACGCAACATCAGTTTACTTTTACTCCCAGCTGATCTAGACGTTTCACCAAAGCAAATGGGCTACTGCAGGATGGCGAAAAATGACTTACAACATGCCTCGCAGCATTGGTGGTGTTGGAGATTTGTGGAAAGTTCAGCTCGGCTTTTATTGCTAGTTGAAGCGTGTGTCTGGTGCATCCAAGGTGGTGGGGAAACTGCTCGCAGAGCTCCATTGCCAGGATCATGCTGCTGGCGTTGTCATGGATAGTGCAAAAACAACGAGGTCCCACTCCTCAATTGTTTCCTTTAGGGCTAAAGGGCTATATTCACAGTGGTGTGTCTTTCTGGCATGACAGTGGTGCGTAGCACTCTTGGGGCCCTACTTTCGTAGACCAGGCGCAGTCAGCACTGTCTGCTTGGACTTTGCAAGTTTCGTGCACCGCGCAGGCTCGCGCAGGCACACCTCCCGTCTCGCCGACCCGCGCAAGTGGGAAAGAGGGAGGAGAAGAAGGCGTGAGTGGGAGACGAGGAGGAGACGAGGCGTAGAGTGGGATTAACACAGCCGATTCAGATCTTCACCAATCGAATGAGCTCCTCTCCTCACCTTTAATGCATTAGGGGAGGTTCAGTGCAAGTTCCGTCACTTGACAACCCAATGACAGAAGCAGCGCCGCCGCTCCCACCATGCGCATCACGCGCTGTGCGTGCGTATCATAAGAATAACAATGCCAATATTATAAAAAACAGGAGAGAGAGAGGGAGATGTTTTGGTCTGAGAGGCTGAGTTTCCGTTACGCGTGCCATCCGCCTTTGATCTGACGTCAGATGTGACGGGACAATCTATATAGATATACATTCACGTGTTGATTCAATTAGTTGCATTAAATAGTGTTTGTTGTGATTATTTATTGCATTTAAATGTGCCTGGAACTGTGGAAACCTGCCTGTGAGGTCTCGGTGACGTGTGCGCACTGCGCGCCGTCAGCCAAACTTCCACTCCGCCAGCTGTGATTCGCATTGAATGAATGGACTTTATTTGCGCCTTGCGCCGAGAGTAGACCAGGTTGGAGCTTTAACTTCAAGGTGTCTGTAATAGTGAGCGGTGATGGTAATATAGGATCCATGGTGCAAGATGTCCACAGATTGGTAGTTAGTGAGATACTTTAACTTTCATCTCCTTGGCAATCATTGCTCTCAAAGTGTTGTATTGGAGCTTGATGTTGCTCCAAAGTGTAGCATGTGATGGGATCATATAGCCTGGCTTGAAAAAACGCGGCTATGTTCCTGAAGCCTTCTCCAGAAAGAGCAGAAAGTGAGCGAATATCCTTGAAAACAAAGCAAAAGCAAGTCTGTTATCTGCTGTCTTCTCTTGTCCGTGACTGGGTGCCTGGAAAAATCGCTGATGCTCGTCTGCCTCTGTGCACTGCGTTGCTCGCTGCTGCTAGCATTACTGCTAGCATTACTGCTAGTGCTAGCTGTTGGCAGCAGGTGTTTCAATTTCAGATGGTTGAGCATAGCAGACGTGTTCTTGTTGTACTTCAGTACAGCCGTACACAACCGACACTTTACTGGTACTCGCACCACTATCACTACTAGACATTCACACCATTATCACACTACAGACTCACACCACTATCACACTACAGACTCACACCACTATCACACTAGACACTTGCACCACTATCACACTAGACACTTGCACCACTATCACACCAAAATCACTGCTAACTCCAACTTTACTTTCCTCTCTCAGCTCCATCCTCTCCCCTTCAAACTCACCTCCAAGTCATTTAGTTGCCATGGGGACCGTGATATCTGGTCCAGGGCTTCCTGTCTCTCACAGGTTTCTGCCCAGCAACAGGTGATGTTATTCCTCCAGCATGCTGGCTTTGGAGCAGGGCTTTCTTCCTTTTCCTTTTCTGATTGGCTGGCCCAGATCGGCGAGTGTATTGTGTCTGTCTGTCAGTGATCCTGGTCCAATCAGATTCTCAATGTAGGAGTCATGTGTCGCTCAGTGATCCTGGTCCAATGAGAGCCTCGATGCATGAGTCATGTGTCACTCCCAGCCATACTGGCAAGTTGTGGAGCAACATGGTGCTTGGCGGGGTTAGAGCTGAGGCCAGGAGAGAGAGACAGAGAGAGAGCAGGGCTAATGCTGAGTAATGGTAGTCTGCTATATCCTCCCTCCCTCCCTCCCTTTATTTCTCACCCACCCCGTCTTTCTTCCCTTCCTCATCCTCTCTCTTTTTCTCCCTCTCTCAATCTCTCCTTGATATGTCCTTGACTATGCGGCAAGCTGTTCTAGTCCCCCCCCACTCTCTTTCTTTCCCTCTCTCTCTCTCCTCATCGTTTCGCCACCTCCTCTTTCTGTCTCATCGATGCTGCAGCCCTGTAGTATCTGTGTGTGTGTGTGCGGCCGTGTGTTTTACCCACCATGTGGGGACACGAATCTGTGTTTTGAGATGTGTATGTAAGTGTGTATGAGAGAGAGAGAGAGAGAGAGAGAGAGAGACAGAGAAAGATCCCGTTGTGTTGGTTTCACCTCCACTCTGTTGTTCATAATGTATACGTGTGATACATTTACCCTGGTGTGTGTGTGTGTGTGTGTGTGTGTGTGTGTGTGTGTGTGCAGTCACATGACCGGCTCCAAAACACATTTTGTCATACATCTACTGTGGTTTGGCAGCTTTTCTTGCCTCCTGAGCTGCTTAAGACCTTTCCCATATGAGATTATGTGTAAATGGTTCTTGTTTATATCGTCCTCCTACGGAGCCATGATGTGATGATGACAATTATTATCATTATAGTAAAGTAACATATGACGGTCTACATAACATAATGTTGCTAAATTCTTCGAATGCAAGTTTGTTCCATACTGTACAACTTTCTCTGTATATACCAGGGCCCTCATTGATGAACATTACATGCTATCATCCCTTTGCAAAGTGTGGAATTTATCAACTTGTACTTATATAAGCACAGCTCTGACCATGCTTACGCACAGCATGCGTTAAACAATCTCAATATCCACATGTTCTTTTGACTTTGATGAATAATTACTCAGTAAATTTGTGTAGTTATGAACAGATGTGTAGCATAATTGTTGTCAACATCTATAAAAGACACAGTGACAGGTATTAATGTAACATGCTCATCTTGCATTACTGAGACTTAGTAAAGATGTGCTCCGTTTTCAGAGAGCTGATCTGTTTGGTGAGAGAACAGAGAGGCTTCTGGGTAGTAAACGCTTCCAAAAACATATATTGGTAGATTTATGCCAAGATTTGGGACCGATGTTTCTGCTCCAGTCTTGGTTTCTGGTTCAGTCTGGGTTTCTGCTCCAGTCTTGGTTTCTGCTCCAGTCTGGATTCTGTTCCAATCTGGGTTTCTGTTCCAGTCTGGGTTTCTGGTCCAGTCTGGTTTTCTGCTCCAGTCTTGGTCTCTGGTCCAGTCTGGATTCTGTTCTAATCTGGGTTCCTGTTCTAGTCTGGGTTCCTCTTCCAGTCTGGGTTCCTGGTCCAGTCTGGGTTTCTAGTCCAGTCTGGGTTTCTGCTCCAGTCTGGCTTTCTGGCCATCGGCACGTTCCAGTATGAGGCTGGAGCCCGAACTTCATCCAGTTCCCTTCCAGGAATCCACAACAAGCCCAGATCAAACGGGGACGCATTTAATAATGTCAACAGAACATTCCATCAATACTAATAATATCATATAATAATAATAATAATAATAATAATAATAATACACCTGCACCAAGTGAAGTGAACAGCTTGTGGTTGGATTCAACTTCAGCAACAGAGAAGTTTCTTATCTTTGCCGTTACGCCGGTGACGTGGTTCTTAAAGGGATGTTTTGTTACCATATATGGTTAATTTGGTTTATTTGAAGTATTGATGAACAGCTACAATGTTAGCATAGCCTAGCATCCATCAACCAAACTCCATTCAGAAAACCAGCATTTTAAAAAGTTTTTACTGCATTTTTCCTTATCATATATACTGTATATTAGGGGTGTAACGGTATATATACACTCAACAAAAATATAAACGCAACACTTTTGTTTTTGCTCCCATTTTTCATGAGATGGACTTAAAGATCTTAAATTCATTCCAGATACACAATATTACCATCCATCCATCCATCCATCCATCCATCCATCCATCCATTCTCTTCCGCTTATCCGGGACCGGGTCGCGGGGGCAGCTGCCTGAGCAGGGACGCCCAGACTTCCCTCTCCCCGGACACTTCCCCCAGCTCCTCCGGGAGGACCCCAAGGCGTTCCCAGGCCAGCCGGGTGACATAGTCACTCCAGCGTGTCCTGGGTCTTCCTCGGGGTCTACTCCCGGTGGGGCATGCCTGGAACACCTCCCGAGGGAGGCGTCCAGGGGGCATCCGATGCAGATGCCCGAGCCACCTCAACTGGCTCCTCTCGATGTGGAGGAGCAGCGGCTCTACTCCGAACTCCCCCCGTGTGACAGAGCTCCTCACCCTATCTCTAAGGGAGCGCCCCGCCACCCTACGGAGGAAGCTCATTTCGGCCGCTTGTATCCGGGATCTTATTCTTTCGGTCATGACCCAAAGTTCATGACCATAGGTGAGGGTAGGAACGTAGATTGACCGGTAAACCGAGAGCTTCGCCTTTCGGCTCAGCTCTCTCTTTACCACGACGGACCGATACAGCGACCGCATTACTGCAGCCGCTGCACCGATCCGCCTGTCAATCTCACGTTCCATCCTTCCCTCACTCGTGAACAAGACCCCAAGATACTTAAACTCCTCCACTTGAGGCAGGAACTCCCCCCCGACCTGGAGGGAGCAAGCCACCTTTTTCCAGTCGAGAACCATGGCCTCAGATTTGGAGGTGCTAATCCTCATCCCGGCTGCTTCACACTCGGCTGCAAACCGCCCCAGGACATGCTGGAGGTCCTGGCTCGAAGGAGCCAACAAGACCACATCGTCCGCAAAAAGCAGGGATGAAATCCAGTGGCTCCCGAACCAGATCCCCTCCGGCCCACGGCTGCGCCTAGAAATCCTGTCCATAAAAATAATGAACAGGACCGGTGACAAAGGGCAGCCCTGCCAGAGTCCAACATGCACCTGGAACAGGTCTGACTTACTGCCAGCAATGCAAACCAAGCTCCTGCTCCAGTCATATAGGGACCGAACAGCCCTTAGCAGAGGGCCCCCGACCCCGTACTCCCGAAGTACCTCCCACAGAATGCCACGAGGGACACGGTTGAATGCCTTCTCCACGTCCACAAAACACATGTGGACTGGTTGAGCAAACTCCCATGAACCCTTGAGCACCCTGCGGAGGGTATAGAGCTGGTCCAGTGTTCCACGGCCAGGACGAAAACCGCATTGTTCCTCCTGAATCCGAGGTTCGACTATCGGCCTAATTCTCCTCTCCAGCACCCTTGAATAGACTTTCCCGGGGAGGCTGAGAAGTGTGATCCCCCGATAGTTGGAACACACCCTCCGTTCCCCCTTTTTGAATAGAGGGACCACCACCCCGGTCTGCCAGTCCAAAGGCACTGTCCCCAACTGCCACGCGATGTTGCAGAGACGTGTCAACCAAGACAGCCCCACAACATCCAGAGACTTGAGGTACTCAGGGTGGATCTCATCCACCCCGGTGCCTTGCCACCGGGGAGCTTCTTAACTACCACGGTGACTTCAGCCCGGGTAATGGGTGGATGAACCTCTGAGTCTCCAGCCTCTGCTTCCCCAATGGGAGACGTGTCAGTGGGGTTGAGGAGATCCTCCAAGTATTCCTTCCACCGCCCGACAATATCCCCAGTCGAAGTCAGCAGCTCCCCACCTCCACCGTAAACAGTGTTGGTGGGGGGCTGCTTCCCCTTCCTAAGGCGCCGGATGGTTTGCCAGAATTTCCTCGAGGCAGACCGATAGTCCTCCTCCATGGCCTCTCCGAACTCTTCCCAGACCCGAACTTTTGCTTCAGCGACCGCCCGTGCTGCAGCACGCTTGGCCTGCCGGTACCCGTCAGCTGCCTCGGGAGTCCCCCGAGCCAACCAGGTTCGGTAGGACTCCTTCTTCAGCTTGACAGCATCCCTTAATTCCGGTGTCCACCACCGGGTTCGGGGATTGCCACCACGACAGGCACCGGAGACCTTACGGCCACAGCTTCAAACAGCCGCGTCAACAATGGAAGCAGAGAACAAGGTCCATTTGGACTCAATGTCCCCAGCCTCCCTCGGGATCTGGTCATAGCTCTCCCAGAGGTGGGAGTTGAAGACCTCCCTGACAGAGGGTTCCACCAGACGTTCCCAGCAGACCCTCACAACGCGTTTAGGTCTGCCAAGTCTGTCCAGCTTCCTCCCCTGCCAGCGGATCCAACTCACCACCAGGTGGTGATCAGTTGACAGCTCAATCCCTCTCTTCACCCGAGTGTCCAAAACATACGGCCGGAGGTCAGATGACACAACCACGAAGTCGATCATTGACCTCCGGCCTAGGGTGTCCTGGTGCCATGTGCACTGGTGGACACCCTTATGTTTGAACATGGTGTTCGTTATGGACAAACCCTGACCAGCACAGAAGTCCAATAACAGAACCCCACTCGGGTTCTGATCGGGGAGGCCGTTCCTCCCAATCACGCCCCTCCAGGTAACACTGTCGTTGCCCACGTGAGCGTTTAAGTCCCCCAGTAAAACAATGGAGTCCCCGGTTGGAGCACTCTCAAGTACCCCTCCCAAGGACTCCAAGAAGGCCGGGTACTTTGCACTGCTGTTTGGCCCATAGGCCGAAACAACAGTGAGAGACCTATCCCCGACCCGAAGGCGCAGGGAAACGACCCTCTCGTTCACCGGGGAAAACTCCAACACATGGCGGCCGAGCTGGGGGGCTATGAGCAAGCCCACACCAGCTCGGCGCCTTTCACCGCGGGCAACTCCAGAGCTGAAGAGAGTCCAGCCTCTCTCAAGGAGTTGGGTTCCAGATCATTCAGGTGCTCAAACCCCTCCACCACGGTAAGGTGTCGGTTCAAGGAGGGACACAATATTACCATTTCTCTCAAACATTGTTCACAAATCTGTCTAAATGTGTGATAGTGAGCACTTCTGCTTTGCTGAGATAATCCATCCCACCTCACAGGTGTGCCGCATCAAGATGCTGATCTGACATCATGATTAGTGCACAGGTGTGCCTTATACTGTCCACAATAAAAGGCCACTCTGAAATGTGCAGTTTTGTCTCACAGCAAAATGCCACAGATGCCACAAGCATTGAGGGAGCGTGCAATTGGCATGCTGACAGCAGGAATGTCAACCAGATCTGTTGCTCGTGCATTGAATGTTCATTTCTCCACCATAAGCCGTCTCCAAAGGCGTTTCAGAGAATATGGCAGTACATCCAACCGGCCTCACAACCGCAGACCACGTGTAACCACACGAAAATTTAAACGCAAAAACAAAAGTGTTGCGTTTATATATTTGTTGAGTGTACATTAATATATATGGATTGTTGGGACGTGCTGCACTGATTCCTGACCAGCTCACAGTATCAAATTAGACCCACTCAACACAGACTTACTGTAACTAAACACCCACCAACACACACATACACACACGCACACACACACACAATTACACATACATACACACCTTTCTGTTCTCTCTCTTGCTGACTTTTTCAGCCAACTTCTCTCTGCTGGAGTGTTGCTAGGTTACAAACTAGTTGGAGGAGTGGGCGTAGTGTGACACACCCCTGTTAGTACACGCACACACACACACAATCTGTGATTGGCATCAATTTATTGTTTTTGTGTGTGATGGTGATTATTATTATTTTCACTATAGATCTATTGATTATATTGATTGCTTTGTGTTATCCTTTTTTTTGTCCGATGAACAATTTAAATCCCAAATAACTGTGAAAAGCACCAACTGCTCACACTTAAGAAGAAGCTGCAACCGAATGTTTTGTTTCATAAATTACTTAATATTCATTTTGATCATTCATTCATCACAAAGGACCACAGAGCTAAAAACCCTTCGAAGGTTGAAAAGAAAAAGATGTACATTTGTGAGATCAATAGTCTGCATATAAGAAGTGGACGTCGTCATGGTGACATCACACATTGGTTTGTTGAAGCCTCGCCATCTTGGATTCTTGCAACAAGTGAAAGAAGTGACCATATCCATCTGGATTCTTGTGTGAAGCTGCTTACAAAGTTAGCTTCATAATTCAAGGTCAACTTTACAGCTAAGGGCGTTTTCACACCTGCCTTGTTTAGTTCGGTTGAATCGAATCCTGGAGTGTTTCCCCCTTTGGTGCAGTTCGTTTGGGAAGGTGTGAACACATCAATCGCACTCGGGTGCGGACCAAAACAACCGGACCGAGACCTCCTGGAAGGGGTGGTCTCGGTCCGGTTCCAAACAAACTCTGGTGCGGTTCGATTGTGGTGAGAACATGATCCAACCTCGATCCGACCCAACTGCGGGCACATTGAGCCTGTTTTGGACTAAACCACCTCCCGTAGCCAGGAGTAATGCACGCCTCCGCCTGAATTGTCTTGATATACATCGTCGGCGACTCCAGTGCATCATGACATTGTTTTCCAGCCTCAGCCTTGCCTCATTTTCAAACAGTACCGTTTGCCTACAGTGATAAGTGCAAACGACATAATACACGATGACCAGGGCCAAGAGCAACCCGCGTAGCTTTCCCTCCATTGTAAAATTGAAAAGTAGCGCTCTGGAGGCTGCTCTTCTTTGTTTACTTCCGGGAGTTTCCCCACGAGGAAATTCCGACCAATTAGAGAGCAGTTTCCCCACGCATCAAACATTTTGGTCCGCTTGTGAATGCTGCCGTGTGAACACAAACCAAACTCGAGGCAATTTGCAACATTGTAACAAATTGGTCCCTGATTCGGACCAGAGCAAACAAACCACAGGTGTGAAAACCCTAAGTGTTAAAGTCATCTTAGTAGCTAACTGCATTGGTAGCGTGGTAGCGAACTGTCAATCATCAGGTAGCCCCGCCCCTAAATCATCCCCTGCTTTCTGGTCTGTTGGACTCTAAATGGACCATAATGTACTAAATGAACATCATGCTGGATTGAAGAAGACGGTTGCTGTTTCCATACAGATTCTCTAAAGTTACACAGCAACTGTGTCTGCAGTAATTACAGGTGTGCTGTTAGAGATTCTAGTCGATTCTTGCACACTTTTATTCCCATCATGTGGTCCGTGTCATAGAATGGTTGATGACATGTGATCGTGTTATAGAATGGTTGATGACATGTGATCTTGTTATAGAATGGTTAATGACATGTGATCATGTTATAGAATGGTTGATGACAAGTGATCATGTTATAGAATGGTTGATGACATGTGATCTTGTTATAGAATGATTGATAACATGTGCTCTTGTTTTAGAATGATTGATAACATGTGCTCTTGTTTTAGAATGATTGATAACATGTGCTCTTGTTTTAGAATGATTGATAACATGTGCTCTTGTTTTAGAATGATTGATAACATGTGCTCTTGTTTTAGAATGATTGATGACATGTGGACCCAGTTTACATCAGCAACATTCAATGGATCTGCTGCTCTCAATGCTAAACTAGCTCCATCCATCCATCCATCCATCCAGCCATCCAGCAGTACATTTACACACTTATGTATCTACTCATCCATCCATCCATCTACCATTCATGCCTGCTCACCATCACAGGTGTGGGACTGTAGTCTCTGGCAGAGCCCGTCTGTGTCTCCGTAGTTGTCCTGGATCTTCTGCAGGGCATCGGTCCCCCGGAGCTCCATTAGCTCCGTGAGCTCTGTCACCGAGACCCCAAAGTCTCCGCCAGCATGGCCGCCGTCTGCCCTTCCTCCTGTGCTGCCTCGTGTCCCTTTGGGATAAAACTCCACCGCACTGTTCGCCATTTCCCCCATCGTGGCGGTTGTTGACATGTCAGTTGTCTTTCTCTCTGGAGTCCGTCCTGAACTCAGTTCCTCTTTGCTTTGCTTGGTGGAGGGTTGTTCATGTGCTCAACACTAACTATCTTGGTTCGGCTTGTCTTCTTACTGAAGAAAGTGTAATTATATTCATACACCTAAACCCTTGTATTCATTTCACTGAAGGGCTATGATGGGTGTGGTGGTTTTTCTATTTCTCCTCACTATGTTGGCCTGGCCTCCCACTGCTCCTTTAATTCTCCATAACCGGAGGAGGAGCAGGGTGAGGGGGGTCGAGGACAGCAAGCAGGGGCTCTTCAAAAGCGTGACATCTGAATGAATCCAGCTTTGTTTTCCATCGACTCCTCTTCTACTCGTATCTGTCCCCCTCCCTCCGGGATCACGGCCAATCCATGGACAGAGGGACTTATGGACAGGGATGTAGTGATGATGGACAGGCAATGGAAAGGCAGCTGATAAACCAGAGACAGGAAGTGGATCCAGTTCAGAGATAGCTACTGCTGCAACAGCAGGACCTAAGAGAGAGAAATAAACACAGTATGACTTGAAGGGATATGGGATTTTTGGGGATAATGCCGATTTTAGAAACACACATATATACATATATACATACATACATACATACATATATGAACGAAACAACAAACAAACACAAAACAAAAAAAAGTCAAGGGTATAAACAAACATAATGTGTCTAAAATAATAACACAAAATAAATCTGATCTATCATGTCTTTATTGAACACACACATTTAACGTTCAAAATTGCAGTGAAAAAAGTAAGTGAACCCTTAGAATTAATAACTGGTTGACCCCCCGCCCCCCTGGCAGCAATAATCTCAACCTGGCGCTTCCTGTAGCTGTGGATTAGACCTGCACATCGTTGGAGGAATGTTAACCCATTCTTCCTGGCAGAACTGCTTCAGCTCTGTCATATTCTTTGGGCGTCTCATGTGTTTGGCCCTCTTCAAGTCAATCCTAGCATCTCTATTGGGTTGAGGTCTGAGCTCTGACTTGGCCACTCCAAAAGATGGATTTCGTTTTTCTGAAGTCATTCTGTTGTAGATTTGCTCTGGTGTTTTTGGTCGTTGTCCTTGCATCACCCACCTTCTACACAGTTTCAGCTGATGTACAGACGTTCTCACATTATCCTGATCCTGATTGTCTGATATACTTTCCATTTGTAGATTGCCAAACTGCAAACTGGTGAATTTCTAAAGTCTTTGAAATAACTGTATACAGCTAGCGTGATATCTGTCCAGAAGAGTGCAGTAGAAACAGCTCAGACAGGTGGATCTGATGAACACATGCAGAACCCCGAGCAGCAACCTTACTGGATCTGGATCCATCTGGATTCTAATGTAAGGCTGTTAACAAATTTGGCAAACTCAAGTAAACAACCAACTAAAACAATTTTTGTCAGATAATAAAATGCAGTCGGATTTTATAGCAGGGCACAGTAGTGTTACAGCAACTACATTGGTAATAAAGGATATTGTCAATGCCTTGGACAAAAAAGTAACATTGTGCTGCTGTATTTGTAGTAGGGGTGCAGAAAATAATCGATTCAAAGATGCATCAAGATGCTTAATGGGACGATTCTGAATCGATGCAGTAACGTCACATAATCAATTTTTTTATTGCGTTTCCCGTTTCAATAAAGTTGTAAAGTTCAAGTTGCATTGTGGGTGAAGGACGGACAAGCGGGCGAACACAGTAAAGCCACCATCATAACATGGAGGAACGCAGTAGCGGTAGCCAATGTGCGATAAAAAAAAAATCCATACAATTTAAAAGCGGATATCTGGGAACATTTCGGATTTAATGAAGCTGCTGGGACGCGACCACAACTGGACAAGACCCATGCTATTTGTTAAACTTGCCACGCTAAAATCAAATACTTCGGTAACACCGCTAATATGAGGAACCACATTAGCCGATGGCACGCTGAGCTAACGTTAGCCTCTGGTCACAACGGAAAGAAATCTACTGACCCAGCACAGCCAAAGATCAACGAGTCCGTGAGAAATGTGCCATCCAAGTCCGAGAGAGCCCAGAGGATAACTCGGTGTGTAGAAGCTTTCATAGCGAAGGACTTACGGCTTTATAGCGTCGTCATTAACGTGAATGAGGAATTAAAATTAAAACAAGTTGGTAGGCTTGGCCTATAATTATATTCTTCTTTACAAGTTAATATAAAAAACATGTGAAATTTGTTAACATCTGAATTTAAAAGCAGCTTTCTAAATAAAGAGTTCATATTTATCTGACTGTTTGTTTTAATTGATGAAAAAGCCATGTGTGGTAATATAGAAAATTGAGGATGAAATGCATCTCGATGCATCTTCTTGATGCATCGAGATGCATCGTAGAATCGAATCAAATCGCATCGTAGACTGGTGAATCGTAATCGAATCGAATCGTGGGGGAAGTGAAGATGCACACCTCTAATTTGTAGACCTATCAAAAGCATTTGACTTTGTAGACCATGAACTGCTGCAAAATAGATGAAGTGATATTGGAGTAGGGGTCCCATCCCACTCAACATGCTTTTATGGATTGTCTCAAAAACTTTTTACAAATATCCAACAGTGTCCTCCAAGGTAAAATTTTGGGCCCAATTGTATTCTCTTTATTTATAAATAACAATACAATACAACAATACAAACTGCTAAACTGCATCTTTACACGGATGACACTGTGGTATACTCAATTGCCCCCTCCCATGCCCCTTTTCCACCGAGGCATTTTGAGGGCCGGTTCGGAGCCGGTGCCCAATCGCCAACCAGTTCTTCATGTTTCCACAGACAAAGAACCGGCTCTTGGCCAGGAAAACTTGTTCCAGGGCGGCCCCAACTCTTTGCTGGTCTAGAACCGTTCGCAAACCTACGTCAGGGGCTGGGGGCGGGGTTATCGCTCGAGGCGACGGGGGAAAATATGCTGCTGCGGAGTTTTACTAACGTTCCCGGTAAGTTTAACTTTTAAAATGTTTGTAGAGCTGTCGGACATCGGCGATATTGAACGGAGGTCCAACCTGCAAATGACTAAACATCAAACACTCCGATTTATTGATCACACACTGTTCTACACTTTAAAAAATGTTGTGATTTTAGTATTTTGTGTATTTTATTGTTATTGTAATATTTGCCAAAATAAACACTTTTTCTGAAGAGACATGTCTGCTATGCTTGAAATTAGCGCTGCGGGGAAACCACAGACGTATACAGTGACGTAATGACGTGGCTCTCTGGGCTCTCTAGCCGGTGGAAACGCAAACAGGTTCTCAGAAGGTTCACAAGTTGAACCAACTGCGAACCAGCATGGGCACCGGCAGTGTCAAGCCGTTAAGGAGCTTCAGGATGCATTTAATCAACTCCAGATCTCACTAAGTGGCCTCAAGTTAGCTCTCAATGCAAGGAAAACCAAATTCATGACCTGTACTAAGACACAGTCCCAAAGCAAAAGTAACGTAAACCTCTACACTCAAAGTGAAGATGTAATTGAAAAATGTCATAATTTAAGTATCTGGGTTTTTGGCTGGATGAGAATCTGTCTTATAAAACTCACATAGTGAACCTTGTGAAAAGCTGAAACCAAGGGTAGGATTTTATTATCGAAATAAGGCTTACTTCACCATTTTAGCCAGGAAAAAACTTGGATAGGCTACTTTCTCAAGTGTATTGGATTATGGGGATGTTCTCTACGTGCATACGACATCCTGTACTCTCCATCTATTAGATACTGGATACCACCGTGCTCTGTGTTTCATCACTAATTCTGGCCATCATACTCACCACTGTGTGCTGTATAGTTTAGTCAACTGGCCCTCACTAAATTCACGCAGAAAACTCCATTGGCACGTTTCCGTCTACAAGGCCATGCTGAGTCTGCTCCTGTTACTTATGAAACCTCCTGATCACAGTTTAATCTAAAGTCTTGTCTAAAACCTCGGGTCGTAAGCACACTAGGCTTTTTTTTACCAGTTCAGTGAAGGAGCAGCAGGTGGAAAAAGTAATAATTAAAAGCGTGTGTGATCAAGGTTGTTTTCAATTATGGACAATTAAATCAGTTCATTAAAACAGTGGACAGTTCACTTAAACAGCCCATATAGTTGGTTTATGGGACAGATAATTATTTTATATTTGTGACATCATAATGCTTTCAACACCATTACCGGAAGATATTCAGACTGCTGACTACTACTCTAGTCTTCTATCATGAGGATGTGACCTCATGATAAAAGAGGCCCATCACCCATGATTGGTTAATAGTTTTAAACACTCATTAGGGGTGCAAGGGGTTTGGCCCAGGTATCTCAGTGGATGTGCCCAGCCCCCAACGGACACTGTTGGACACATGATCCACATGCCTCATAGGTGTGGTGAGACACAGGGCAATATGAAAATTTCATGTCAAAACAATCACAGGTGTATGTAGTATTAGTTCTGGCCAATGAAAGGCTTGTGCTCTAGAGTGAGCTGCTGTTGTTGAAGGTGACAATAATATTTCTCAGAACTTTTCTTATTGTGAAACCAAGCTTCTACTCACATGAGCATTTAGCACCACTGCTAATACAAAAATCAAATATAATGCTGAATCTGTATTTGAGTGAGAAGGAGCAGAGTCTCAATGTGGATTGTGGTTTCTCCTTCCTATATCTATCAAGATATATCAATATCTATGAGTTTATGTCAGTAACTATCAGTATCTATCTGGATCAGTATCTATCAGTTTATATCAGTAACTATCCGTTTCTATCCTTGTCTATCTGGATCAGTATCTATCAGTTTATATCAGTAACTATCCGTTTCTATCAGTATCTATCTGGATCAGTATCTATCAGTTTATATCAGTAACTATCCATTTCTATCCTTGTCTATCTGGATCAGTATCTATCAGTTTATATCAGTAACTATCCATTTCTATCCTTGTCTATCTGGATCAGTATCTATCAGTTTATATCAGTAACTATCCGTTTCTATCCTTGTCTATCTGGATCAGTATCTATCAGTTTATATCAGTAACTATCCATTTCTATCCTTGTCTATCTGGATCAGTATCTATCAGTTTATATCAGTAACTATCCGTTTCTAGCAGTGTCTACCTGGATCAGTATCTATGAGTTTATATCAGTGACTGTCAGTTTGTATCTGTATCTATGAGTCTATTGGTATCTATCAGTATCTATCAGTATCTACCAGTAGCTCTCAGTCTCTATCCGTATCTATCAGTAGCTATCAGTATCTAACAGTATCTATCAGTAGCTCTCAGTCTCTATCCGTATCTATCAGTATCTAATAGTATCTATCAGTAGTATCTATCAGTATCTATGTGCATCTATCAGTATCTACCAGCATCTATTAGTATCTATCAGCATCTATCAGTGGCTCTCAGTATCTATCAGTATCTATTAGTATCTTTCAGTTTCTATATGCATCTATCAGTATCTACCAGCATCTATTAGTATCTATCAGTAGCTCTTAGTATCTTTCAGTATCTATATGCATCTATCAGTATCTATCAGCATCTATTAGTATCTATCAGTAGCTCTTAGTATCTTTCAGTATCTATATGCATCTATCAGCATCTATCAGCATCTATCAGCATCTATCAGTATCTATCAGTAGCTCTTAGTATCTTTCAGTATCTATATGCATCTATCAGTATCTACCAGCATCTATTAGTATCTATCAGTATCTATAAGTATATCAGTATCTATCAGTTTCTATCAGTATCTCTCAGTATCTACAAGTATCAATCAGTATCTATAAGTATGTATCAGTAGCGTTCAGTATCGATCAGTATCTACAAGAATCTATCAGTATATTTCTGTATCTATAATAATCTATCAGTATTAATCAGTATCTATGAGTATCGGGCTTGTCTCATCGCTTCTTATTATTTTAACCATCTCCCTCTTCCTCTCTCCTGACTCCCTCATTGTGTCGCCATCCCTCTGCTGCTTGTTACTGCCATCATTTATTTACTTGGCCAAGTTGAGCGTTTTCTTCCAGCGTGTCTTCCTCACTGATTCTGTCTGCTTTTATAACGCTCAAGAAGCCAGCCTCCATGACTACTGCTTCCATGTGCATTTGTGAGCCTGCATTACATAAATGTAACTTTGTTACACAATTGGTGATGCCTCCCTGACTCTTACACAAACATGCACACACACACACACACACACACACACACATACAGTCCACCTTAGCCCCAGGATACAAGCATCACAAATATGCAATACACAAAAAGACACTATCAGCCCAGAGACATTACTTATATGATCGCTGCCATGACACACGGACACATACACACACATGCACACCCACACAGAAATGTGTCATACACTGCTTTCAAAATGAAAGTAGAGAGGGGAGAGGTGTACTGGCTGTACATGTTTGAACATGAAAAGAGTCAGACAAAAGGTCAGCACCATCTTCAGCGGCCAGCCCATTCATCCTGCATCAGGCCCTTGGGGGGCGGAGCTAGTTCATTGTTTTATTTTGGAGAGAAAGTGGCCTCTCTTCCCTTTGGCACCGTCTCTTTGTCGCAGACAGCAAGAAAGTTGAGGAGGCTACAGAGACGGGACCCTTCTCACAGGACTCAAGTCAACGCCAGCAGGGACTTGCAGGCTTTCTGACTGGGCCAGGCCACACACACACACACACACACACACACACACACACACACACACACACACACTTGACCAAATTTGATGAGTATGTGAGCATTATTTGTTGCTGTAATTCTTGTGTACACAGTATCTCGTATGTGGTCCACCATGTGGTGATGACGATGATGATGATGATGAGGATGGTGATGATGGTAATGGTGGTGATGACGATGATGATGATGGTAATGGTGGTGATGACGATGATGATGATGGTAATGGTGGTGATGATGATGGTGATGATGGTAATGGTGGTGATGATGGTGATGATGGTAATTGTGGTAATGATGATGATGGTGATGATGGAAGGTGGTGGTGATGATGATGATGATGATGATGATGATAATGGTGATGATGATTGTGATGATGGTGATGATGGTAATTGTGGTAATGATGATGATGATGGTAATGATGATGATTGTGGTGATGATGATGATGATGATGATAATGGTGATGATGATGATTGTAATGATGATGATGATGATGGTGATGATGATGGTGGTGATGATGATGATGATGATGATGATGATGGAATGGTGATGATGGAATGGTGATGATGGAATGTGGTGGTGATGATGGTAATTGTGGTAATGATGATGATGGTCCCCGCAACTCTGAATACAGGATAAGCGGTAGAAAATGGATGGATGATGATGGTGATGATGGAAGGTGGTGGTGATGATGATGATGATGATGATGATGATGATGGTGATGATGATTGTGATGATGGTAATTGTGGTAATGATGATGATGATAGTGATGATGGTAATTGTGGTAATGATGATGATGGTGATGATGATGATAATGGTGATGATGGTGATGGTAATGGTGGTGATAAAGATGATGGTGATGATGATAATGGTGATGATGATGGTGATGGTAACGGTGGTGATAAAGATGATGGTGATGATGATAATGGTGATGATGATGGTGATGGTAACGGTGGTGATAAAGATGATGATGATGATGGAAATGGTGATGATGATGGTAATGATGATGATGTTAATGGTGTTGGTAATGATGATGGTGATGATGGTAATGGTGGTGATAATGATAATGGTGATGATGATGATGGTGATGGTAATAATGATGGTGATGATGATAAAACTGACAGCTTAGTGGGAAATCAATTCCAAGTTAAAACTGACTGATGTCCACTGATGCGTTCTCATCTCAGTGTCCCATCTCTGTCCCACATGAGCCACTATCCACACACACACACACACACACACACACACACACACACACACTGTGCACTTCCGTGCAGGAAGCTCCATGCAACAGTGTGCTTCCCACACAAAACGACCTTTCTGGTCACCTTCAGAGTGGTGAGCTTCCTCCCTCTGCTCCTCCTCCTCATCACATACACCAGGAGGAGGTCCTGAAACACTGCAGGCCTCCTCACTGCGCGGAGAAACAGTGAGCCCGTGGTGCGCCACATGCCCGCCGTGTCCCTCCGCAAGGTTACCGGCCCTGCCCGACTCACACCGACCGGAGCGGGGCGACTCATGAAGGTCCCCCCGGCCAGAGATCATAACCGGATCAAATCGACACTCGCACGGCTCCCGCGCTGCAGGTGCGACTCGCCGTGACCAAGACAAGCAACCCGATTGATACCCAATAGCTGGTAGCTCCCAGCGCCGCATCACTGACACCGGACACGGGTGGATGGAAGGACGCAGACATGATGTATCATTGGCTCACACGCGCGCGCACACACGCTGCCAGGGATGATGCTGTGCCTACTGTACAGGCTGCTGTTGTAGCGGGGCCAGGCCCGCGGAGAGGCACGAGGCCCGGCTTCACACCCCGAACGTCCCCCGAGCGGGAGGCTGCATGCGATTCATGAACATCAGGGGGTAAATAGCAGTCACGCACGCGGGCACGCACTGACTCACCGACTCACCGTGCAGGCCGAGCTCAAGGACATCAGCATCAGCGCGCGAGCGGGGAGGTAGAATCCCCGGTAATCTGCGTGCGTGTAGCGGAGAAGGTCCCGAACCGAATGGGAGTCACTGTACAGAGGGAGGGGAGCGGGGCTGCGGCAGCTCCGGCGGCCTAGACGAGTCCGGGGGATGAACGACGACGGTGCTGATGAATATTGCGCTCCGCGCGGTCACCTGACGGTCGGTCGGCGGAGTTCTGCGGCGACTGAGGAGAGAGAGAGAGAGACAGAGAGGGAGGGGGGGATAGAGAGAGGGGGGGCTGGGAGGGAGAGAGGGAGGATGCGCCGGGTTGAGGGTTTAAACACCTCCGTTAAAGGGAGGGGGTCAGTCCGTCACCAGGACTAGCTGGTCCCGGTGGAAGGAGCTGCTAATATGACAGAATTAGATCAACTGTTAAATACACCGGGAGGAAAGAAAAGAGACGGTGAGAGGAGACGCTCATACGACATCTTTGGAGGAGGAGGGGGAGGAGTGGGGTGGTGAGGAGGGGGAGGAGGGGGAGGGGTTGAGCCACTGAGAGAGACCGCGCGCACAGGAGCTCGGTCGCAGCATCCGCGAGATGAACCGCGTCAGGAGGCAGAATGCGTCAACCACCCCTCTCCTCCGCTGCGTGATGACGACACCAAACCACCGCAGCAGCGCTGCCTTCTGACTCCTAGTGAAACGCTTTGGTTTAAGAGTCATCTTCATCAGACTCAACTCAAGTTTTAAGATTTGATATAATTCAGCCCGTTTGCCCAAAAAGATATGATTCAATTCAATTTTACAACAGAAGTTATCTCAGGACACTTTACACATTGAGCAGGACTAGAATACGGTCCTGATTTCCAGAGTCCAAGTCACAACATCACCAGGAGGAAGAGCAGCGACAGTGGAGAGAAAAACCTGCCTTAATAGGCTT
This sequence comes from Chelidonichthys spinosus, assembly GCA_029853015.1. Taxonomy (NCBI): domain Eukaryota; kingdom Metazoa; phylum Chordata; class Actinopteri; order Perciformes; family Triglidae; genus Chelidonichthys; species Chelidonichthys spinosus. The sequence goes on along the minus strand of CM056829.1, from coordinate 26,130,687 downwards.
TTAGGCAGAAAGAGACCAGGATCTTCGGTTCCATCTGCATTTGGTGTTGGTAGTAGTATAGTAGTAGTAGTCATAACAGTAGCAGTAGTATAAGCAGTAGTAGCAGTAGCAGTAGTATCAACACTAGTAGTAGTAGTATCAACAGTCAGGGCCGGCCCAAGGCATAAGCAAACCGAGCGGCTGCTTGGGATGCATCAGTGCCCAGGGGGACAGTATAGTTCATCATCCGCCACTGTATTAATACCATTTATAATGTAACATTATAGTGGGACATTTGTGTCAATAATCGTCAATCACAGGTGACTCTGCGGTGGTGGGGAATCCAATTCTGCTTAGGGCCCCCAAATGCTTGGGCCGGCCCTGTCAACAGTAGTAGTAGTAGTATCAACATAGTAGTGTCAACAGTAGTAGTAATATCAACAGTAGTAGTAGTATCAACATAGTAGTGTCAACAGTAGTAGTAATATCAACAGTAGTAGTAGTATCAACTGTATTATAGGAATATTATCATATGTTCACTGCATCACATTTATTTACCAGAGTTGGAAAACATTTATTACATGTATTTAATTTAACAGTGTTGGAATGTAACTAAGTACTCATTTACAATGGTGAAGTATTTGTACTTGAGTATTCTGATTTTATGAGTTTGTACTTCAACTCCACTTCATCTCAGAGGGAAATATTGTACTTTTTATTGCATTATGTATATGCGTATTAATAGATTCAGATTGTTAAAACAAAAATATCATAATCTAATAATTGCTGATGTATTTTTGATTAGGAAAATACCCTGTAGTATATACAGTAAATAAGGCCCCACTTACCAGCTTTTGTCATCATTAAAGTGATGACCACATTAATACAATAAGATAATATATTATTCTGTATAATGAGTTCTTTTGGTTGTTTAAGTACATTTTGATGATACTTTTGTACTTTAATTTGATTCATATTTTGAATGCAGGACTTTTACTTAAAACAGTAGTTTACACTATAGTACACATTATTTTCCTTAAATGTGAGTACTTCTTCCACACTGTATCTAAACATTAGTTTATAGAACCTTTAAGCTCACATCTTGGTTTTCCTCTGTTGTGTTCTACCTCGAGCACGTTACTTGTTATTTTTGTAGTTTGAAGAAATCACAATGGAATCTTATCATGTGTATTTAATGTGTTTGCTAAAAGACGGCGGTGCCAACAGCAGCTACATGTGGAAACACAGTCTGCATCACCAACACTCACCTGAGCCAAACATCACATCAGCTGCTAAACAGGTTCAGTGCAGCCAAACACTGTGAACAATCTTCATGGCGACAACACACACTCAGAACACACTGAGAGGAAAGATACCAACACACAAGTTAGACACTTTTCATCTTTACAGTTCAAATCATTTCAGTGACTTCACACAAATCAATATTTTCTTTAAAGAAGAACGCTTTTATTTTATAACAAACCAGTTTTTTTTAGGTAAAACAAGGAGGAATGAAAATCAGCTGTTTGCTTCAATATATTTTTATTTTGTCTGTCGTCATTTACTAATGCTATTGATGACAACAACCATGTCAGATATCAGATTTCTGACACTCATGTAATACTTCACACGGCCGACGAGTCCATAGACGAGACTGCAGCCGTGCCGTGGGACGTCTCTCGTTCCGCTACGCCGGGGTGCTATCTAAACGCAGACGCACAAAGTTCTATCTAAACGCAGACGCACAAAGTTCTATCTAAACGCAGACACAAAAAGTTCTATCTAAACGCGGACACACAAAGTTCTATCTAAACGCAGACGCACAAAGTTCTATCTAAACGCAGACGCACAAAGTTCTATCTAAACGCAGACGCACAAAGTTCTATCTAAACGCAGACGCACAAAGTTCTATCTAAACGCAGACGCACAAAGTTCTATCTAAACGCAGACGCACAAAGTTCTATCTAAACGCAGACGCACAAAGTTCTATCTAAACGCAGACACACAAAGTTCTATCTAAACGCAGACACAAAAAGTTCTATCTAAACGCAGACGCACAAAGTTCTATCTAAACGCAGACGCACAAAGTTCTATCTAAACGCAGACGCACAAAGTTCTATCTAAACGCAGACACAAAGAGTTCTATCTAAACGCAGACACAAAGAGTTCTATCTAAACGCAGACACACAAAGTTCTATCTAAACGCAGACACACAAAGTTCTATCTAAACGCTCCAGTTCGCAACATATTTTGACTCACCTTTCCACCATTACAGCGGAACCGTCTAAAAGGGGCCAGTGAGAGACCAAGATCTACAACATGGTCAAGAAGTGTGGTCCTTATTTCATCAGAAGTTACAACTCTTCGTCTTCTAGGTCTCCCTCCACCAACCTGTCTCCCTTGGTCTGTCTGAGCTTTCCCTTTATCTACACATGTTCAAGTCGAAAACAAGACACCATATTACATTACATTTTCATTTAGCTGATGTTTTCATCCAAAGCAACTTCCAATAAGTGCATTCAACCATGAGGGTAAGTGCAGCACGCTATGAGCTAGCTAGTGGGGCACGCTCACATGCACTAGACACTAAAAGCACATGCAGCTATGGCAAGGAGAAGCTCTGATGACAACACACAGAGGGAGGCATTACTCCACTATAGATATTTACATCGACGATGGCTGTTTGCTGATAGATATGCTCTGAATATCAAATATAAAATCTTTACATTAAAGAACAACCATGTAAAAAATAAAAAAGAATCTTCAAAAGTATTGTGTGATCAGAAACAGTAAAAGCAATAAAACAGGTGCAATAGGAGGGTGTTTATGGAGGGGGTTGGCAGTCTCCTGGGTTACAGTCCTGTGTTTGTTTGACCCACCCATCCATCCAACTCCAGGGCTGCGGTGAGATAGTCTATTTTGCTTAGGAAGGTTCCTAACTGAAGAAGTGACCCAGAAGTAAACAAGTGGCCGCCATGATAAGAGCCGTTTGAATTCTCTAAATGCAAAGGAAAGGAGCTCCAATGCTTCCTTACAGAGATAAGGATAGGATACAATGGACCTTCCTATATGAAAGGAAAGGAGATCACGCCGACCCACAATTCTTTGCGAGAGCAACATTTAAAGTGCCGCACACCTCGGCCGTTCATGAAAACAAACGATATGTGCATTTACATATTTAACAACGACAATCATGCAGACATATAGTAATTGGAATTGTGTTGATAAATGTGTGTGGACAGTGATAATAATTGAATGATATTTTTATTAAAATCATGTTACAAATGTTTGACAGAAACTAAACTAAAACCCCTAATTAAATGTAAATACAGCAAACGGTCAAACAGGAAGGAGGAGCTGCTGGACCTGAAGCCGGTCAGTAAACAAGCTGTTTATAAAACCACCAACATGTGGAGAAGTGGACGATGCTTTTTGTCGTCCATTATTGTAGTTTCTCCAGCGCAGACGCACGTCAATCACCGGTGATCATCAGCTGTCAATCATCAGCAGCATTATAATGACGTAGCTTAGTGAAAGTCCAGTTGGATTATCTGAGCACTGCAGTCGGCTTTTCCTGAATCCTTTTGAGTTCTCCTATCGCCTTTCCTTAACCCGTGACTATTCAACCGCAGCCCACCTCTCTCGTTATACTGCATGTTGCTCTACCCACAATGTAGCGGGTGGGTGCATCAAGCAAACATGAGCGTTGTGAGACGTGAGACGCTAATGTGATGTGTGAGAGGGTGTATATGCATGTGTGTATGGATGTTTAGAATGCTATGTAAATTGATAATTCTTATATTTCTATTGTTCTTATTCACCTGCCCAGGGACTACGGATGGAAAGTAGCTAGTAAGCTAAATCCGGTACAAGGCATCTTGTCTCATTTCGAGACTAATGTTATTTTGTACATTGTCCCTGATACAAATAAACTTATTAAACTAAACTAAACTAAGCAGCACTGCGAGGACGGTTTCCACCACACGCTTCTCTTGGGTCATCATGATGAGTGAGAGATTCTTCTTCCATCACTATGCAAGGTTCATTAAAGAACATTGTTGCAAATGATGTTCAAAAGGAAGCTTTTCCATCTGCTGTTTTGGGAGAGAAACAGCAGCTGAAGTATCAAAGAGCCTGAAACAGGTGAACACTGCTGTTAGTGTTACCCGTTTGGGGCCCCAGGAGCCATTGTGAAGGTTCTGGTCTGGTCCACAGTTCGTGGTTCTGAGGCAAAGACTGTATGTAAGAAGAGGACATCGTCATGGCGACGTCACACATTGGTTTGTGGATTAGTTCGGAATTTTGGCCGAGAAGGAAGTGAACATGGGCTGCACGGTGGTGTAGTGGGTAGCACTCTCGCCTCACAGCAAGAGGGTCCCAGGTTTGATTCCCAGGTCGGCCCGGGTTCCTTCTGTGTAGAGTTTGCATGTTCTCCCCGTGTAAGCGTGGGCTCTCTCCGGGTTCTCCGGCTTCCTCCCACAGTCCAAAGACATGCAGGATGGGGATAGGTTCATTGATGACTCTAAATTGCCCGTAGGTGTGAATGGTTGTTTGTCTCTACATGTCGGCCCTGTGATAGACTGGTTACCTATCCAGGGTGTACCCTGCCTTCGCCCAATGATAGCTGGGATCGGCTCCAGCCCCCCCGCGACCCTGAATACAGGATAAGCAGTAGATAATGGATGGATGGAAGTGAGCATATTTGTATTGTGGACGAGCGACTGCATCGGTAGAGAGAATGCAGCTTTAAGGACCTTCTACATTACCCTCCTCGTCTCTGGAGGATGGTTTGCTGCTGTCACACACACACACACACACACAGCCTTACCCAACTGGTTGCTGTCAAAGCTTGTTATGCAGCGAGCCGGTAAGGACAGATGTATTTATAGATGAATCAGATGAACTTATTAATAGATATTCTCTACACTGCAGGAAGATGGACAACACCCGTGCCTGTCCATGCAGCACACACACACATATACACACACACACAGTTGATGAAAAGCTTTGTTGCTGATTTTATTGTTTGTCCTCTTATCTTTAAGTGCTAACCGTCTCCCAGAAGCAAACACTCACACCACGTACAGACATACGCTCACACCACATACACTCACACATGTACACTCACACAGGTACAGACATACGCTCACACCACGTACACTCACACACGTATGAGGGGCCGTCTGGGACATAATTCAGAATTACCTCTCACACACACATGTGAAATGCTCTCATATACACTACTGAAACACTCTCACATAAACAACTGAAAAAGTATTTGCTCACACACACTACTGAAACGCTCTCACACACACTACTAAAACGCTCTCATACATACAAGTAAAACGCTCTCACACACACTACTAAAACGCTCTCATACATACAAGTAAAACGCTCTCACACACACTACTAAAACGCTCTCATACATACAAGTAAAACGCTCTCATACATACAAGTAAAACGCTCTCACACACACACTACTAAAACACTCATACATACAAGCAAAACGTTCTCATACACACTACTAAAACGCTCTCACACACACACCTAAAATGCTCTCATACATACAAGTAAAACGCTCTCACACATAGAAGTAAAACGCTCTCACACACACACTACTAAAACGCTCTCATACATACAAGCAAAACGCTCTCATACACACTACTAAAACGCTCTCATACATACAAGTAAAACGCTCTCACACACACTACTAAAACGCTCTCATACATACAAGTAAAACGCTCTCACACACACTACTAAAACGCTCTCATACATACAAGTAAAACGCTCTCACACACACACTACTAAAACACTCATACATACAAGCAAAACGTTCTCATACACACTACTAAAACGCTCTCACACACACTTCTAAAATGCTCTCATACATACAAGTAAAACGCTCTCACACATAGAAGTAAAAGGCTCTCACACACACACTACTAAAACGCTCTCATACATACAAGCAAAACGCTCTCATACACACTACTAAAACGCTCTCATACATACAAGTAAAACGCTCTGACACACACTACTAAAACGCTCTCATACAAGTAAAACGCTCTCACACACACTACTAAAACGCTCTCATACATACAAGCAAAACGCTCTCATACACATTACTAAAACGCTCTCACACACATTTCTAAAATGCTCTCATACATACAAGTAAAACGCTCTCACACACACTACTAAAACGCTCTCATACATACAAGTAAAACGCTCTCACACACACTACTAAAACGCTCTCATACATACAAGCAAAACGCTCTCATACACATTACTAAAACGCTCTCACACACACTTCTAAAATGCTCTCATACATACAAGTAAAACGCTCTCACACACACTACTAAAACGCTCTCATACATACAAGTAAAATGCTCTCACACACACTACTAAAATGCTCTCATACATTCAAGTAAAACGCTCTCACACACACTACTAAAACACTCTCACACACACTACTAAAACGCTCTCACACACACTACTAAAACGCTCTCACACACACTACTAAAACGCTCTCACACACACTACTAAAATGCTCTCATACATACAAGTAAAACGCTCTCACACACACTACTGAAACGCTCACAGACACTACTGAAACACTCTCACACACACTCAGTGTGTGTATATATATACTGTTATATATAACATATACTGTTTTATATATATATATATATATATATATATATATATATATACACAATACATACACACACACAGTATATGTGTATACATATAAATATACACACATCATATATATATATATATATATATATATATATATATATATATATATATATATATTTACGATGGCAACCACAAGCTGGTCAGGTGGTCTTTCATGGCTGTGTGGATGGCTTCAGCCGGACTATTATATACTTACGGTGCTTGTCCAACAACAGAGCCTCAACTGTCTTGTCATTACTTCTAGGAGGAGTACAGAATTTGGATTGCCCTTAAGGGTCAGATGTGATCATAGTATGGAAAATATAAATGTTGCCAGTCTTATGTTGGAAAGAAGAGGATTGAACAGTGTTATTACAGGTGTATCAGTACACAACAAAACGATTGAGAGACTATTGATAGAACGCAATAGAATCATATCTAGACACTTTATAAACATCTTTAACTTCATGGAGGAACAGGGTGTACTGGATTCATTGAATGAACTACATTTGTTTTGTCTGCATTATGTTTATTTCCCAAGGATTGAAAGAGTAGTAACAGAATTCATAAATCAATGGAAAAACCATGGCCTCTTCACACAACAGACCCCTCTTCAGCTGTGGCATTCAGGTCTCATTAATAATGCAGGAAAATTTGCATTGAAAATGATGGAAACCATGGAATAGATGTTTTTTCTTCACTTCTGCAGTCTTCAGTGAATAACATTTGAGTTATGTTAAGGTTTTTTAATACATTTTCTTCACTTGTGCAGTGTATTCCGTGAATTAAAGTTTTGTTAAAACATTAAAAACATTAAAACATTTTATGAAAAACAAATGAACATTATAAACACTGGCTGCACAGTGGTGTAGTGTCACACTGTCGCCTCACAGCAAGGGTCCCGGGTTTGATTCCCGGGTCGGTTCGGGTTCCTTCTGTGTGGAGTTTGCATGTTCTCCCTGTGTAAGCGTGGGTTCTCTCGGGGTTCTCCTGCTTCCTTCCATAGTCCAAAGACATGCAGGATGGGGATAGGTTCATTGGTGACTCTAAATTGCCTGTAGGCATGAATGTGAGTGTGAATGGTTATCTGTCTCTACATGTTGGCCCTGTGATGGACTGGCAACCTGTCCAGGGTGTACCCTGCCTCCGCCCAATGTCAGCTGGGATCGGCTCCAGTCCCCCTGCGACCCTGAAAACAGGATAAGCAGTAGACGATGGATAGATGATCAACAATTGTTCAAAGGAACAAACGTTCAAAGACAGGTCAAGAGAGACAAACAGAGACCTAAACAGGCAGAGGGAGAAACAAACAGAGACAGAAAGTGAGGCACAGAAAGGGATACAGAGCATATGTTCAGCTTGATTGTTTTTGATTAGGGAGTAGTATTACGTCCTTGTTGAAATGGTTATGCTGCTGTGTCCTGACTCTGAAATAAGAATGCATCAATCACGACCACATGAAAACAGCCAGTACAATATAAGTCATACTGCTAGAGGAAATACAAAACCAAATACTTACCACCACCCCCTAACAATATTATATCAATAATGGGTAATGGTTATTAATATCAGTTATATTTAACGCATTAATATTCATATTTAGGTCAAATTTATATATATATAGAGAGAGCGATGTTCGCTGGTTTATTTTATTAGGGTGTATTAATATTGAACGTGTCATGTGTCCAAATTGCACTCAAGTGACAATCAAAAAAACAACAAAAAATAAAAAACAGGAGCCAGTCGCCACAAGGCTAAGCAGGGGAAAACTTTACCTGCTGGATGCACTGGCTGTTCAATGAAACATATCTCCAAAGGAATGCTGGTTTGTGTATATTTATTGCAGCTAAAAACACAAGCAGTGACATTGTGTTATAATTTTTCTTTTACTCTGATTGGTGTTGTTGTGAGGCTGCTCAGACTGTCTTAGAGACAGTTCACACACCAGGTGAAGAACAGCTGCTTTTACTACCTGCTGACTGCTGTTTGCAGAAGATCTGAGATACTTAGGACCTGCGGAAACCCTGTTACGCCCGCCGCCAAAGCGCCGCGAATAGCCACGGAGCGGAGCCCGGCTTTCGGCGCCCTTGTTAACCGATAGTAGTTCAGACCAGACGCGAAGCAGTGATCGTTTCGCCGTCTGGTCTTTTTTTATGCGCGAGCCGCGAGCGATCGAGTCAATTCTGACAGGAAGTCACACATAGAAACACGAGACAAGCCGATCAATTTTCAAAATAAAAGCAATTTCAAAATAAAATACCATGATTGACAAATGCGATCGTATTTGTGTATCTAAACAGAGTAGAGAGATGAAAACCAACAAACAAACACACACAGATACACACAAAGACACACACGCACACAATAGCTCAGAATAAACAACAACTGAGCAGAAAGTGAGGGCTCAATCCCCCGCATGTTTGTAGTGGTGGCACAAACAGCTAACTATTAGCTCACTACCATGCCATATTACGTTGCGTTACGTTCGATTAAACAATCATTTACAAAAACAATATTTATAATTACCCTTTCCTCCTTGATGTAGATGAAGCGTTGCCCGTGATAACACGGCGCACACGGACACGGACTGGAGCTGCAGTTGGCAGTGTTAAGGCCTGATTATGCTTCCGCGTAGTGATCACGCAACGGCAACGCAACGGCGACGCAGTTGCTGGGAGACCGTGATGGTTCTGCGTTGGGTTTACGTGTCGAAATGCAATTCAATGCCACACCGGTAAAGGGCGCTATGTTTTTTGTAAAGACTGACCGACCGACCGAGACTCTTGGCGTATATCGTCGTTAGCCTCGTTATAGCGTATTTGTTTACTTTCCGGCTTTAAACGTCCACAATTTTTCAGAACTTGGTGTTTTATTTCTTTGTGCAAAAGCGACAAGGTGCAAACAATAAAACGAGGTGAAAACAATAAAAGTAGCCTTTTAAAAGTTTAAATGGCGGTGTTTATGAATGGAAACCGGATAGCGGTCTCCAGCGGATGTAGTTAGCGGACCAATCACAGCCGATGCCGCTGTGTTGGTGTTGCGTTGGCGTTGCGTCGCCTCGACGCGCGTCGAGGATTTTTGGGAGGCACACGTCAGGCCCTTGCGTTGACGCAAGGGGGGTCCGCAAGGACGTAAGGGGTCCGCAAGCTCCCTTGCGTTGTATCGACGCGGAAGCATAATCCAGCCTTTATGCTGCTGTGCTGTCCGGAGGGGAAAATCGACGCGATATGACTGCCCCGCGTGTCGCGGCTTGGATTTGCAACGCCAGTTGCTGCCCGACAACGCATTTGACAAGGTTCTGATGGTCTGCGCTGACGCCAGCCAGTACTTTACAGTGTAAAGGCTGGATTATGCTTCCGCGTCGACACAACGCAAGGGAGCTTGCGGACCCCTTACGTCCTTGCGGACCCCCCTTGCGTCGACGCAAGGGCCTGACATGTGCCTCCCAAAAATCCTCGACGCGCGTCGAGGCAACGCAACGCCAACGCAACACCAACGCAGCGGCATCGGCTGTGATTGGTCCGCTAACTACATCCGCTGGAGACCGCTATCCGGTTTCCATTCATAAACACCGCCATTTAAACTTTTAAAAGGCTACTTTTATTGTTTTCACCTCGTTTTATTGTTTGCACCTTGTCGCTTTTGCACAAAGAAATAAAACACCAGGTTCTGAAAAATTGTGGATGTTTAAAGCCGGAAAGTAAACAAATACGCTATAACGAGGCTACGACGATATACGTCAAGAGTCTCGGTCGGTCGGTCAGTCTTTACAAAAAACATAGCGCCCTCTACCGGTGTGGCATTGAATTGCATTTCGACGCGTAAACCCAACGCAGAACCATCACGGTCTCCCAGCAACTGCGTCGCCGTTGCGTTGCCGTTGCGTGATCACTACGCGGAAGCATAATCAGGCCTTAAAGTAACGCTGCTGCCTCGGTTAGGCTACGTGCAGGCTGTTGAGCAGACATTAGTGTTGCAAACAACGTGGCTGTGTTGGAAATGCCATACTAACGTCCTACTCGTACTCAATTGTGACGTAAATTTGAGTACGTAGTGCGTTCAGATACAATAGTATGCGGATTTGTGTATGCGAGAAATGCCCGGATGTATACTGCATTGGCAAGAATTTCTGAGTATACAGCGGACCTTGCTAAATCTACTCAACTTCCCCAAAATGCATTGCGGCTCGTCTGACTTCTGAAAAGTTTTGAATAATGGCGGACGACTGCGGAGATTCTGGCGACAGCCCGACACAAACCGCGTACACATGTAAGTATACTGTTACGTGATTTTTATGTTTCCAGCTGACTTTTAAATCGTATTGTTAATGCACGTTACTTTATTTTTGTTGGAATTATACGTTAACGTTACGAATCGAAGGTCCTGCCAGCCGGCTAGCCTACAGACGGTAATTTACCATAGAGGTTAGCGAGCGTAACCGAAGCGGCAAATGTGCCGTTTTTACCGATGTTAACTAAGAAGATGGTGCTTATGTTAAACCGTGGTTATATATTTACTAACGGCGGTTAATAACGCGGTGCACCGTTGTCCGTTAAAGGGACGGGATGCACACACCGGGCGCCGGTGGAGGGAACGATGAGGAGAAGTTCACCGTCAGAAGGAATGCTGCTCTGAGAGGCTTCACTTAAGAAAATGTGGTGTTAAATGTGATAATTCTCATATGCAGAGCTTAACTACTACTGGTGCATATTTAGCTACTCAATGATATAAGGTTGAACACCAGCATATATAGATGGGAGATGTCCTGCTCTCCTGAGATGTCTACCTGAAACGTTCTGCTATTACCCCACTACACCCCATCTCCTCAGCCATGATGCCACCCACTGCAGCAGGGTCTCTCCTCCAGAGCAGGAGGGAAATAGACCTGCAGGCCTAAAACATGAGTCAACAATATATTTAGATATTTATTATTTAGATTTGTACACAACCTAATAATCGTAAAACATTAAACAAGAAACATTTGTCTGTAAGAACTTCTGTGTGGTATTACTTATAAACTGCACTACTGATAAACAAAAATAAAACCTTTAACAATAATCATGTTCCTGCAACACAGGGATCTGGACATTTGGAGCAGACACTGCAGCTACGAGCCTCTGAGAATGTCCCAGGACTGCCGGAGCCTCTGAGGATGTCCCAGGACTGCTGGAGCCTCTGAGGATGTCCCAGGACTGCTGGAGACTCTGAGGATGTCCCAGGACTGCTGGAGTGGCTCGGCTTCGTCGCTGTCACCCCCATCACCACCGTGGAACTATGGACATGGAACCCATCTGTTCTGTTAGTAATCAGTGGACGAGGTTCTCCGTGGAATGCCTTGAAAGACAGAAGTCCTTCCTTAAATCCCCTTCCCGAAGTAGAGGCCCATCGGGGGAACATGAGGATTGACCTGCAGTACGGCCGTCTGCACCAACCTGTAACAGAAAACATCAGATATTACATTTATTCTGAATGCTTTCCTATTAATTTGTTGATAAATTACTTATTCCTGCTTATCATAAACGTATTGCAACCTGTATATATAACATGGATTATTTGTCTAATAAATTATTCACTAATATCCCACTTGCTTGTACTTGTTTATTTTTATCACACCAAACTCATACATGATATTATTAAAACCACTTATATTAGCCTACATGTAGCCTACATTTGTCAATGCATGTATATGCACATCTATTGATAATCAAATAATAAAGGAAGGTATTTAAACCAGATAAGTCATATTACTTACTTCAGAGGGAAATCCAAATTCCATGTGCATGTGAATAATGTAGCTCCTCCGACGGGCAGATTGCCTCCGTCGTCTCTGTGGTGAAGGTGCTGGTGTTCCGTGGTCAGAGTTATAATACGATCTATGAACGGACGATTAATGATCGATAAAAGCTGCTTAATAGTCGCGATCGATGGCGAGTGAAGAAGCTACTCAGGTAAGATGAAGAAAGAGGGAACGCGTGGGAGCGCGCATATATAATAAACTGTAGAAAACATTTGACAGTTGTAATTTGACTTAAAAATATTTAATTAACTGTAATAATTATCATGCTTTATATTTGATAAGTAATTAATATTAAACGGGAGCTAGAACCGCTAACGTAAACGATTCGGTTACGTGAAAGAAGATGAGGACGAGATGTCAATAAAGTTAAAAAAAAAAACAAAAAAAAATGTAGTATGAGATGTGTATACTTCAGTGTGAACAGCAGCATACTCAAACGTTCATTTAGTAGGCAGTATGCAGTACATACACGTTGAGTATGTAGTAGGCAGTACGTTAGTATGGCATTTCGAACACAGCCCGTGGCTGACGGTCAACACTTGAATCGCGCTGTTAATTGCGCAATTTTGTTGAACGGAAGACCTTCCGGTTTTACTGAAACACCTTCCGCTTTGACTGAAATGCCTTCCGGTTTAACTGAAAATCCTCTCACACACTATACTGAAACGCTCTCACACACACTTCTAAAACGCTCTCATACATACAAGTAAAACGCTCTCACACACACTACTAAAACACTCTCACACACACTACTGAAACATTCATACACACTACTAAAACGCTCTCATACATACAAGTAAAACTCTCTCACATACACTACTAAAATGCTCTCGTACAAACTACTTCACTTTAATTTGTAAGAGGATTTTACTTGGTTATATGAGAGCGTTTTAGTAGTGTGTGTGAGAGCGTTTTAGTAGTGTGTATGAGAGCGTTTTACTTGTATGTATGAGAGCGTTTTAGTAGTGTGTGTGAGAGCGTTTTACTTGTATGTATGAGAGCGTTTTAGTAGTGTGTGTGAGAGTGTTTTACTTGTATGTATGAGAGCGTTTTAGTAGTGTGTGTGAGAGCGTTTTACTTGTATGTATGAGAGCATTTTAGAAGTGTGTGTGAGAGCGTTTCAGTAGTGTGTATGAGAGCGTTTCAGTAGTGTGTGTGAGCAAATACTTTTTCAGTTGTTTATGTGAGAGTGTTTCAGTAGTGTATATGAGAGCATTTCACATGTATGTGTGAGAGGTAATTCTGAATTATGTCCCAGACGGCCCCTCATACACACGTACACTCACACACGTACACTCACGTACAGACATACGCTCACACCACGTACACTCACACACATACACTCACACATGTACAGACATACGCTCACACCACGGACACTCACACACGTACACTCACACACATACACTCACACATGTACAGACATACGTTCACACCATGTACACTCACACACGTACACTCACGTACAGACATACGCTCACACCACGTACACTCACACATGTACACTCACAAACGTACACTCACACACATACACTCACACATGTACAGACATACGCTCACACCATGTACACTCACACACGTACACTCACACACGTACACTCACGTACAGACATACGCTCACACCACGTACACTCACACATGTACACTCACACATGTACAGACATACGCTCACACCATGTACAATCACACACGTACACTCACACGTACAGACATACGCTCACACCATGGACACTCACACATGTACACTCACACACGTACAGACATACGCTCACACCACGTACACTCACACATGTACACTCACACACGTACAGACATACGCTCACACCACGTACACTCACACATGTACACTCACACACGTACAGACATACGCTCACACCATGTACAATCACACACATACACTCACACACGTACAGACTTACGCTCACACCACGTACAATCACAGATGTACACTCACGTACAGACATACGCTCACACCACGTACACTCACACATGTACACTCACACACGTACACTCACACACATACACTCACACATGTACAGACATAGGCTCACACCACGGACACTCACACACGTACACTCACACACATACACTCACACATGTACAGACATACGCTCACACCATGTACACTCACACACGTACACTCACGTACAGACATACGCTCACACCACGTACACTCACACATGTACACTCACAAACGTACACTCACACACATACACTCACACATGTACAGACATACGCTCACACCATGTACACTCACACACATACATTCACGTACAGACATACGCTCACACCATGTACAATCACACACGTACACTCACACGTACAGACATATGCTCACACCATGGACACTCACACATGTACACTCACACACGTACAGACATACGCTCACAGCATGTACACTCACACATGTACACTCACACACGTACAGACATACGCTCACACCACGTACACTCACACATGTACACTCACACACGTACAGACTTACGCTCACACCATGTACAATCACAGATGTACACTCACACATGTACAGACTTACGCTCACACCACGTACAATCAGACGTACGCTCACACCACGTACAATCAGACGTACACTCACACACGTACAATCACACGTACACTTACACCATCCTCTATCTGCTACACAGGGCTTACTCTCATCTGGACAAGGAGAGCGGTGCTGTGAGAATCATGATTTTTCCAGCGCCTTCAACACCATCCGGCCCCTCCTGCTGAGAGACAAGCTGACAGAGATGAGGGTGGAGTCACACCTGGTGAGATGGACTACCTCACAGAGAGACCACAGTACGTCAGACTGAAGGACTACACGTCGGACACTGTGGTCAGCAGCACCGCAGCACCACAGGGGACCATGCTCTCTCCCGTCCTCCTCACCTTGTACACATCTGACTTACAGTACAACTATGGGCTCTGCCACATGCAGAAATATTCAGATGACACTGCGATAGTTGGCTGTATCAAGGATGGACAGGAGGGGGAGTACAGGAGCCTGGTTGAAGACTTTGTGAGGTGGTGCAGGTCCAACCACCTGCAGCTGAACACCTCCAAGACCAAGGAGATGGTGGTGGACTTCAGAAGGAAGAAACCACATCTCCAACCTGTGTCCATCGAGGGGGTCGATGTGGAGGTGGTCAGGACATACAAATATCTGGGGCTGCAGCTGGACGACAGATTGGACTGAACAGCAAACATGGACTCTGTCCACAGGAAAGGACAGAGCGGTCTGTACTTCCTGAGAAGGCTGGGGTCCTTCACCATCTGTAAAAAACTGCTGCGGATGTTCTACCAGTCTGTGGTGGCCAGCGTCCTCTTCTACGCTGTGGTTTGCTGGGGAGGAAGCAGCAAGAAGAGGGACGCTGCCCGACTGGACAGACTGGTGAGGAGAGCTGGCTCAGTGTTGGGCACAGAGCTGGACTCTGAGAAGGACCCTGGACAAACTGCTGTCCATACTGGACAACACCAACCACCCTCTGCACAACACCTTCATCAGGCAGAGGAGTGTGTTCAGTGGTAGACTGCTGTCCCAATCCTGCTCCACCAACAGACTGAAGAACTCTGTCGTCCCCCTGGCCATCAGACTATACAACAGCTCTCAGTGATGGTGGGAGGAGGCACAATAGACAATGGACACTTGGTCACTTTATAGTTGTAATATAGTTAATAGTTGTGTAAAATAAAACATTTTATTTCTAGTCACTTTCTATTTTATATAGCTTTTGTACAGATTCTAATGTATGTTAAATGTATGTTCTATGTATGTTATTTCTACTGGATGCTTGAATTTCCTTCGGGATCAATAAATTATTATCTATCTATCTATCTATCTATCTACCACGTACAATCAGACGTACGCTCCCACCACATACAATCACACACGTATGCTCAGACCATGTACAATCACAGACGTACACTCACCACGTACACTCACTCCACGTACAATCACAGACGTATGCTCACACCACGTACAATCACAGACGTATGGTTACTCCACGTACAATCACAGACATACGCTCACACCACGTACAATCACACGTATGCTCACACCACATACAATCACAGACGTACACTCACCACGTACACTCACACCACATACAATCAGACGTACACTCACCACGTACACTCACTCCACGTATAATCACAGACGTACACTCACACAACGTACAATTAGACGTACACTTACACCACGTACAGATGTACGCTCACAGATGTACACTCACACCATGTACAATCACAGACTTACTCTCACACCACGTACAATCAGACGTACACTCACACCACATACAGATGTACGCTCACAGACGTACTCTCACACCATGTACAATCAGACGTACACTCACACCACGTACAATCAGAGACGTACACCCACACCACGTACAATCAGATGTACACTCACACCACGTACAATCAGAGACGTACACCCACACCATGTACAATCAGACGTACACTCACACCACGTACAATCAGAGACGTGCACTCACACATGTACAATCAGACGTACACTCACACCACGTACAATCAGAGACGTACACTCACACATGTACAATCAGACGTACACTCACACCACGTACAATCAGACGTACTCACACCACGTACAATCAGAGACGTGCACTCACACATGTACAATCAGACGTACACTCACACATGTACAATCAGACGTACACTCACACCACGTACAATCAGACGTACACTCACACCACGTACAATCACAGACGTACACTCACACCATGTACAATCAGACGTACACTCACACCACATACAATCACAGACGTACTCACACCACATACAATCACAGACTTACACTCACAACACGTATAATCAGATGTACACTCACTCCACGTACAGACATACATTCACAGACGTACAATCAGACCACATAGGGACGTACACTCACAGACATACACTCAGACGTACATTCACAGATGTACACTCACACCACGTACAGACGTACACTCACAACACATACAGGCGTACACTCAGACGTTCACTACATTCACGGACGTACAATCAGATGTACACTCACACATGTACATTACAGACATACACACACACACGTACAGATGTACACTCACAGACGTACACTCAGACGTACACTCACGGACGTACAGACGTACACTCAGCATACATTCACAGCCATACACTCACAGAGGAGACGTTAAGGATACTGCTGTTGAATCAAACTATTTCTAAAACATAACCAACAATTCTGTCCCACAATATGTTTTGAATACTCAGTAGTTTCTTAAAACAGTTGGTAATTGTATTTTTTTATGAAAAGGGAGAGTTGGGATCCATTGGAAACTATTTGCCACTCGAAGAGAAGATAGAAGGTTATTGATCCAGTCTCATGCCGTCTCATAGCCTTCGGCTGCAGACTGGCTTCAATATGACACGGCATGGGTTTATAGAGCAAGATGACATATTAGTGGGGATTATTGCAATGATATTGTAGTTTTAGTGACCTAACAGGAACATTTGACCTGACAGGAACGTGATCCAACAGAACGAAGACAGTGGAGAAACAAACAGCAGTCAGTTTTGGATCTGGTCTATATTACAAGAAGAGATAACAAAATATGAACAGACGTCCCTGAAACAGTACACGGTCACTTTGAACGACAGTTTTATTCTCCAACACACAGCAATCACATTTGCACACATAAAACACACATTTTCTTCACCTGGACCCAAAACTACAAACCTACCGCTTTCACTCATCCATGAAAAGACAAGCAAAGATTTCCTAAGAGGCACCAAACATCCCACTTTACTCACCAGGATGTTCAATAATGCTCACAGTGGGCCTCATTTATCAATCTTGCGTGAAAACGGGCGCAGATCTGAGCGCAGATTTGGTCTTACGACAGGACACACGTGCGATTTATGAAACGTTCGTATCTGACCAATCTCAGCGTACGAATGAGCGGGCCTTGATAAATGCGGCGGCTGAATTCGATCGTCATTAACATGTTACGCCCATAAATATTCCTGTTTCGGAGGCCTCGCCCACTGAGGTCAAACATGGAGAGACGAAACATGGGTAAGAAAAGAAACTTTTCTGACACGGAGATCGGCATCCTGACATCGGAGGTGGAACACAACAAGACAGTGCTTTTTGGCAGCCTGAAGGGTGGCATAAAAGGGGCTCACAAAAACGCTGTCTGGAAAAAGATAACGGAGGCAGTAAACAGCGTTGCCGCAGAGGAACGGACTCCAGCTGAGGTTTGAATATAATTCTCAATAACTTAACCCATGCCTAACGACTTAAATGAATCTTTTCATCCGCAGCCTAAAAGCTTATGTCTGCTAACTGATCAAAACAATTCTTTACATTTAGGTCAAGAAAAAATGGTCGGATATGAAGCTGGCCACCAAGAAACGCGTTGCTGCGTTTAAACATCGCAGCATCAGGCAGTCTGGAGGAGGCCAAACCAGACTCCAGCCTGATCTTGACGGGGACGGAGGAAAAAATTGCCTCCTTAATTGGGTCGGAGTCGATCTGTGGCATAAGTGGTGGAGGTGACACAGAGATCCCTGCGGTCCCTGAAAACGCGCTCACGTCTGACACGCGCGTATTGTTCCTCCAAAATAAGCAAGTCTGCCATCATCAAGACTTGATAACTGTCAAAGCATCTGTTTAAATAGGGGAATGAATAAACATCTGACCAACCACAGTGGAACGATGATTATCTCAACAGGTGCTTTCAATTTTTGTTCCTGTTCTGTCACACCCATCGGACAAAAACAAAAACAATTACACATTGTTGCCTTTAGTTAATTTGCAAACACACATTTCTGCTTGTATTTATGATTCTTTCACATTTTAATGTGTAATAATTAGTTGTCATCTTAGGCTATTTATCCCATTGTTTAATTTTTTGAAAGTGGTATCAGTAAAAACATGGGCTTTAAAAGAAATGTTTTCGTTTTAATAATCCGTTTTGATCTGTTCTAAATATGTGACTGCTTATGCTTAATGACAGCTGAGGTTTGTTCATTATTTTACGCCAGATTTTGCTGTGCTGCACCGCAAATCCACAGACTCGAATTTGCGTACACGAGCTCAGACCTGACGTGAGATCTGATCGCAGCTTCCGCTTACGTCCAAATTGATAAATGCCGAAGTTTGCGTGGAAATGGTCGTACGCACGGTTTTCGGTCGTACGTTCGTTTGATAAATGAGGCCCAGTGTGATGGAGGTCATTAAGCCAATATTATATATGCATTTTCATTGATTGGTGGGAATCATAGACTGAATTATTTGTAACATAGCTGGGTGATGAACCATACAGTGAAAACAGTGTGAAGACATCTTCGTGCTGGTTTGAGAAACCATCAGGTTTGTGGAGAGCTGGGTGATTCCAGGCCAGACTCCCCCCAGTGGCCGGACGTGGTAGTGCCTGTGTTTTGTAGTCCCTCTTCGACACAAACGCACCTGAACCCAACATGCAGGTCGTCATGGCGACTCTCCCATGAGAATGTTGTTAGTCTTTCAGGTACACTTGGCCTCCATGTCGTAGAGTTGAAGGAGGTCAGAGATCACAGCATCGATATCTGCTTTGGTCACGTCCACGCAGAGCACCTACACACACACACACACACACACACACACACACACACACACACACACACACACACACACACACACACACACACACACACACACACACACTTCAGTTCAGTTCACATCTGGCCTTGACAAACAGTATCAACGGTCATCGCCTGGACAACGAAGAACAGAACCACAACTAATCCAGACTTTCACGTACATATAGCGACTCATGAAGTGTGATAAGCTGCTTGCTTGCTCAAAGACACTTTGGCAGGTGTCGCCCGGGATTGAACTGCCAACCATGTGATTTAAGGCCCAAACTGAAAGCGTGAAATGAGGTGCCTGATTTCACCCAATAGATTGTGCAGATGGCGTGCAGACGGCGCCAAAGAGGAGATCCGTAACTCTGCCTAAAATCTCCTTCTCTGGTTGCTGGATGATGTGCATGTGATAATATGACATCACATGTATGATAATTATAGTCACTTAGCAGGGAACACACACACCTGCCACCACTCCTTCTCCCCGACAGGCAGCTTCACACCGTAGCTGTTGAGAGCCAGGTGCAGCGTTGCTATGGCGATGTGTTGTGGTATGTGGCGGATGCACATGGCTCCATGGTAACAGTCTCTGAGCAACGCCCAGGAAGTCTCAGCAACGGGGGTTCGAGACCATGCGTGGCGGTTCACGAGCGACTTCACGGACAGCAGGTAGTGGAGTAAATACTGGAGAGACAGACAGGCAGAGACAGACGGGTTAATCCGGCACACACACACACACACACACCACCACACACACACACACACACACACACCTTGTGCGGGTGCTCGAAGGAGACGTGGAAGTCGAGCTGGCGGAGGATGAGGAGCTCACACTGCACCACGCTGTCCCTCAACTCCCAGAAGCCCTTGTCACATTCCAGAGGAGCGGCGCCGCTGCTGAAGTACCTGAGGAAGACGGGACGTGTTAGCAGCTGATACATCACACACATTCGATGACGAAGAGTTGTAAAGCTGCAATGTAGAATAATTTCTATTATTGGTTATTTTGGCAATCATTAAATCAAGCAATTGAGGTTGCGCAATTAATAATTGCCAAATTAACGATGAATTAAGCAACTAAGTTCAATAGGTGGACCATCTCTATTCTCCTTTAGGTGACGGAGTCTCTTAGTTATTATTCATCAAACTCTGCTCTATTTGTATTTCACATCTCCACCATGAAAGCAGTTCGACATCATCTCAAGTGAAGACATTTACCATCATCCCAATATGGAGTTTATATTATGGATTGTAGTTTGGACGATGGACCGTGGCTGAAAGCATCCTGATTTTAAGTGAGTGGAGATTGTTGTCTTCGTCCAGAAGAATGTTTTCCTACTTTATTGACTAAAACACTGTTAATCAAGTGAAATGAAACTAAAAAAAGAAACATGTTAATTGACAATTGATGGAAACTCCTTTTAATCCCATGCACCGGCTCCAGCTACTCTAATGCAAATATTTACTCCTTTTCTTTGTATTCTATGATAATAAACTGAATATATTTGGGGTTTGGAAAAAACACCTAAATTAAATAAACTATCTTGCCAAAAGTATTCGCTCACCTTCAGTGACTCGCATATGAACTTAAGTGACATCCCACTCTTATTCCATAGGGTTTAATATGACGTCGGTCCACCCTTTGCAGCTATTACAGCTTCAACTCTTCTGGAAGGCTTTCCACAAGGTTTAGGAGTGTGTTAATGGGACTTTTTGACCGTTCTTCCAGAAGTGTATTTGTGAGGTCACACACTAATGTTGGACGGGAAGGCCTGGCTCTCAGTCTCCACTCTAATTCATCCCAAAGGGGTTCTATCAGGTTGAGGTCAGGACTCTGTGCAGGTCAGTCAAGTTCATCCACACCAAACTCTCTCCTCCATGTCTTTATGGACCTTGCTTTGTGCACTGGTGTACAGTCATGTTGGAACAGGAAGGGGTCATCACCAAACTGTTCCACAAAGTTGGGAGCATGGAATTGTCCAACATCTCTTGGTATGCTGAAGCATTCAGAGTTCCTTTCACTGGAACTAAGGGGCCACGCCCAGCTCATGAAAAACACCCCACACCATAATCCCCCTCCACCAAACTCTACACGTGGCACAATGCAGTCAGACAAGTACCTTTCACCGTTGTCATGGCAACCGCCAAACCCAGACCTGTCCATCAGATTGCAGATGGAGAAGCGTGATTGGTCCCTCCAGAGAACGTCTCCACTCCTCTAGAGTCCAGTGGCGGCGTGCTTTACACGACTGCATCCGACGCTTTGCATTGCACTTGCTGATGTATGGCTTGGATGCAGCTTATCGCCATGGAAACCCATTCCATGAAGCTCTCTATGCTGTTCTTGAGCTAATCTGAAGGCCACATGAAGTTTGGAGGTCTGTAGTGATTGACTCTGCAGAAAGTTGGTGACCTCTGTGACCTATGTGCCTCAGCATCCGCTGACCCCGCTCCGTCATTTTACGTGGTCTACCACTTCTAGGCTGAGTTCCCAATCACTTCCACTTTGTTCTAATCCCACTGACAGTTAAGTGGGATATTTAGGAGTGAGGACAACACTGGACTTGTTGCACAGGTGGCATCCTATCACAGTACCACGCTGGAATTCACTGAGCTCCTGAGAGCGACCCATTCTTTCACACATGTTTGTAGAAACAGTCTTTATACACCTGTGGCCATGGAAGTGATTGGAACACCTGATTTATATTATTTGGATGGGTGAGTGAAGTCTTTTCTCAATATAGTGTATGTCAACCCTGTCTTTGGATTTATTTTTATCCCTCTATTATTTTCTTATTCGTCTCCTTGTTTTTGCTATTCCTTGACGGGCCAAGCAGTCAATCAGCTGGCTGTGGGTGGGACTTCCTGCTCAGGCAAAGTCATAAATCCTGCACACATGCAGCGGTCTTTTGAGACGGGGCCTGTTGCATAAACCAAGATAAGGGGCTAAGCCGGGATTTCCCTTCATCCTGCTGAAGTTATCCTCGATCTGGTAGCATGAAAGTTTTTTTTTTAAATATATGCAAAAAACAATGACAAAATACATAAATAATTAAACAAATAAAACATTATTTTTGTTTTTATATTTGAACTTCTACTACTGCACCATAGAGAACATCCTCACTAACTGTGTCAGTGTCTACTGCTCTGCCTCTGACTGGAAAGCACTGCAGAGGGTGGTGACAACCGGCCAACGCATCACCGGTTCCCCACTCCCCTCCATCGACGTCATCAAGGGCAAGCAATGTTTGCGTAAGCTGCACAGCATTGCCAAGGACCGCTCTCAGGCCAACCACAAACTGTTCACGCAACTCCCCTCTGGGGGGCACTACAGGTTTCTCTGCACCCGGACCAGCAGGTTTCTACCCTGTGGCTCTCACCCTTCTGAACTCTACCCCTGCTCCTCTGTGACAATTGTACTACCCCCTAGCCCCCCAGACATTTGCACTACACCATACCACCTATAGGGTCATTCCGTGTCATTTCATCAAATTTCTGAAAATCTTCCCACCTGACCATCTCAGAATGTCCTGAAAAAAATCAAGTACAAAGAAAAACTTGAAATATCAGGGGTGTAGCTCAATGATAACCTAGTATGGTAGGTACTTAAAATGTGGCTTGTTGAAATAAAGTAGTACATTTGAAGAGTGGCTGAGCTCCCATTTTTGCAGATAAAAGACTTCTATCACTTCTGCCTCTGGTGTTAGCTTAAACATTCTACAAAATATGGTTTCTCTTAGATTATTAGTTTCACAGATATTAAGGCTCAAAAATGGAAGTAAACACATCTTTGCCCAACTTCAGAGTCATATTCCAAAAAAAGACAACAAGTATCAGGTCCAAACTTACTTTTTTTGAAAGATCATAATCTTGTTAAAATCATATTATAAAATCGGGAGGGTGTTTTTCCTCATTTTGTCGCAGTGATTTTTTAAAATCCTGATATTGGTGGGGTTTTTGTGGCCGTTTTTGGTACTGCATGTCTTAATATCCTACAAGTAAACATCACAGCAAGGCAATTCAATTGTGTTTTTTACCATTTACCAAAGACTTACATGTGACTAAATGTTACTGATAAATTTAGCCTTACGAAAAAACATTAAAATGTAGCACAGTTGTAGTTACAGAGGCTATAAGTCCTTGAATGTGAGTTAAACATGGTGAAAGCAGCTTTTAATGTCTTAAACCATGAACAAACATAGCATAATATTGAAGACTGTACAATTTGTCATACTTTAAGTAAATAAATTACACAACCAAATCAAATAATAATCTTAATTTGAGCATAAAGATTTTACATTACAGTAGAAAAGTCTCCTGTGTGTAATTTATATACTAAAACTATTTGTTCATGGTTTAAGACATTAAAAGCTGCTTTCAGCATGTTTAACTCACATTCAAGGACGTATTGCCTCTGTAACTACAACTGTGCTACATTTTAATGTTTTCGTAAGGTTAAATTTATCAGTAGCATTTAGTCACATGTAAGTCTTTGGTAAATGGTAAAAAAAAAACAATTGAATTGCCCTGCTGTGATGTTTACTTGTAGGATATTAGGACATGCAGTACCAAAACCGGCCACAAAAACCCCACCAATATCAGGATTTTAAAAAAATCACTGCGACAAAATGAGGCAAAACACCCTCCTGATTTTTTAATATGATTTTAACAAGAATATGATCTTTCAAAATAAGTGAGTTTGGACCTGATACGTGTTGTCAGTTTTTTGGAATATGACTCTGAATTTGGGCAAAGATGTGTTTGACTTCCATTTTTGAGCCTTAATATCTGTGAAACTAATCATCTAAGAGAAACCATATTTTGTAGAATGTTTAAGCTAACACCAGAGATAGAGGCAGAAGTGATAGAAGTCTTTTATCTGTAAAAAATGGGAGCTCAGCCACTCTTCATATGTACTACTTTATTTCAACAAGCCACATTTAAGTACCTACCATACTAGGTTATCATTGAGCTACACCCCTGATATTTAATGTCTGGAGGCTATTAGTAACAGATATACTCTGTAAAAATTCTGAAGGCCACAGGTGAGATAGTTTTCCAGATATTGCTGTTGAAAAATGGCTTTTCAGAGTATGATGCCAAAAAACGTCTAAACTACCCTTCATTCAATGATGTTTCATGAGAAAACTATTGACAGTAGAGACCTAATATTTTGGATTTGTCCTATTAACAAGTGTGTCTTTGTACTTGAATTTTTTCAGGACATTCTGAGATGGTAAGGTGGGAAGCATTTGATGAAATGACACGGAATGACCCTATGGTATTCTATTTATACTTTTTGTAACTGCAAATACACAAAAAATGTCTATACATACATATCTGTCTATATTGTCCATACTGCATATCCATATTTATTATGCTTTTATAATGTTAGAGTAAACCATACCACTTTAAATGTATACGACTACACTACACTATATGTCATATACTGTTTATATACCTATGTACTGCTCACTTTGCAGTTTGTACTTTTTTTTGCATTTCTGGTTAGATGCTAAATCTGAGGCCATGGTGCTCAGCAGGAAACCGGTGGATTGCCTGCTCGGGGTAGGGAATGAGTCCTTACCCCAAGTGAAGGAGTTCAAGTATCTCGGGTCTTGTTCGCGAGTGAGGGGACAACGGAACGTGAGATTGGCCGGAGAATCGGAGCAGCAGGGGCGGTCTTGTATTCTCTTTACTGCACCGTCTTGACAAAAAGAGAGCTGAGCCGGAAGGCAGCATACATTCCTGACCTAGCATATTACCTGTGGCTTACGTTGATGATGTCACGGGTCCTGATGTGCTGTTCCTCAACTTTGCCAGCCAGGTACACGCAGCTCATGGCCACCAGGTGGGGCTCATAGGCACACACGCTGACACGCCCAAAGAAACGGTGGTACAACACACAAGCTGTCGCCACAGGAACTGAGCGCATCCCCAGCTTCACTCCTGGGGAGGGAGGGAGGGAGGGTGAAAGGAAGGAATGAAGAGAGGGAGGGTGAAAGGAAGGAATGAAGGGAACGAGGGAGGAATGAAGGAAGGAAGGGGTAAGGATGGGGAGGGGGAAGGAAGAAAGCAGGGGGAAGGAAAGAAAGAAGGGAGTAGATAATTCACTTTATGCAAGAGAGGTTACATGAAATGCATTTTTTTCTTCAAAGAGACAAATAAGGATTAATAAAGTTCTCAAGAGAAAAAGTAACAAAACACACACTCTCTCCGGACACACACGTACACACAGGTTCTTCCCTAAATAGTTCTTGCATAGTTTGGAGGTGTGCTTTGTCCTGTTGTAGGAGGAAATTGTCTCCAATCAAGCGCAATCTGCAGGGTATGGCATGGCGTTGCAAAATGGAGTGATAGCTTTCCTCCCACTTTACCAGCACCAAAGCAGCCCCAGACATCACATTACCTCCACCATGCTTGACAGATGGCGCCAGGCACTCCTTCAGCATCTTTTCACTTGTTCTGCATCTCACAAATGTTATTCTGTGTGATCCAAACACCTCAAACGTAGATTTGTCTTTTTCCAATCTTCCTCTCTCCAATGTCTGTGTTCTTTTGCCCATCTTGATATTTTCCTTTTATTGGCCAGTCTCAGGTATGGATTTTTCTTTGCCACTCTGCCCAGAAGGCCAGCATCCCGGAGTCGCGTGACAGCGGGCATCATGCCCGGTGTCGGAGTGGATGAGGTGGAGCTACAGAAACTGACGAGGCAACATGCAGTCAAACTTTTGCCGGCTGTCACCAGTTCAGTTGAGGATGCAGCGTACGCCATCGGAGAGCTTGTGGGGTTTCAAAGTGTGAAAGCTGCCTCACGAATGAACAGTGCCATCATCATCTTCCTGGATAATGTGGCAAAGGCGGAGAAAGTGGTGGAGAGTGGCATGGTGATCCATGACACCTTCACGCTGGTGTTTCCTCTGGCTAACCCGGCGAGGAGGATCATGATCTCCAACATGCCACCTTTCATTAAAAATGAGAATCTGACCACAGAATTGTCCCGCTATGGACGAGTCATCTCCCCAATAAAGATGATGATGGGAAGTAAAACCCGACGGGAGATGAAACACGTTGTGTGTTACCGGTAGCAGACGTTCATGGTGCTCAAAGACGGAGCTAAAGACCTCAACCTGTCTTTGAGTTTTAAGGTGGATGGTTTCAATTATATTGTGTTTGTCACATCTGAGACGATGAGGTGTTTTGTTTGTGGGGTCGAGGGGCACTTGGCTGGAGCCTGCCCTGAGGCCAAGGAGGCTGCCGGTGGCGCTGCGGGGCAGAGCGCCGGTGCATCACCCCGGCACGCGGGGGCCAGCGCTTCGGTTTCTGGTGGACCTGGCGCTTTGGCCTCCGGTGAGCCGGCAGCTGATGGTGAGAGTGGTTCAGGTGGCGCGGGTTCAGGTGAGGCGAGCTCAGGTGAGACGGGCTCACCTGACGCGCAGCAGCCGGTGGCTGAGTCAGACTTGGCTGGTGTGCAGCGATGTAACGGCAGACCAATGTGAACGGGAGGAGATGGAGCAGAAACAGGCTGTAACCTTAGAGGAAAATATTACCGCTAAAAAGAGCATGGTCACACCTGATAATAAAAATAAACAGGAAAAGAAAAAGAAGGATAAGGAACATAATGTGAATGTTGACGAGGTGGTGAATGAGGTGATGCAGGAGGACATGGCTGAGGATAAAAGATCAGGAAAAAGGAAAATCAGTGAGTGTCAGGGGGAGGAGGAGGATGAGGAGGTGGAGGAAGATAGTGGGGATGAAGTGGGGAAGAGTGTGACATCACTCCATCTCAGGAGGTTCACACCCCCACTTATTCATTAAGAGAAATTAAAAAGTTCCTGAAGGACATAAAAAGGAAAGAGGCTGTGCAGGTGGAGAACTTCTTCCCCGACCTGAAGGGCTTCATTGTGTCTGTGACACACCTTAAAAAGTTGGAAAACTCCTTTGAAAAGAAGGAAGTCTACAGACTGAACAAGTTTGTTACAAAAGCCAGGGTGAAGCTCGCTGACCTCAATGATGATCTATTTTAAAATGCCTTACCACACTATTGTGGCTGTTTTCTTATTTATTTATTTACATATCATTGTGACTAATATAAATGTTGGTTCTTTAAATATTAACGGTGCCAGAAGTGATGTGAAGAGAGCTTCTCTTTATAAACGTATTGATTTTAAGAAACTGGACGTAGTTTTAATTCAAGAAACCCATAGTGATGACCTGGCCAGGTTTTTCTCAGCCACAAATCTTTTAATAGTGCTGGAGTCGGCGTGCTTTTTAACAAAGCTTTTTGACCCTCACTCTGTTGAGGTGCAGGATGTTTTATCAGGTCACATTTTGAAGGTCAGAGCACAGTTTGAGAATATTAAAATGTTTTCTATTTGCGTTTATGCCCCTGTTTTATAGATAGAATGAGTTTTTTAAACATTCTATCTGATGCCATTAGCAGCTGCAGCACTGAAGAGTATTTATTTCTGGGAGGTGATTTTAATTGCACAGAGCATCCTAATGCAGACAGGAATCACCTGGAGCCCCACCCTGCTTCATATGCTCGGCTTCAGCGTCTCATTGAAGCTCACGAGCTGCAGGATGTATGGAGAGGGCTTCATAGAAATACCCGGCAGTACACATGGAGCCACAGCCGTGATAATGTGTTATCTATGGCTCGACTTGATTGTTTTATTGCTTTAAACATCATTTTAGCATTTTTAAATCAAGTCATATTATACCTGTCGGCTTCACAGACCATTCTCTGGTTCAGTGCTCTTTTTTTATCTCAAATGTTGAGATAACCAGCGCATATTGTCATTTTAACACAGCTCTTTTATTAGATAATGCTTTTAGAGAGGCTCTTAATTATTTATGGGTTTTACACAAGGATAAGAAGTCCAGTTTTATTTCTTTACAGCAGTGGTGGGATTTTGGCAAAGTCCAAATCCAACAATTCTGTAAACAGTATACTGGCAATGTCACCAAGTACATTACCAGGTCTCTTCAGGACCTAGAGACCGAGGTGGTACAGCTGCAGGGTTTGGCAGACTGTACAGGAGAACAAGGGCATTTTGAAGCCCTTAAAAGGAAAAAGGCTGCTTTAGCCAACCTGCTGGGCATTACAGCGCAGGGTCCGGCCTCGTTTTCTGAACGCCTCACAAATGGACGCTCCATCCCAGTTCTTCTTCAGCCTGGAGAGGAAAAATGGCCAGAAGAAGATCGTCCACTCGCTATGTGCTGAAGATGGTTCCTTTCACACAACAGGCCCAGAGATCCGGAGGTATGCCACACATTTTTACAAAGAACTGTACTCAAATGAGTTTGTGGATAACCAAGAGCTGGGTGGACAGTTTTTTAATAACCTGCCTCAGGTGGATGTTGCCTCAAACACAGCCCTGGACTCAGAGCTGACTGTTGACGAGTTCCACACAGCCCTCATGAGCCTGGCCAATGAGGCTCCAGGCATTGATGGGCTCCCTGTGGAGTGTTTGGTTCTTGGCAAAGACATGTTGGAGGTTTTCCAAGACAGTCTGAACCGGGGACAAGTACCACTGAGCTGCAGGAGAGCTGTAATCACTCTGCTCCCCAAAAAAGGAGACCTGCAGCTTTTAAAGAACTTGAGACCGGTTTCATTGCTGTGTGGGGACTACAAGATCCTATCCAAAGCCCTGGCCCTGAGGCTGAGGGAGGTCATCCATGTGGACCAGACCTACTGTGTGCCCGGCAGGTCCATAAGTGATAATATCACTTTAATCAGGGATGTTTTGGACATCTCTAGCTTATTAGGCGCAGACACTGGTCTGATTTCCGTATACCAGGAAAAAGCTTTTGACCGGGTTGAACACCAGTATCTTTGGCAGGCGCTGGCTGCTTTTGGGTTCAACCCAGGCTTCATAGCTAAGATCCTAAGAAGGTACTGTACTGTGACATTGTGAGCATACTGAAGGTTAACGGTGGCCTGGCTGCATCTTTTAATGTGGAGAGGGGGGTTCGGCAGGGATGCTCCCTATCAGGGATGCTCCCTATCAGGGATGCTCTATTCCCTAGCCATAGAGCCTCTACTCCATAAATTAAGAAAATAGATCAACGGTGTTGTTCTTAATGGATGTCCTGCTGTTTTGAACTGTCTGCTTATGCTAATGATGTTATTTTAATGGTGAAAACACAAAAAGACATTGACACCATAAAAAACTAATGTTGGACTGTTTAATGAGATGTCATCAGCAAAGGTAAATTGGAGTAAGAGCAACGCAGTGATGATAAGTGACAAGCCCACAACCAAGCTGATTCTACCAGGAGGACTGACGTGGAAGACGGGGCATAAAATACCATAGGGTGTTCTTAGGCAATGAGACTGTTTTAAATAAGAACTGTGACAATGTGCTGGAGAAGACTGAAGGTCGGCTCAGGAGGTGGAGCTGGCTGCTACCAAGCATGTCCTACAGAGGAAGGGCACTCATCATCAATAACCTGGTGTCCTCCTCCCTTTGGCACAGACTGGCCTGTTTGGACACTCCTCCTAACCTGCTCTCCAAAATACAGGCGATGTTAGTTAATTTTTTCTGGGATAAGCTTCACTGGATCCCCCAAGCTCTACCTTCCTAAGGATGAGGGAGGGCAAGGACTTGTCCACCTGGCCAGTAGAGGAGCTGCTTTTAGGCTGCAGTTTATTCAGCCACTGCTGTACAGCCCCAAGGACCTGGTCTGGAGGCCGTTGGCCCACATGATTCTGCAGCGGTTCGCTGGGCTGGGCCTAAAAGACTCTCTGTTCCTCCTGGACCTCAGCACTGCAGACCTTCGCACATTGCCACCTTTCTACCGGGGAGCCTTCACTGTGTGGAAACTGATGGCGAGGGAGAAAAACACAGTCTCTCTTCACTGGCTGCTTCAGGAGCCTGTGGTCTTTGGAGGACAACTCAGCACCCCTTTCTGGGCAGGAACAGCTCTGAGGGACATTTTCTGCCAGGCCAGGGTCACGACTCTGGGGTCTGTCGTTCACCTGGCTGGAGCTGGACTGCAGGATGCAGCCGCCCTGGCAGCTGGTGTCAGGATCCGGTCTGTGAGGAGCATTGGCAGACTGTTGGAGCACTGGAGAGGCTGCCTGAGTGGACATCAACGTCTTCTACTGAGCCGGCACTCCCAAGGTTGTATTGCCCCCTGCACTGACGATCCGTTTCCCTCTGTCACTGTCCATCCAGTTTTTAAAGACTGCACTGGTTGTTTTTTTAAACTCACAGCAGTGCACTTTTAGCCTACAGGAGGCCACTGGCAAAGCCCTGAACAGAGTCATGGTGAAATGTTTGAATGGAAAGACTCTGAACCTTTTGGATACTCCATGGAGGGGTCACCTGCAGCTGGGAGATGAGGTGACGCTCGCCTGGAGGAGTCTCTATAAAGGCCCACTGACTAAAAAAGTAGCAGACCTACAGTGGAGGGTGCTACATGGCATTTAGCGGTCAACTCTTTCCTGTCGATCATTGCCCCAGGGCACACTGACCGGTGTGTGTTCTGTGGTGAAAGGGAGACAGTTTTTCCACCGTTACACTGAGTGTGCACGTCTCACTCCTCTCTTCACTCTCCTGAAGAGTCTCTTCAGAGCAGCTGGAGAAGAGTTCTCTGTTCAGGTTTTTATCTTGGGTTTTAAGTACAGAAAGGCAGCAGAGAGCAAGTGTAAACTTTTAAACTTCATACTGGGACAGGCCAAGATGGCAGTGCATGTGAGCAGGAAGAGGAAAGAGGACATGTTGGATGTTGATGTGAGCTTGTTGTTCTGTTGGATGGTGAAGGCCAGGGTCCACATAGATTTTAAATACTACAGTCAGATGCATGGACCAGTTCATTAAGATCTGGACTCACTCCAACACACTGTGTTCAGTTACTGACAATACTCTGGTCTTCTCTCACCATCTCATCTAATACATCTCTCTAACCCGTCTGCACGGGCTAATATGTGTGTGTTTTATTGGTTTTAGTTTAGATTTGAATATTTTTTAATGGATGTACTGTGTTTGATCTGTGTTTTTGATCAACATGTGGATTCTTAATAGTTAAAATAAAGGTACTATCTCTCTCTCTCTCTCTCTGAATGTCACAAAGACTTTGTTGCCAAAGCATAAAGATTCAACAAAACAACAATAAACTTCATAGGTATATATAGAATAACAACTTAAGAGAAATACAAATAAAATAAGAAAAAGTAAATGTGTGTGTGTGTGTGTGTATTTTGTAAGAGTTTGTTTTTTTCAGGGGTGTTTTATTTGGGTTAAATATTGGGCCAATTGAAATTCTCTGTCCAGTAAGTTAGAACATTCTAATTTATTAATTGTTTGAGTTTCTAATTTCCACTGTTTGCAATATTGTTGTTTATCATCTTTGTCGATTTGTTTTATCTGCGAGTATGGAATTATTTTTGTAGTGTCATTTTGACTTGTCGATCTGATTTCCTCATTTATCCTGTTCCAGGTATTATTTTCTGGGTTCAGACAGCCCTGCTGCTCCAAGTATGCGCTGTGCTGATATGAGTCTAAATCAGACTCTATCAAGTGGTTCCAAAATTTGATAATTCTCTTTTTAATTTGAATTAAGAGCGGGATAACACTTTGGAAAATGTTAAGCCAGATCTTGATTGGGGGATTTAACTTAACCCCCTCAAAACCGTATCGAATTCATGTGTACAGGATAAGAAACGTGTAGGGATAGGATTTCTGAAGCCGCTGGCTTGAGACGTTGTTTATCTGACTTGTGCCGCCTTGTGAACAAGATCGAATTGTGTTTGCGTCCTGCGCATGTGCAAGAATTTTCGCTGGGGATTTCACCCGGAAGTGGAAGGAAGCGCAGACGCTGTCATAAATAGTAATGTTGTTGCCGGAACAGTCAAATGATCTTAATTCTTGCTCTTTACAAGTAACTCTCATTTTCCGCGATAGCTTGTAAAATCAACCACTGACGGCACAGTTTGTGTCATATCACCGAAACCAAAAACTTTGTTTGTTTGTTCATATGGTCTTCCAAACACTGCAAAATGCCCAACATGTACGCCAACACTACTCCTCGAACGCCATCTTTGTCTGTATGCCACCAGATAGTTTGTTATTGTTTTTAAGTAGCCGTGTACCGGAAGTAGTTCTAACACCGTCTTTTAGAAAGGGCTACAGCGCTAGGGGTGTGCAAAAAAATCGATTCTCATAAGAATCACGATTCTCATTTACTCCGATTCAGAATCGATTTAAAATGTTCCAAAATCGATTTTTAAAAAATATATATAATAATAAAAATCCGCTGGCTGTCGACTTTTATTTTGAAACGACGCGGGAGTCGGGGCGTCATGACATCACCACGCAGCCTGTTCTGAACACATGCATGCGCGGAAACCACCAAAACAAGGAGAAAACTACACTAATGGAGGAGGAAAGAGAGATTCAACCGGCCCCGTCCTCGTTGAAGGCAAAGATTTGGACTCATTTTGGTTTTTACCGAATGCCTGGAAAGACCGAGCTTGACATGAGCTTCATAGTTTGTAGTTAGTTCGGTGATCAGCTGATCCGAGCGTGATCCGCTCCCTCGCCGCTGCTGCGGTCTCCAGCCGAATCGCTGCCTACGCCTCCACAGCCGTAGCCGAAGTCCGCCGCCCGAATCGCTGCAGCCGTTCCTCCAGCCGAAGCCGAACTCCGCCCGTACCGCTGCGGTGGCTCCTCCGGCTTTTATCGAACCCGCCCGACTCGCTGCGGCTGCTCCTCCTCAGACCCAGACCCTGGCAACGGCAGCTCCTCCACTCGTCCTCCCACGATAAGGCTTTCTCGGGCAGCAAAGGCCCACAGCTCCCACGCCAACAGTTTCCCAACGAGTCCAATGGGAACCGGGTTTTGACAAAAATGCAGAGGCAGCTAACTTATGGCTACTATTTTTCACAAAAAAAGCACTTTTATTTTCATAACTTGTTTTTCTTAAAGCTACTGAGAAATATTTATGTTTTTCATTTGTACAACAGTTGTGTTCCATGTAAAAAGAAATTATTATATATATTATACAGAGGCACTTTATTTTTGTCCCAACTTATTTTATAACTAGCTACTTAGAGTAGCAGTTGTGCAGGTCCACACACTGTTTTTGGAAAAGGCACTTTCCTTCGCATTTAAAAAGGCAGCATCTTTAACTGCACTGTTTCTTTTTTTTTATAAAGAGGCATTTCTTATTGTTGTTACTTAACAGTTGTAATAAATCCATCTGAGCAGAGATACATGTTTAAAACGTAATAAATGTGAAACAGACAGTTTAATGTCTCCATTTGTCATTCTCTCGCAAAGCAGACTGGAGTAGATCATGAGGATCCTTTGCACACCTATAGATTGAAGCAGAAATCATTATGAATCAAATAGTTTTGAATCGAAAATCGATTTGAATCGAAAATCGATTTTAAATCGAATCGTAGCCCCAAAAATCGGAATCGAATCGAATCGTGAGATGGTAGAAGATTCCCACCCCTATACAGCGCCATCTAACGAAGCGGAGTCAGCCAGGTCACTGACCATTATCGGAATTATTCAATGGCATGTGAACAGGAATTTTTTCTTTCCAATTTTTATAGCACACTCATTTTCTGCGTATTACATTTAATTAGATCATAGACCATTTTTTCAACCGGTAGAAAAGACTATTGTGCCAAATCGAATCAAAAGCTTTCTTAAAATCAACAAAGCAAGCATATATTTACCCTTTATCTTTATGATGTACATGTTTTTGGATTAGAGTATGGAGAGTGAATATGTGATCTGTTGTTCTATTTTTAGGTATAAAGCCAATTTACGATTTACTTAATACATTGCTAGCAGTCAGGTAGAACTGTATTCTTGAACTTAACATGCTACAAAATAGTTTCCCTAAATTAGAATTTACACAAATGCCGCTATAATTATTAGGATTTAGATTTCTCTAGTCTAATCTTTAGTGGCTGAATTTATGCTATTTTTGTTTAGCAGGTACTGATTATGACTCTAAATTGCCCGTAGGTGTGAATGTGAGTGTGAATGGTTGTCTGTCTCTATATGTTGGCCCCGCAATAGACTGGCGTCCTGTCCAGGGTGTACCCCGCCTTCGCCCAATGACAGCTGGGATCGGCTCCAGCCCCCCCCGACCCTGAATACAGGATAAGCGGTAGACAATGGATGGATGGATGGATGGAGGTACTGATTATACAGAAAACTATCAAGCATAGTTTGTATATTAGTGTTGCTTAATGCATTGGTGTAGTCAGTGAGACTTTTCTCTGTCCACCTGTAATGTTTTGGGAGAGGGAACAGGTTGTCATCGGGGCATGTTTCTCGGTCTGATATAGGACATTGTCGCAAGACTGTGAATGCATTTATATTTTCTGGACAGATATCTGTGATTATATAATCAATGACCCTATTTCCCAACACGGAACAGTAGGTAAACCTGCCCAGGGAGTCCCCTTGTGTTCTACCATTAACAATGTATTATCCCAGGGCTTTGCACATTTGTAAAATGTCTTTTCCACACTTGTTCACTAAACTATCAAAGCTATGCCTATGTGTCTAACACAGGGTTGGTAAAGAGGGGGTGCATCAAAATCATTATCAATAAAATCTATTTCTCTGCCAGTTCTGGCATTGAAGTCTCCAAATAACAATGTAGAGCCGACTCACTCACTCACTCACTCACTCACCTGTCTCCATAATGAACCGACAGACGCGGAAGTGTGTTTTAACGTCCCGGTCCGAGTCTGCCTCCCCGCCAGACTCTCTCCTTGTCTCCCGCCGCCACAGCGCTGCGTCCCGGCTGGACGGTGGACGACAGGACGGTCCCTCCATGGTCGTGGACCACAAGTAGCTCGTTATCTAGCAACGTCGCGTGTAATGTAAACTGACGTCGGTGACCGAGGAAACACGTCTGCTGCACCTCTTAGCTAGCTTCGGGCTGATGTGTTGCTACCATACAGCCATAGGAGTGAGGCACGCCAGGTACCCGGAAGATAAACAGTTGTGCTTCCGGTCAACATTCCAAAATAAATGTCTTTTTACTTTCTCTTTTTTGACGCGCAAGTTAACCCTGAACTCGAGTTTTCGGTTCCAGAACAGCTGTTCTAAACTAGAGAAATTTAAAATTAAAAAAATAAATTTGAATCAATTTATAATGTTAATGTAAATAGTTAAAAAATATATATTTTTAAAATTTAACATGTTTATCAATTATAGAATGTATGTATAGTTTGTTCAAACAGCTGTTTGGTGGTAAGATGCTTTAGATAGTGACTTACAGTCTGACACAAGCAAGCATTGATAGCATAAATCTCAATGTATCAATAATTGAGAACATCTAAATATTTAAATGAGTTCCTGGCTTGAGTTAATGAAAAGATAATGGTTGAATATTATTTAAATGTTGAGAAATATACTGTGTATTGTGTGCATGTGAGTGCACACTTCAGCATGGCTGTGTGTGTGTGTGTGTGTGTGTGTGTGTGGTCATGTGTGCAAGTTTATACGTGCATATTTGACTGCATTTGTGTGTGTGGGTGTGTGTGTGTGTGTGTATTAAAGTGATGGTTCGGAGTGAAATGCACCCAAGGTAATTTCCACCATGACATCCAGCCAAATACCCCCTCGGAAGCATTTTTAGCGATGGTCAGCATTGGTCAAGATAGGGCTATCAGCCAAATGAGTGAGGTCAGCGGATGCTGAGGCACATAGTGCACAGTGGTCAGAGTCAATCGCTACAGACCTCCAAACTTCATGTGGCCTTCAAATGAGCTCAAGACCAGCGTAGAGAGCTTCATGGAATGGGATGTCACTTAAGTTCATATGCGTCTTTTGGCAATATAGTGTAGCTATATGTATGTATGTATGTATGTATGTATGTATGTATGTATATAAATGTATTTAATGTGGAATTTCTAGTTTTCTTACTCCTCATATAGTTCGTAAACTATCTACCAAACGCCAATCTCCAACAACATTTTTCCGGCCACTGGCTTTTTAATTGTAGGCAACAAATGGTGTCAAATATATTTAATATATATATTTTAAATGAAAGGGAAAAGAGGCAGGCCTGTGTTTTGTTTGTTTTTATTCAAAAATATACATTACAGTAAATAAATAACTCACGGATGTACTTTTGCTGGGGTAAGTGATGGTGCACCTGCGAACGCTGTGAGATGGTGACGTCATCAAGTCCACTGCTGTTCAAATTGCAGAATGTCCGTCCTGCGTCCTCCGGAGTCGGGACTCCCGAGTCGAACTTGCCAAGTCTGAACTAGCCCACAAGTCTCCCAAACTGGGCGTACTTGGTATTGACAAACACCTAGCCCTTACGTCCAAGCTCAGTCTCTTCTTCTCAGGTTTTGGTGTATTTTTGTAGCAAAAACAGTGCCACATATAGGCCTGCAACATGTATTACAGCGTTACTACAGCATGCTGAGTCGTTTGCAATGGATTCATTAGGACTCTGATTTTCTTGACACGACGCCAAGGAAAACCAGGGGGAAAATAAAGATTGTTTCGGTACGTGTGGACATGGCCCAAAGATAACTAAGAGAGACCTGTCTTAGTTATCTCTTCGTCTCTCTTTACATTGGCTTATATGCAAGCTTACTGGCCTCACCTGTGTGCATTGTAGTTGTGAGCTAATGTAGTTCGATGGTTGTTATCTGATGTACGTAGTGATGTAGCTTCCTTTTTTTGTAGTTATGAGAGAACTGATCCAGTTCCACACTGGTGAAAATATGGATTGATAGATTGTTTCTAGCATTTTGTCAGTCTCCCATTGACCGGAGACTGACCAGTGAATACGGCTGCATTCAGACAATGGCTCAGACCTCCGTAATTTTATTCATATATGAATCCTTCCTTCGCCAGTAGCTAGTTTGTTGTTGCCCTGGACTACAGTCACCACATCAAAGATCAGTGAAGAGAAAAGATGATGCCAGGTACTACCATGAAGTCCCAGACATGGAGGTTCTGCAGAGGGACACAAGTATTTTTAATAAAACTCTAACTCTTTCAGTTCACTGTGTTTTCTAGTAGTTCTTCTAGTTTTCTATTGCTACTTTTAAGTTTACTATTCCCTTTTTTGGTTTGACTGGTTGTAAATCATGTAGCAAAACATTACACCCAATTCTAATCCAATAGTAATAATAACAACAATAATAATACTAATACATTTTATTGATCAGACTATTGAGAGCTTTGTAAATGATGAGGAGGATCTTGAAGTGGATATGCTGTTTATTGGGAGCCAGTGAAGGTGTTGCAGGATGGGTGTAACGCATTTCTTTGAGTAACTTAGACTTTGACTTCTAAAGAAGTCTCTTATGTCCACTTTTCTTTTTTTAGACATCCTGGCTGCGTCTAATTACCAAACACACACGCACGCGCGCACATACGCACACGGACACCGATTCAAACCTTAATGTAAATGAAACCTCTGATATTCCTTCTAGCTGACGTGAACCAGGCAGAAGGCAAGATGGAGTGACAGCGGGGACGGCCAATCACACAAGAAACGGCAGAGCCAATCGAGGAGCTTGTGGGCGGTGGTCTAGACTAAGGGAAACAGGCTTCAGCTTAAGCTGACGTTTTCCGCTTGGTCCTAGTGCTTGACCCGTCTCTGTTTACTTTTATTTTATTAGGGCCCGAGCGCCGACAACGTCGGGCATCGCGAAGCCCTATTGAAATTCGATTGTTTATTATTAGGGCCCGAGCGCCGACAACGTCGGGCAGCGAAGCCCTATTGAAACTGTATTGTTTTTTATTATTATTTTTCCGCGACTTCGGTTGCCATTTTGGAGGCCTTAACATCAAAATTAGCTTAAAAGAATTGGTGTGCACATGGGGACTGGCGAAAAATTTGATATTTTAAAGGTTTCATAGTTGGCCACAAAAAGGTGGCTCTCTAGCGCCACCTAACGTGTGTTAGTCCAGCCCCAGCACACCGTAACTCCAATTGACACAAAATTTGGTAGACATGTGCAGGCAAGTGTGCTCTACAAAAAATCCTCTTGGAGCACCAAAGTCCGCCTACCGAAATTTTCCGCCATTTTGAATTTTGTGAAAAACATGTTTTTCCTCACTTCTCCTAAACCGTAGATCCGATTCTCACCAAATTTGCTGTGCGTCATCATTTGACCAAGGTGGGCAAGTACCATCAAAAGCTTTGTAAAATGTCGTTGCGTTCAGAAGTTATAAGCCAATGAACATCAGAGGGGCGGGGCTCTAGAAATCGATAGTCATAACTCCAAAATATTTAACCCAATCGTCACGAAACTTGCAGGATATGTTGACACATCTCACTGGAACATATCCTGAAAGTTTTATTAAAATTGACCACTCGGGGGCGCTACAGTAAATCAGCCATTTTAGGCCATTTTTGGCCATTTTAGCTAATTGTAGGCATGGTATTTTAACGAACTCCTCCTACACCGTTGATCCGATTCATGCCAAACTCACTGAGACTGTTCTAGAGGACTCAACAATGCAAAATCATCGAAAGGTCTTCCAAAAGTCAAAGGGCGTGGCCAGGACGGCGTCCTGAACATGGACCAATTTCATGCTTCGACCACAAAAATCTAAACTGTTATAACTTCAATGTACATTGTCCGATCATGTTCAAACTTCTCACATTTGATGAGAGTCCCACCCTGAACACGTCTGCACTGCAATATTGACTCACAATCAGAGCGCCACCTAGTGGCGACATAAAATGTCATGTTTTTACACCTGTATAAGGTCCCAGTGTCGTTTGCACCCCAGTCGAGTATGAAAACTTCACTCATCTGACACAGTGATGGACGGGACAATTCAGGCAAGGGACGACCAGTGGCGTGGCGGAGGCCGGGGACAACCTGCACCGTGGCGGCACATTAAATCAGTGTGACATGTTAATATGATAAGCAGGAACCCTTAGAATCTTCAAGGCCCTCTTTGTTCTGACAGTT
Source organism: Chelidonichthys spinosus (assembly GCA_029853015.1). Taxonomy (NCBI): domain Eukaryota; kingdom Metazoa; phylum Chordata; class Actinopteri; order Perciformes; family Triglidae; genus Chelidonichthys; species Chelidonichthys spinosus. Next base: position 26,090,695 of record CM056829.1, on the reverse strand, counting down.
AGGTTTGCTAGAATAGATACACGCCTGAAGGACAACACTCATACATGTTTCATATTACATCCTAGAAATTCACGTCAGAGATAACTGACCAGTAAGACTCGGTTGTTAGCAAGTTTGACCTCTGTACAGGGCAGTCCCAGCCCAAGAAGAAAAAACAATTTAACCCCCAAAAGCATAAAAAAATATTAATCTGTACAATTTTTATAGCAGGTTTTGGAAGTGGACAATTTTTATCCTTAATATCTCAAGAGGGTAGTAAATGTTAAATCTGATGTTTACAGCGAGAGGGTGCCGGTTCAGGTTCCTTCTGTGTGGAGTTTGCATGTTCTCCCCGTGTTAGCGTGGGTTCTCTCCGGGTTCTCCGGCTTCCTCCCACAGTCCAAAGACATGCAGGATGGACCTGTCTTTCTCTACATGTCTCCCTGTGATAGACTGGTTACCTGTCTGTCTCTACATGTCAGCCCTGTGATAGACTGGTTACCTGTCTGTCTCTACATGTCAGCCCTGTGATAGACTGGTTACCTGTCTGTCTCTACATGTCAGCCCTGTGATAGACAGGTTACCTGTCTGTCTCTACATGTCAGCCCTGTGATATACTGGTTACCTGTCTGTCTCTACATGTCAGCCCTGTGATATACTGGTTACCTGTCTGTCTCTACATGTCAGCCCTGTGATAGACAGGTTACCTGTCTGTCTCTACATGTCAGCCCTGTGATAGACAGGTTACCCGTCTGTCTCTACATGTCAGCCCTGTGATAGACAGGTTACCCGTCTGTCTCTACATGTCAGCCCTGTGATAGACTGGTTACCTGTCTTTCTCTACATGCCAGCCCTGTGATAGACTGGTTACCTGTCTGTCTCTACATGTCAGCCTTGTGATAGACAGGTTACCTGTCTGTCTCTACATGTCAGCCCTGTGATATACCTGTCTGTCTCTACATGTCAGCCCTGTGATAGACTGGTTACCTGTCTGTCTCTACATGTCTCCCTGTGATATACTGGTTACCTGTCTGTCTCTACATGTCAGCCCTGTGATAGACAGGTTACCTGTCTGTCTCTACATGTCAGCCCTGTGATAGACAGGTTACCCTCTACATGTCAGCCCTGTGATAGACAGGTTACCTGTCTGTCTCTACATGTCAGCCCTGTGATAGACTGGCTACCTGTCTGTCTCTACATGTCAGCCCTGTGATAGACAGGTTACCTGTCCAGGGTGTACCCTGCCTTTGCCCAATGACAGCTGGGATCGGCTCCAGTCCCCCCGCGACCTTGAATACAGGATAAGCTGTAGATGATGGAAAATACATTTAAAATTAAAACTGCGAGCAGTGATAACGGGCCCTCGCATGGCACGTAACTCGGTTAGTGCTACGACCGCCTGACGTGTCGGACCACCTGGCCTTGCCACCGCCACGGGGCGGGTCGTCCCCGGCCACCGCCACGTGGCCAGTTGTCCCCCGTCGTACCCGGCCACCGCCACGGTGCGGGTCGTCCCTGGCCCCCGCCACGGCTGGCGCCTGTCGTCCCCGGCCACAGCCGTTCCGCGGGTCGTCCCCGGCCCCCGCCACGGCGCGCGTTGTCCCCGGCCATTCCCACGCAGCCAGTTGTCCTTTGCCTGAATCATCTTGTCCATCACCGTATCAGACGATTGAAGTTGTCCTGTTCGACTGGGGTGCAAAGTTCCACAACACTGGGACCTTATACGGGTGTAAAAACCCACTAGGTGGCGCTCTGATTGTGAGTCAATATTGCAGTGCAGACCTGTTCAGGGTGGGACTCTCATCAAATGTGAGAAGTTTGAACATGATCGGACAATGTACATTGAAGTTATAACAGTTTACATTTTTGTGGTCGAAGCAAGAAATTCGTCCATGTTCAGGACGCCGTCCTGGCCACACCCTTTGACTTATGTAAGACCTTTCGAAGATTTTGCATCGTTGAGGCCTCTAGAACAGTCTCAGCAAGTTTGGCATGAATCGGATCAACGGTGTAGGAGGAGTTCGTTAAAATATAAAGCCTCCAATTAGCTAAAATGGGCTAAAATTGCCCAAAATGGCTGATTTACTGTAGCGCCCCCGAGTGGTCAATTTTAATAAAACTTTCAGGATATGTTCCAGGAAGATATGTCAACATATGCTGAAAGTTTCGTGATGATTGGGTTAAATATTGTGGAGTTATGTGTATTGATTTCTACAGCCCCGCCCCTCTGATGTTCATTGGCTAATAACTTCTGAACGCAAAGACGTTCTTTAACGCTTTTCATGTCAATTGCTCAGCTTGGTCTAATGATGAGGCACAGCAAATTTGGTGAGAATCGGATCTACGGTTTAGGAGAAATTAGCAATTAGTTGTCGGCGCTCGGGCCCTAAAAATAAGGAGCGGACATTTTTGTCCTTAATGACTCAAGATGGTAGCGATGTGTCATGATCAGTGTTTTTCTCTAGTTTATTTCCTGTTTTATTTTGTAATTTTGTCCCTGTGTGGTTTCCTGTCTTGTACTTCCTTCCTTGTTGTTCCTACCTGCCCTAATGTCTTTCACCTGCTCATCGCCTCTTTCTATCCGGAAAGGGGACCATCTGAAGCCTGATCCGTCTCCAGATCCTGCATCGGCAGCGCCTCAGCAGTCTGCAGCCCAAGCCTCGCCGAAGTCTCAGCAGCCTCCAGTCCCTGCCCGGCCCCCCAATCAGCCCCGTCCACTTGGTCGCCCTCCTGCCCAGCCTGCCGAGCGGCCACGTCCACCTGGTTGCCCTCTTGCCCAGCCTCCTTAGTGGCCCCGTCCGCTCTGTCACCCTCCTGCCCGGCCTCCCGAGCGGCCCCGTCCACTTGGTCGCCCTCCTGCTCGTCCTCCTGAGCTCCTCCCCCAGGCCCCTCCCTCTGCACTGGCTCAGTAAATCCACAATAGAATTTAAATAGGCTCTTAATGGTCAGGCACCATCATATCTTAAAGAGCTCATTAAACACTACTGTCATACTAGAGCACTATGCTCTCAGAATAAAGGCTAATTTGTAGTTCCTAGAGTCTCCAAATGTAGAACAGGTGCCAGAGCTTTCATTCATCAAGCTCCTCTTCTCTGGAACCATCTTCTGGTTCTAGTTCGGGAGGCAGACACCGTTCCCACTTTTAAGAGGAGGCTTAAAATGCTCATAGTTAGGGCTGGCTCAGGCTCATGAGCCAGCTCTTATTTATGCTGCTATAAGCCTAGTCTGCCGGGGGATTTATAGTTACACATTGAGTCTCTCTCTTTCCCTCTCTCTCTTGCGCTCTCTCTGTGTGTGTTCCCCGGAGTCCCTATGCTTTCTTGTTGAGCAGTTCTCCCTGGACCATGATGGAATCTGATCCAGACTCTTACTCTTACTGTTAGTAATGTTAAGGTGGCTGACTATTGATTAAAGAAATTGACTAAAATCGGCATCTCTACTGTCACTAACTTGAGTACTCCCAGGATTACTCCCGGGAGTCTGGCTATGCTTTCTGGTCCAGCAGAGTCCACTGAGGTCCTGACCGATGCAGACTGCTAACTGGCCTGATGATGAAACACCACATTGTAGCTCCACCTGCCCGCTGTGTGACTGCTCAACTACTCCTGCTTTTTGGTCTCCGGCAACATGGTTGGGATGGATCCATCTCGGCGTGGCTGTGCCTGCTGCCATGGACTACTACTGTTAATATTACTACTACTGTTAATACTACCAACACCATATGCAGATGGAACCCAAGGGCCTGGTCTCTTTCTGCCTCAAAGCACATTAAGGCAGTCTTTTTTCGCCATTGTCGCTGTAACTCTTGCTCCTGGTGATGTTGGGACTGTGGAAATGTATTGACTCTGAAAAGCATGAGTGTATTCTAGTCCTGCTCAATGTGTAAAGTGTCCTGAGATAATGTCTGTTGTGATATTAAAAAATGGAATTGAATGTCAGTTTATTTGGTAAAATTTGTACATTTATTGGGTATTTGATGTTCAGTTACACAAAAAGAATATCTGTGAGCCTTTACAAGGGGTGATTTAATAAAGACATGTATGTTAAAGAAGACTGTTTGATGGTTTAATAAATCCAACCATGTTAAGGTTAACATTTCTGTGGTAAATCCATTTACGTATTGCGGTGTTTATGAGTAAGTATCATGTACATGCATGGTAATAACCTAGTACTTACTAAAAATGTATTTGGGTACCTTCCTAAAAAGGATATTTTTAACATATAGCTTCCTAGTATCTCCATATACCTACCCATGATAATAGCTCTGTACTTCCTAGCCTAGTGGTATGGGTACTAACACATATCCACCTGGAGGTTGACTACGTTTACTTGTTATGAAAGTACTCTGTATTTATAAGGAAACATGTTTTTTTTTTTATAGTCCTCGTACATGTTGAGTACACAACCACTAAAGTGGTATTATAGCAGGAAAGAACATGGCACTTTGACAGTTCATTAAGCACCATGACACATCATCAAGCCAGAATGCTTTCAGATTGGCAGTAAATGGTATTTAAATGTAAGTAACTGCAATGTATTGTGACTATCCTTTACTATGGTACTTTCTTGATAATATGTATACAGGGTGCGAGTTACGGGAGCAGGGGGAGCCATGGCTCCCCTGGTGGCCACCTGAGCTCCCCTGGAAACATGATTTGTGAAATTTGGGGGGAGCTCTAAAATATTGATATGATTGCCAAATTAATTATATTTTGGCCATGGTTTTCCCTCAAAGGTGTAAAATAAGAGAAATAAAATTGTATTTTTAGTTTGTGATTCATGAAAAAAGTGTTGCCTGCTTGCACGACGGAGGCGCTTGAAGCGTGGGGGCGCTCGATCGGGGTGTTTCATGTAAATATTGTACATAGACCTATGGTGTGCGTGCAACGGATTTTCTCTTTATAATAGGCATATGCTGTTGCTATTAATGACAGGATCAGCATTTAAACTTTGCCCCCCTCAAAAAAAAAAAAAAAAAAAAAAAATGATCGCCCGCCCCCAGCCCCGGCTCCCCCGGACACCGTGGTATAACTCGCACACTGTATGTATATTGTATTATCTAGTTTCTAGGTAGGTTTCCATGTACTTACTAAGTTATAACGTAGTACTTACTATCCTTTCCTTATTGGTACTTTCTTAATACATAGATTATTATTACCATCTAGTTTCCTTGTATGTTTCCATGTACTTACTAGGAAATAACTTAGTAATTACAATAAATTATTTTGCAACTTTCCTAGTCACTGTTATTTGTTACCATCTAGTTTCTTAGTGAATACCAGGTAATTAGCAGACTGTATATTAAAGAGTTATCGGATATCTTGTTTCAGGACGAGCTGAAAATGGAACAGCCATGGGTGCATGTTTTGCAACAGCTCTTAGTCAGTTGTTGATCCTGCAAGCCTTCTCTTCAGCTCAACATTCTCTCTTAGCAACATTTTATTCTGAAAAAAGAAGAAAGGAATGAAAAAGACAAGGCCACTGTTAAAATACTGAAAATTAAAATAATTTTAGAGTTCATAGGAGCTATCAGTTCCCCTTGAATTCAACTATGAATGTAAACTGAGAAGCAATACATTAAATTCTGTGTTTTGACAGAATAGGCTGCACGGTGAAGAGGTAAGCACTGTCGCCTCACAGTAAGACGGGCCTGGGTTAGTGAGTTAGGGTTCCTTCTGTGTGGAGTTTGTTTCTTGTCCCCGTTCTCTTGAAATTGCCCGTGTGAATGTGAGAATGAATGGTTGTCTGTCTCTACATGTCTCCCTGTGATAGACTGGTTACCTGTCTGTCTCTACATGTCAGCCCTGTGATAGACTGGTTACATGTCTGTCTCTACATGTCTCCCTGTGATAGACTGGTTACCTGTCTGTCTCTACATGTCAGCCCTGTGATAGACTGGTTACCTGTCTGTCTCTACATGTCAGCCCTGTGATAGACTGGTTACCTGTCTGTCTCTACATGTCTCCCTGTGATAGACTGGTTACCTGTCTGTCTCTACATGTCTCCCTGTGATAGACTGGTTACCTGTCTGTCTCTACATGTCTCCCTGTGATAGACTGGTTACCTGTCTGTCTCTACATGTCAGTGCTGTGATAGACTGGTTACCTGTCTGTCTCTACATGTCTCCCTGTGATAGACTGGTTACCTGTCTGTCTCTACATGTCTCCCTGTGATAGACTGGTTACCTGTCTGTCTCTACATGTCAGCCCTGTGATAGACTGGTTACCTGTCTGTCTCTACATGTCAGCCCTGTGATAGACTGGTTACCTGTCTGTCTCTACATGTCTCCCTGTGATAGACTGGTTACCTGTCTGTCTCTACATGTCTCCCTGTGATAGACTGGTTACCTGTCTGTCTCTACATGTCTCCCTGTGATAGACTGGTTACCTGTCTGTCTCTACATGTCAGTGCTGTGATAGACTGGTTACCTGTCTGTCTCTACATGTCTCCCTGTGATAGACTGGTTACCTGTCTGTCTCTACATGTCTCCCTGTGATAGACTGGTTACCTGTCTGTCTCTACATGTCAGCCCTGTGATAGACTGGTTACCTGTCTGTCTCTACATGTCTCCCTGTGATAGACTGGCTACCTGTCTGCCTCTACATGTCTCCCTGTGATAGACTGGTTACCTGTCTGTCACTACATGTTAGCCCTATGATAGACTGGTTACCTGTCTGTCTCTACATGTCTCCCTGTGATAGACTGGTTACCTGTCTGTCTCTACATGTCAGCCCTGTGATAGACTGGTTACCTGTCTGTCTCTACATGTCAGCCCTGTGATAGACTGGTTACCTGTCTGTCTCTACATGTCTCCCTGTGATAGACTGGTTACCTGTCTGTCTCTACATGTCTCCCTGTGATAGACTGGTTACCTGTCTGTCTCTACATGTCTCCCTGTGATAGACTGGTTACCTGTCTGTCTATACATGTCTCCCTGTGATAGACTGGTTACCTGTCTGTCTCTACATGTCAGCCCTGTGATAGACTGGTTACCTGTCTGTCTCTACATGTCTCCCTGTGATAGACTGGTTACCTGTCTGTCTCTACATGTCAGCCCTGTGATAGACTGGTTACCTGTCTGTCTCTACATGTCAGCCCTGTGATAGACTGGTTACCTGTCTGTCTCTACATGTCTCCCTGTGATAGACTGGTTACCTGTCTGTCTCTACATGTCTCCCTGTGATAGACTGGTTACCTGTCTGTCTCTACATGTCTCCCTGTGATAGACTGGTTACCTGTCTGTCTCTACATGTCAGTGCTGTGATAGACTGGTTACCTGTCTGTCTCTACATGTCTCCCTGTGATAGACTGGTTACCTGTCTGTCTCTACATGTCTCCCTGTGATAGACTGGTTACCTGTCTGTCTCTACATGTCAGCCCTGTGATAGACTGGTTACCTGTCTGTCTCTACATGTCTCCCTGTGATAGACTGGCTACCTGTCTGCTCTACATGTCTCCCTGTGATAGACTGGTTACCTGTCTGTCACTACATGTTAGCCCTTGATAGACTGGTTACCTGTCTGTCCTACATGTCTCCCTTGATAGACTGGTTACCTGTCTGTCTCTACATGTCTGCCCTGTGATAGACTGGTTACCTGTCTGTCTCTACATGTCAGCCCTGTGATAGACTGGTTACCTGTCTGTCTCTACATGTCTCCCTGTGATAGACTGGTTACCTGTCTGTCTCTACATGTCTCCCTGTGATAGACTGGTTACCTGTCTGTCTCTACATGTCTCCCTGTGATAGACTGGTTACCTGTCTGTCTTACATGTCTCCCTGTGATAGACTGGTTACCTGTCTGTCTTACATGTCAGCCCTGTGATAGACTGGTTACATGTCTGTCTCTACATGTCTCCCTGTGATAGACTGGTTACCTGTCTGTCTCTACATGTCAGCCCTGTGATAGACTGGTTACCTGTCTGTCTCTACATGTCAGCCCTGTGATAGACTGGTTACCTGTCTGTCTCTACATGTCTCCCTGTGATAGACTGGTTACCTGTCTGTCTCTACATGTCTCCCTGTGATAGACTGGTTACCTGTCTGTCTCTACATGTCTCCCTGTGATAGACTGGTTACCTGTCTGTCTCTACATGTCAGCCCTGTGATAGACTGGTTACCTGTCTGTCTCTACATGTCTCCCTGTGATAGACTGGCTACCTGTCTGCCTCTACATGTCTCCCTGTGATAGACTGGTTACCTGTCTGTCACTACATGTTAGCCCTGTGATAGACTGGTTACCTGTCTGTCTCTACATGTCTCCCTGTGATAGACTGGTTACCTGTCTGTCTCTACATGTCAGCCCTGTGATAGACTGGTTACCTGTCTGTCTCTACATGTCAGCCCTGTGATAGACTGGTTACCTGTCTGTCTCTACATGTCTCCCTGTGATAGACTGGTTACCTGTCTGTCTCTACATGTCTCCCTGTGATAGACTGGTTACCTGTCTGTCTCTACATGTCTCCCTGTGATAGACTGGTTACCTGTCTGTCTATACATGTCTCCCTGTGATAGACTGGTTACCTGTCTGTCTCTACATGTCTCCCTGTGATAGACTGGTTACCTGTCTGTCTCTACATGTCTCCCTGTGATAGACTGGTTACCTGTCTGTCTCTACATGTCAGCCCTGTGATAGACTGGTTACCTGTCTGTCTCTACATGTCTCCCTGTGATAGACTGGTTACCTGTCTGTCTCTACATGTCAGCCCTGTGATAGACTGGTTACCTGTCTGTCTCTACATGTCAGCCCTGTGATAGACTGGTTACCTGTCTGTCTCTACATGTCAGCCCTGTGATAGACTGGTTACCTGTCTGTCTCTACATGTCGGCCCTGTGATAGACTGGTTACCTGTCTGTCTCTACATGTCGGCCCTGTGATAGACTGGTTACCTGTCTGTCTCTACATGTCTCCCTGTGATAGACTGGTTACCTGTCTGTCTCTACATGTCAGCCCTGTGATAGACAGGTTACCTGTCTGTCTCTACATGTCAGCCCTGTGATAGACTGGTTACCTGTCTGTCTCTACATGTCAGCCCTGTGATAGACTGGTTACCTGTCTGTCTCTACATGTCAGCCCTGTGATAGACAGGTTACCTGTCTGTCTCTACATGTCAGCCCTGTGATAGACTGGTTACCTGTCTGTCTCTACATGTCAGCCCTGTGATAGACTGGTTACCTGTCTGTCTCTACATGTCAGCCCTGTGATAGACAGGTTACCTGTCTGTCTCTACATGTCAGCCCTGTGATAGACTGGTTACCTGTCTGTCTCTACATGTCAGCCCTGTGATAGACTGGTTACCTGTCTGTCTCTACATGTCAGCCCTGTGATAGACAGGTTACCTGTCTGTCTCTACATGTCAGCCCTGTGATAGACTGGTTACCTGTCTGTCTCTACATGTCAGCTGGGATCAGCTCCCCCAGGTAGTGGGGTTAATAAGCAGTTGAAAATGGATAAATAGAAATACTGACCCCAGCTCTGAAAATGATGTGAAATAGAATGAACCTTATGTCTGAGCGCCTCCACTATCAGGTCTCTTCCTCCCCTGACCCTCTCGTCCTTTTTTGAAGCTTGGAAGACATCCCCGATAACTGAGACAAGCACGTGAGACTGAAAAAGTGTTTAGAAAATGAATATTAATAATAGTGACCTCCTGCTCAAATAACAGCAATAAACCACAAAATTGTTCCTACAGGGAATGCATAGCTGCTGTGATATACTCACAAACTTGTTGCTCTGGAACAGATAACAGTGGTTCATGTCTGCTGCAGGGTGTCTGGCCACAAATCCAAAGACTTTGGGTGAAGATGGCAGGACAGCACAGAAGGAAATAGTGGACAGAGGACACGAGTACAACAAAAACTGAGGAAAGAAAAGATAACTTGAAGATTGAAAGTGATAATTCAAAACCAAGGAAAGCAAGTAATCAAATCTAATGCAACATTGGACTGGTAATGATAACTAGTACACTTTTGTCACACACCTTGGTTTTGTTTTCCAAAATATCTATCCCACTCAGTGACAGGAAGAGATGGACTTTGATCTTCTCTGCTGCCTTTTCTGAGGAGGATTGATGAGGTGTCTTGGATGACAAGGGAGGAATTACATGTTAACTGCATCTTTAAAGCAAACATATTTAGTTAACAAATCCATATACAACCCATGTTTTCATAGAGCGGATACAAACTTCGTTTTTCATGTGTATGTAAGTCTTCTGATGTGCAGAAAAACCCCAGCCTCTCTTGCCTATTTCTGTCAGACAACTTAAATGGGATGTGAGTGATAGATGCGGACCTTGAGGCTCTGAGCTGCTTCAGACATGATCTGTAGTCCGTAAGGGCGGACCACCTCAACTCGGCCAAGAAACTACAGTTTAGAGAAAAGAAATACACATGAAGTTTAGTGTCGTACAAGCCTGAATACCAGATGAATTTCACGTTAACAAAAGCTTCTCTTGCTGTACAATACAGTCTGTATTAAAAATCCACACAATGACATATTGAGCCAACTGAAACCAAGCACATGCTATTGTTCAGCTGAAATGATTAATCAAAAGTATCTCTCCATGTACCCGATTTTCCACATTCAGAACGCTATTTTGAACTGTCAAAAATCTGTATTTACCTTTACTGGAAAGGAGATCTCTTTGTCATCCTCCGTGTCACTCATTTTAACACGTCTGCAGGGTAATTTCAAGATGACAACTTAAGACATTCAGGGTTACATTCATGTTTAAATCATGAAAGAAACTGTAAATAAATTCCTCTTACCTGTGTAAATATACTTTAACCGGAGTGAATTGGCTCCTTACTGCCTTACAAACTGATGGGTGTAAAGTCTATTGCAGTTAATGAGTAACTGCACGTCTTCCTTATTGCCCTTCATCAGATATTGAGGCTGCCTGGAAATGTAATTGATACATCTGATGATTTACCAAAGGCAATTTGAGCACATGGAAAATATAAAACCACCTACAGTAAATGTTTCTCAATGTAAAACCACCTACATGTCCATAATGTAACAGCATAATCAAGAGTTCTTACAGTTGATTTACTAGATAGTCTGAGATGGACCCCTCCTTCTTCCAAGTTTTTTTTTTCAGCTCACTCTTTTTTTCAAGTTTGATAGTAGGAGGGGTCTAACTAAGGACAAAGGTCCAGCACTACAGGTAGTTATCATTATTGGAAGTCAACAGGCATACTAAAACAATATATTTGATTTTGGTCTGATGCTATGTGATGCTTGGCACTCCTATCATCCCACTCTCAGGGAATATACCTATTTCTCACCAGTCCACGGCTCTTACTCCTGGACTGACTTTGTTTTAACCGTTAGCTCAATCACAGCTGATATTGTCCAAAAATTGATACTCAGATATTGATCGATTTAAAAATTAGAATCGGATTAGATACTACTCTTCACCTCCTCCAGTTGACACGCAGCTTCACCCAGCAGCACTGCAGCAGGCAGCCCCACAGCCCTGTCCCTCACTAGCAGGTGAACACATGAACGCTCTATGATGAGTTTCTAGAGTCAGTAAAGCTCCTGTTTTAATAACATTGATGTTTTTAAGGGTTTAGTCTTTTAAGTTAGCGGCTATGGAACCGCCCCGACCTACCTCCAAGCCCTAGTCAGAACCCACGCCCCAGCTAGAGCACTCTGCTCAAACACCTCGGCTGGCCGGCTGGTACCAACGTCACTTAGAGCAAGTAAAGGTTGCAAAGCCAAGTCACAACTACTCTGTTCTGACGCCGCAATGGTGGAATGATCTCCCTGCTGATGTGAGGGCCGCAGAGTCCCTCCCTATCTTCTGTAAGAGACTCAAGACCATGTTGTTCAGAGTTCACCTGGACTCTGCTTAGCCTCCATCTACTACCCAAAAAATCTAAAATAAAAACAACAAGAAAAAAAACCCTGTAGTACTCATTGATGGTTTGTATGTATGGGCACACACTTTGGGTGTGCTTGAAACTTGTTCTTGTGAAATCCTTACTGTACTGAGATATACTGTTCACTTTCTTCCAACAAATCGCTTTGGATGAAAGCATCTGCTAAATGCCCTAAATGTAAATGTAATAAACAGATAGGTTAATCGTAGAGCTAGGTGTGACAGATGAGAATAATTGCGTCAGAAAATGTTTAATTTGGAGAAAAGCTCATTTCTGTTTTGTCTCGTTTATTTTATTTCTCTGACATAGTTTACTTCATTATGAATGTGTACTGGTCACTGTTGGGATCCCAAAGAGTGTGCAGAAAGACGATGCAGATCCTTGTCCTTGTGATTTAATTGTGTGTTGTTCTGTTGGTAATGCCTCCGGACTCCGATAGCAGAAAAACACCCATCAGGTCTAGAACTGTCTCAACGAACATCTCAGTTCATCTATGTTATGCCTCCTAAGAGAGTGGGAGGAATTAGAGATTAATGAGAGGGTTGCACAGAAAGAAGTTTTGGAAATGCAGTACTAACGTACTGCCTACATACTCAACATGTACGTACTGCATACTGCCTACTAAATCAATGTTTGAGTATGCTGTTACCCTCAGACTGTTCACACCGTTAAGGCGGGTCCACACCGGACCGACTGCCCGATTCGCGTCGGTAAATGACGTCGGGCTACTTAACATGGCCGACTCGAACAACGACATGGGCGGTTCACACCTACGGAACAACAGCCGATGCCATACGTTCCGCGCTTGCGCGAGATGTAATGTCTCCAAAACAACAGGCGGCGCTAATCTGTATTGTGGGCCAATAAACACGAAAACCGGAAGTAGGCGGTCCTCTCTAGACCACCTTCTTCGATTCTACTGGTTATCTGGTATGTTTACCATCGTCACTTCCAGGCTTCACTGATTCGCTTGTCAAGCTGCTAGCCTCCACCAATCAGAATGGTAAAAGAGTGACCGACTCGAATGGCGGATTACACATTTGAATCGGCTGAAATGAACCCCGACGTGGGCCGATTCGAGCGACCACACCAAGCAGACTCATGTCACGGATGCCGACTCTGTCAAAGACGCCGATTTTCGGTCCGGTGTGGGCCTGCCTTTAGAATACACATCTCATACATTTATTTTAAAAACCTGACATCTCGTCCTCATATTCTCTCACGTAACTGAATCAATAACATTTGCAGTCCAAGCTCCCGTTTAACGGGAATTACTAACAATACAAAATATAAAGCATGATAATCAGCAAGTGCAATGCAAAGCTTCGGATGCAGTGGTGTAAAGCACGCTGCCACTGGACTCTAGAGCAGTGGAGACGTTCTCTGGAGTAACCAATCACGCTTCTCCATCTGGCAATCTGATGGACGAGTCTGGGTTTGGTGGTTGCCAGGACAACGGTACTTGTCTGACTGCATTGTGCCACGTGTAAAGTTTGGTGGAGGGGGATTATGGTGTGGGGGTGTTCTTCAGGAGCTGGGCTTGGCCCCTTAGTTCCAGTGAAAGGAACTCTGAATGCTTCAGCATACCAAGAGATGTTGGACAATTCCATGCTCCCAACTTTGTGGAACAGTTTGGTGATGACCCCTTCCTGTTCCAACATGACTGTCCACCAGTGCACAAAGCAAGGTCCATAAAGACATGGAGGAGAGAGTTTGGTGTGGATGAACTTAACTGGCCTGCAGAGTCCTGACCTCAACCTGATAGAACACCTTTGGGATGAATTAGAGTGGAGACTGAGAGCCAGGCCTTCCCTCCAACATCAGTGTGTGACCTCACAAATGCACTTCTGGAAGAACGGTCAAAAAGTCCCATAAACACACTCCTAAACCTTGTGGAAAGCCTTCCAGAAGAGTTGAAGCTGTTATAGCTGCAAAGGGTGGACCGACGTCATATTAAACCCTATGGATTAAGAATGGATGTCACTTAAGTTCATATGCGAGTCAAGGCAGGTGAGCGAATACTTTTGGTAATATAGTGTATATTGATATATTGTTGAGTCATGTTTCCAGTTGTTGCAGTGGTTGGCATCATGGCTGAGGAGATGGGGTGTAGTGGGGTAATAGCAGGTCTTTGCTCCATCACCTCATCCATGACCACAAACACTTCCAGTGTACAGCAGTGACCTCTCCTCCCTCAGTGCCGACACCTTCAGTTCCTAAACACAACACATACAAACACTTCTCATAAACATTGTTTGGATCAACTATTCACCACTAGCCATATATTATAATATGTACTGTAATACTGTTCCACATGGGATCAACTTAATGGACTCTGATGTTGTAACACATTGCAGATATTACCCAGCACTGACGTGGCCTGGTTATTTATAAGACAGATCATCTTGTTTCTTTTATGCTTCACATCAAGAATGTAGTGTTCAATACTTCAAACGGCTTTCAACTCACCTTCTATTTCTGCTTCATGGTCTCCCACTTCTTCTTAGCTCATCCAGGCTCCACTTTCCCTCCATCCCATGTGTTGGAGCCATTTCAGTGTGTGACCAGGGTGGCACAGTGGGTAGGGCCTAGCCACCATTAATTAGGCCAGGACTGTATGACGGGAGAGATGGTTGTTTTATTCGGTTTTGAGAAACGTTGTTTATTTTTTTTCATCAAGTGCCCACATGGTCATTTGGGGGTCAAAATATGGGGTTCCAAAAGAGTCACCTCTGCCCGAAAGGGTTTTTGGACCCGCACCAGTGGTACCATACCCTTCAAATTCATTTTGGCAAGAGCAAAGATCCCAAATATAACAAATAATCCTGTTTAGAATAAATATGATCATTAATCGTGGTGCTAGGGGCATCCAAAAAGTGAAAAATCACACATGCCGTCAAAATCTTTTTGGACTTTGGCGACCCACCTCTCACCCAAACAGTAAGGAATGTTGATTCTGCCTGCAGAATTGTGTAGTACAAACGTAAATGAACTAACACAACAATCAGCCTTCTATCACTATTAGAACAGAAGTTATGGGCCTCCAAAAATGCCAACAAATGAAATGAGAAATTCCTATATGTCGAAAAAGGGGGGTGGCACTTGAAATTCAAATGGACGCCACGGGCAAACCGTTTGAGATATTGACCTGAAACTTTAGATTCCCTCGTTTGGTAACATAAGGCATATTTTCACCGCTTTTCAGCAAAATCTGAGAGGTGTCATGTACATGGTACCCCGATATTGGCTGTTTTGACATGGAATGACTCCTATAGGACATACAGGCTATTGCACCAATGCCTTCTAAGTCTAGAAGTGAATCTATAGCAGCTTTTCAGAGGGCTGACTAGGGCTTCAATTATTTGATTGTCTGACTTGTCCAGGCGGGACATGAAGCCAAACATCAATTGTCTTAAGAGCGCCTCACAAGTCAATTGTCTTAAGAGCGCCTCACAAGTAGGCACTCTAGTGGACACAAATAATTGGCTGGCACTATGCCACCTAGGGACACAAAGCAGCAGCCTCATGGCATCATTGCTACCTACAAGCTACCTTCAGCCCCTGCATACACTTTTTTTTATAGTTAGACCACAATTGAGCAGTGGTGTAATGCAGGTTCTAAACAGGGAGCACTTCCTTAAGAGAATGTTAGCTTGAGAATACATTTTACAGCGCTGTCGGTAGAGATCTTTGTCATCTGTCCAGTCATCAGTTATGACATGACCTAGGTATTTAACCTCCTCACACACCAAGAGGACTGTCTGACAAATAAAAGGTCGGGAAAGTTGATTTCCTGTCCTCAACGCTTCTAGCTATCATTACATGGCTTTTCTTAGCATTATATTTTACGTCATGATCAAGGCCATACTGGGAACACACCTTCATCTGCTGCAGCCCAGCACTATATGGACGGAGCAAGACCAGGTCATCTGCATACATAAGATGGTTTACAAAAGTGTTGCCCATAAGGCAACTTAGTCTGTTTAATTGATTTGATAGGTCATCCATGTATGTATATATATCCATGCATCCATTGGAGCAGATACAGCATTGTCCCATTTAGCCTGGAATGTTTGATCAGCGTACCAAAACACTAAAATTCTCACTAAAATTTGGGAGCACCTCTTTCCAGCAGTTTTACAAACAATTTTTCATGATAAATTCTGTCAAAAGCTTTTGACGCATAAATAAAACATAAAAATACAGATGAATTCAGGCTAGTGTACCTGGACAAAATCTCTTTAAGAGCATATATACACGTCAGTTCCATGCTTTCTTTTGAACCCAAACTGATTGTCATTAGTGAGGACATTAAGCTTACCAGCCTTGTCTTTCAGCACAGGCACTAGCAATACAGACATGATTTCATTAGGCAGGACCCCATGAACCAGGCAACCATTTAAACATATGGAAAGCAAAGAACAGAGCTTATGGCTCGCATATTTTAGATGCTCTGCAGTAATGCAGTCCATACCACAGGCTTTGTTGTTATCCAACATATTCATGGCATCATAGATATCTGCTACCTAACTATCATATCTGCTGGGACATTACTATGTTCATGAATGATTGTAACTGGGTTACTTTTGACACAATTAAAAAGGTTACGGTAATGCTCACGCCAGAGCTCAGCTATTTTTTCTGGGCTACTAACACGTTCAATGTCAGACGGTAGGGGTGTTTTATTGTTATTGATTACTTTAACCTCTTTCCAGTAGTCAGTACGATTGTTGTTCTGTAGCTTTTTGGCAAACGAGTGCTTACTTAAATTTAGCATTTGTGCGTTTTTTCATATACCACATGTCAAGGCCTACCTGCCTCTGACAAGAGTCTGAAGGCCTCTCTTGCCTCAGTGTTCGACCCTTCTCAACAGTAAAAGTCTGGTTCTCCACAGTAGAAGGTCTGGTTCTCCACAGTTCAAGGTGTGGTTCTCCTCAGTAGAAGGGTCTGCCTAAAGAATATCGCATTGCCGCGATCGGGAAAAAAACGCAATGTCTTGTTTGTATTTCTTTCAACCAATCACAATGATCGTGAGCGGTGCTAAGCTTGGGAAGCCGCTGCTGTGCGGCAGCAAAATAGCTTCTGCAGGAAACTTCTTTGGATGGAATTTCAAGCCCCATGTCTGATTCCTCACAAAAGAAATGTGGACTGTGTGACGAGAACAAAAAACATCATTTGATGGTCGGTGAAAAACACCGACCTTTTGCTAGCTGTGTGTAGCTCTGAACCGATATCAGGAAGCTCGTGTGAAGTGGAACGGATCGGTACGTCGGTCAAGTCAGTGTCACTGGAGCATGCTAGAGATGAACCAAAGCAACTCTGGCTGATGACAGCGTATCAGAACACGGATCAACATCGGGCAGAAGTTGCTAGTTGCTCTGAGAACGGAGACACAGAAAGGGGAAGGGGAGGAGTCAAGGCTGACTTCCTTCCTCCAGGGCTGCGTTTCAAAAACAGTTTGAGTCGCCCTCGCTCACTCGCCCTCAGCCCTTGCTATGACGTCACACGGAGGCCACTTGGAGGGCGGAGGTGGAGTGAAAAGGGGTAAATGGAACACACCTGCCCTCGTTCACTAACAGCCCAGATAATCATGAATCAACCACACGTTGTTGGAGTAGCGCTATACTGCCTATTCCAAATTACACAAAATATGTGGAGACTCATTTAATTGAGACGAAGACGTATTCTACGCTTGATGGCAATACGTCGGCTTATATACTTACACTTATAAACGGTGGGCTCTGCCATGACTCTGCAACACACAGTCTAATTGTACAATTTAATTTAATTAATTTTCTACTTTCTTCTTCTTCCTTGGTGGTGAATAGACAGCAGACAATGGTGTTTGAGGTTCATTATCGCCACCGCATGGACATATTTTTCGTGCACCACTGCAATGCATTGTGGGTGATATACAGCTCTGAAGTGACTATCGTTGTTCACTCGATCACTCAGCCCTCAAGGGTCGATCTCACGAGGTTCACTTCAGCTGTTCAGGAAATTGGAACAGCCCTTAAGATGGCGGCGGGGATTCCCCCGAGGGCAAGTGCTTAGGGCAAGTGAGCGAGGGCGACTCAAACTGTTATTGAAACGCAGCTCGGGTGTTGATCCCGAGCCTTCACTTCCTGTTATCTAGTATCTGGGTAACAACTGGTGGTGAAGGCCAGTGCTCGGATTGACTCTTTCAACCAGTTGTACTCTTCTGCAAATTGTTATTAATTATTGGCATTTGAGTATGAACCTTTGACATTGAGAGTGATTTCAAGCTTTGGTTATCCTTCCCTGATTCCAGTGAGGTGCCCCGTTTTTATACATGTAATAATCCTATAGTTTATTAATACTCATTTTAAAGGTGAGATTGATAACATCCAGCCACTAGATGTCGCACTCACACTCCCCCTTCCATTGCATTCAGTCACAACACAGCTGTTGCTCAAAGCGCATGCTTTTTTCACGAGAAGTGATACTTTGATTGTGCACCTTTCTAAAAGCTCTGTGGATGTTTTTTTTTTTTTTTTTTTTTTTTAAATAAAATTGTTATCAACATTCCTGATAATCGTTAATAATTCCCTAATAACCAGATGTAATCTACCTGTGCACAACACTACTGATGAATTTTAGTACATAGAAGTACATCAAGTGACACACTGTAGATGTACGCATACATGTTAAAACTTTAAAAGACATGTACTGTAGACTTGATGGAACAAACAAAAGACCTCCATATCAACTGTATTTAATTGTCAGTGAAGGGCAGGTCATCAATGCGCAATCATGTCTTTATTTTTGCAATTTCATAAAATGTCAATGTCTTGATCATGAATGAATGAATGAATAATGATGCCAGAAGGATGGTTGAAGATAGGGGGAGCCCAACACAGACACTAGTATTGATCAGGACACCAGAATTATAGAAGTTACAGCAACTTTAAAGCTTTTTTTTGATTGCAACGTTATCAACCGACTCTTCCAGAAGAGCTGCAGGTTTGGTTCTTCTTTTCAATGCCAATAACAGATCCAACATAGCTGGCTACCAACATGTATTTGTATAGTTTAAGTCACTGAAACTTCAATGAACATTATGCCAGAAATGTTGCTGTAGACGTAGATTGTGAAAACAAGGACATACTCTGTCCCACTATCAGCTCAAGGAGGCTCATTAGTTTGAAATGTGGACATTGTTGCTGCGGAGAAAGGGATGGGCAGACAGGTGGACAGTGAAGAGAGGTGCATGTCTCGGTGAACTTGACGTGAATGTGGAACAGCTGAGATGAACACCATCCAGTCAGGTACACGCAGAGGACCGAGCTGCTCCTCATTAGAAGGATGACATGAACAGGAAAACTGAACCTGATGGTTACACATGAGACTCTAGTGCATCAGGGTATATCTGAGTGGTTGGTGGATCTACAGTCGCAGTGTTCTGCTATGAGTCGTTGACGCACATGGTCTCCATGGCGTTGGGCAGGTTTTGGTCTCCTCCACCCTGTGTCTTCTTCTTTCCTCCATCATGTTGTTTCTTTACTTTCTTTGACATCTCCTGATCAATAGGAGCAGGCTTGACGAACTTAATGAACTCCGTCATACCTGGTGGTGAAAGTTGATTAAAAAGTAAAACGGTTAGGAAACGCCACCAAAACAAACTGTTTTACAATACAAACTGTTATACAATTGTCTTGCTTTGGTTACTTAGATGATAAGATGGACACCACTAGAGAGAACTCTCCTTTGTACAATGAGGGAGAGTACATCATGTGTTGATTCATTTTTATTATTATTAATAATGGTTGCTGGGTGGACTCTTTACAACTTGGGATATGGCCAAGCTAGCCGTTTCTTTTGTGCTAAGCTAAGCTTCTAGCTGGCAGGCATGACGGTGGTACTCATCTTCTATTCCTTGGCAAGAAAGCAAATAAGCACACGTCCAAAAATGACCCTTTAAGGAGGCTGAAATTTTTTTATTTAATTGATTCATTTGCATTATTTATTTCCTAAGGTTTGTGAGATGGCTGAACTGCAAAATCGCAATTTAAAAACAGTGCTAGACTCGGCAGATTTGTTTTGCTAGCGTACATCCGGTCACCTGCGACCAGTCACGCGGTCGCTGTTTTGTGGACTTCTCACGGAGGTTTCTGTGTAAATAAGTGTTGTATATAATAGTGTTGGTAATGTTTTTAAGTGATCAATAAGTGTTCTCCTGTCGTGTTTACACCATGTTTACTAATTTATTATTCATTTCTCTTAATCTCAGAGTTAAAAGGTTGTCATTTATATAGTGCTTTTATCCAAAGCGCTTTACAGTAATGACTGACATTCATACACACATTCATACACCGACGGCAGAGTCAACCACGCAGGGCGACAGCCAGCTCGTCATTAGGGTGAGGTGTTTTGCTCTGGGACACCAGGCACTCAGCTAGGAGGAGCCGGGGATCGAACCAGCAACCTTGCAGTTACCAGCCAACCCGCTCTACCGCCTGAGCTAATGCCATTATTTAATTATTATTATTATTTAACCAAAATTACTTTAGTTTCGCTATTTTACGGATTTATTACTGCACTTTAGGAACTCGTCTATTTGAATCTCAAAAAAAAAAAAACAATCCTTGCACAATGATGACAGCAAAGCGGTGCCGTTTTTTTTTAGTTATTCTTTTATACTTGGTAATCTCATTTATTTTTGGTCTTTTTAGTTTATTTAGAGAAAAAAAAAATCAGGGTTTAAATCGAAAATTGTCCATTAGTTTAATTTTTTTTTATTTTTAGGCCAAATTGCCCAGCCCTATGTACAGGGCTGTTTGTTGTAGACCAGGGGTCTCAAACTGGCAGCCTGCGGGTCACATCCGGCCCATCCCCCCTCTCCATCCGACCCACGATGATGTCAAAAATATTACGTTTATTTACATTCAATTATTTTATTATTTTATACTCTTTTCATATCAATTTAGACTACCCCTTGTAATAAAAACACGAATCTATTTGTTTAAAAAAGTTAAACTCTTGTCCCACACTCCAGTCCAGTGGTGGCTGGAAGTTTCCCTCTGCTGGCCTGAGTTTCTTTTTTTCTTAAGTAATATTAACAGACAACCATAGACGCGAGACGTGCGCTGCGTTAACAAGCCATGATTAAATCCACAGTGACTCCGGTCCATCAGCGTTTCTGTCCGTCTGTCAGCAGCAGACCCCCTTCTCCCCTCTGTGAGACTCATCACGTCTGAGCAGCAAAGACATTTAAAAGTCTCTTTGTTCTGCTCTCAGGACTTCGGTAGCTTCTAACTGGAACTCTGCTCTGAAGGTCACTTTCTTGCCAAGTACTTTCACAAAACCTCTATTTATTATTTCTTGTTCTTTCAGCTGAATAGGACTCATGTTAAGTTACCGCTCATGGAAACCCAACATTTCTCGTTTCTGATGCTTCACAATAAAAGCTTTAAAATAACAAAGTAAGTTGTACTTTTATTGTGAATAATTTATAGGAAATGAATGCGTTTATTTGCGTTAGACCCAATCTTTCATAGTCGTATGCCATCCCTTTGATTAATAACAACAACAATAATAATAATAATAATAATAATAATAGGCTTATATCAAAAATAATAATTATCACAGGAAGAAACTGTTGTGATGTCTCCCTCTTTAATATGTACGTGTCTTAATAGGACTAGTTATAGGAACAGTACATTGCACTAAGCAGCAAATACTGACATGTACCATGGACTAAACTCAACTAGAATAAAGTAAAAACTTCACTTGGACGGTCGTTCTTCGTTGACCAAATGCTTCAGCCTCTACTTGTTAGGAGTCACACAACACACACCAGATGTGAAACCATTCAGCACGGCTTACCAGGAGGCATGAACTGCCGGAGGACCTCTGGAACAACGATGCCTTCTTCAGTTTGGTAGTTCTCCAGGATGGCACACATCACACGGGTGGTGGCGCACATGGTCGCGTTCAACATGTGCACAAACTCAGCCTACGTCACAAACGGAGAGGAAGCGTGTTCAGTGCTTTTTCCATATTCTATTCTGTTTAAGTACAATTTGAAAAACATTGTGTAGTCCCATTTGTTACCTATGAAAAACACAAGACAAAAACAAAACTTGATAGTATGTCAGAGGATGAGTTTAAATCGCCATCATTACGTCGTTATTTCAGCATCCGTTTTACCAGACTACTGCAATAAATCACAGCTAAATAGTTTATTGTGGGTTCTTCCATCTCCCTCCCTCTCCCTCTGTCTCTCCCCCTCAGTATTTTGCCCACGGACACTTCTGCATGCAGACTGGAGGAGCTTCTGATTGGAGGACGACTCGCTCTGCCTCTGAGCCACAGCCGCCCAATGGAATTATTAAGTACTCATATTGGCAAGTAGTGAAATGTAATTACTTGTACCTAGTCTGAATAAAGTGGTATCGCTAGCTCCACTGATATAGAACAGGGGTGCATGTCTAAAATGGACAATCTCCTTGTTTTGACCGACACTGACGTTCTCCGAGCACCGCTCTGCCAGATTGTTGATTTCCTCTCCAAATCAAGTCTCATCGTCGTTTAGAATCCTGCTGATGACTGTAGTGTCATCTGGAAACGTCCTAAAGTCGTTCTCTTCATGTTTGGGGGAGCAGAGCCATTGTCGGTGTACAGCGTGAACTGGAGAGGCAATTACAATTCAATCCGCTGCCCAACAATATCCAAGGCTGCATTCAGGAACAGATCTTTGCTGCACAGTGTTGGAAGCAAGAGCTCACCTTGTCCATCATCTTCTTGGTCTGTCCGTAGCGGATGCGGAGGCGTCTGGCCTGGTAATCGGTGCAGTTTGAGCAGGAAACCAGCTCTCTGAAGGCACCAGAGCCAGGGAACCAGGCCTCTAGATCCAGCTTCTGACTGGCTGCATGGTTAAGTGCACCTACGATGACATGCAATTCCAGGTAGTTAGCCGATAGTCTGATCTTCAAGCAACACTCAGCTCGCTCATTATTTTAGAGCAGGTGACATGTGTTGTTAAGCATGAAGTAAACTGCCTTAAAATGCACTGCCTTGACAGAAGAAACCAGAATAAAGCATTTTGTAAACATGTATTAAGTTCTATAAAAAAATAACCAAGGGGTATAGCATATTAGTTAAATAATACATGGCTGCAGTTAACCTTTACTTTCATATTCATTTCATTTCCTATGCATCGACAGGTTATTTCTCCACTAACTGGCTAATTGTTTGGTTTCTAAAATGTCAGAAAATTGTGACACTTTTCTAAAACCTGATGTCTTAAAATTGTATTGCTTTGTGGGGCAACAATACAAAAAGATTCCATCTACTGGGATATAAGACCAAGAAAGTTGACTAATAATGGAAATAAATGATTAATAGCACAATATTGGGAACATTTCTATTTCCTTTCAATATCTATCAACATGGCGCCGGTGATATGGCAGGTCATAGCTAACGTACCCACATTGCATACAGAGTGCTAGCAGAGCTAACAGAGCTTAGCTAACAGAATTTACCTGAATGGGAAGTAGAGAGTGAACACTACTGCCATGCATGAACATGTAGCAAGAAAGCATGGACCCTTTTTCACTGCAGGAATTCCTCAACAGACATTCACACCAAAAGTGAAGCGAACGTAATCGGTGTCAACATTGAGGTAAGTCCCGCCTCCCCTCCAGCGTGTCTAGCCCGGGTGGCGTGACTTCACAAAAATGATTCTGCAGTTAAACTTATGCCATGTCCACACGTACCAGGTTGTCCCCGGTTTTCCTTGGTGTCATTGATTGGAAGGGATTCAAAGCCAGAGCTGGTACTTTCCAACAGCTTCAACGTCGTATAGACCCTTCTAAAATAGACATTTGACCTTTGAGAGTCTATGTGCTGGTGTTGGACATTCTGTACCACAGATGACATAGTTGGATCATCTCTTGACTTGATGTTGGTAGTTTTTCCACTGAAGCCACGTTCAAACAAACGTGACAAATACACGTTTATAAAGTATTTATACAAGATATTGGACCACTCCTCACTAATAACACACAGATGTTGTGATGATTTGTTTTCTCCGTTGCTAAAGTGCACACTATTTCATCATTGTTCTTGCATTATTAGTGCAGGTAGCAGACCTACCAGAGACGATGTTGACGATGCGATATGGAATTCCTAGAGACTGGTAGAACTCCTCTGCCGTCCCGATCATTTCATCAAACATCTCCCATGATTTGCCATCATGTGGGGAGGCATAGATAAACTGCTCAATCTGTAAAAAAAAAAAAGAA
The DNA here is from genome assembly GCA_029853015.1 of Chelidonichthys spinosus. Lineage (NCBI taxonomy): Eukaryota > Metazoa > Chordata > Actinopteri > Perciformes > Triglidae > Chelidonichthys > Chelidonichthys spinosus. The sequence continues at coordinate 26,066,566 of CM056829.1, read as the reverse complement.
AAGAAAAAAAAAAGACATTACTTTTTGCAACAAAAAATTTGAAATTAATTATGTACCCCAAATCCTGATACCCAGTTTCATAAATCGCATTTTTATACTTAATAACCCAAATAAAAACATTTCCGCATAGGTGCGTCTTCTACGCATTCCGAAGGTGCCCGTTTTATCTTGGACGGGCTTGGATTTGGACATTACTACATTTAAGGATTTTCAAAGGTAACAGATAAGGTCATGATAATAATCATCTTGCTTTATTATTACTAATATTAGCACTACAATCTCCTCAAACTAAACAAGCAGCGTCTCGGAGCTGGTATTCCTAAAGGAGCCGCGGGACTCGATGGTTTGCGCTGTAGGAGATTTATAAAGTGACGTGAGTGGAAGGGCGGCGCCGGGGGCAGAGTGTGTGTGTGTGAGTGAGTCGGAGACAGAACGGGAGAGAGATAAGCAGCAGACGCGAATTGAAATCAGGGGGGGCATTTTAATCTGATCGGTTAACCGGTATCAGGCGGTTAATGAGGCTCGGTGGTCAGTCAAAAATATTTTTCGTTTTGGCCATCCCTGATACGACAAGGTTAGTTTTGGTTTAAACATTATTTATATTCTCTCTCAGGTTGAACATTATACAACTGAATTTTAAAGAAATAAACTAACTCAACTAAAATCTAGATTTGTGTTGTCGGTCCAAACATGGAAGTAATGAGTTCTATGGACGTTCTATTGACTGATGATTATAAATCGAGGAAAAGTTAGTACGATAATTGTCGCCATGGTGTTATCGCCCAGCCCTACTCGTATATTAATCATTATTCTACCCCTGCCATACAGATGCAGTAATAATTAGTAATAACACAGGTTAGCTATTTGTGTTTAATGTTGTTTTTCAATGACGATGAGAAGCTCTAGAAAACCCTGCTTTATCCCACAAACGACCTTCTCAAACTGGTGGACCCTGAAGATCCCGCGGGTGTCTCGGCCATGGGAGCCCACTTCCTGTCTGAAGCAGGTGGAGAAGCCGGCATATCGGATGGGCAGGTCCTCTGGTTTGAGCCACTCATCCCTCAGAAAGGCTGCAATGGGCTGCTCGGAGGTGGCAATGAGGTACTTCTCATCTATGGAGTTGTCGTCCGACTTCTCGCTGCCCTTACCGATGACCTGTGCGATGGACAGAAAGGTTCATATAGTTAAGATAAACTTCATCAGTCTTATCAGTCCAAACTATTTTCTTCACTAGACTATTGTTAAACATGCATCCACTACAAATTCCACGATGGGAGGATAAAGAAAGAAATGCTTTGTTTGGCAATAGTTTAGCAGAAATTGTTTTATTGTGATTAACACACGGATACAAGACGCTTGGATGGTGCTGCAAAGGGAATCTTAACGTCTTTAAGCATATTTTTGCCGTCTTTCATTCATCCTCTGCCAAAGTCTTGTTTGCACCGATATGCTCCTTAACGGCGTTCGATAAAAACATGTTCTGGGACAGTAGAAAGACTGCCGAGTCACATATTATGTACAATTTATGTTTTTGAGTGAACTATTTCAAGATGAAAAACTACAGGCGAAAGCATCTTTTTTTTTTCCATGCAGTTTTTTGGATATTTAGAAATAAAGAAAACATCCAAAAACATATTTAGGTGTTTATTTAACTACTTTGTCCATTTGTCTTTAGATCTCTCCTAAACTCCCCCAAAAGTTACCATTAGATTGTGCCTCATTTGCATATCTAAACAAAGATTTACATAACTTGCTATGAATTCATTAAATTGCCTTAACGTAAGCAATCAATTGGGGAAGTGTCGTGGGGACATTGGATAAAACCGGGTTCAGTATTCTTGATTAATTGTGTTCAGATTTTTCATTCGATGGTTCCTTGCTCCTTCACAGAGAGTTTGAACTAATTTAACTAGTCACATGGCCGGCGGGGCGGGTGTGTTACGTCATGGCCTCCGTGGTTCTGCAAAGCCGGGATGCTTTGTAAAAGGAGACAGCGTTTTGGCGTCACGGAAAGCAAAGTTCTTTAGAAGCGGTGGCTTTGCAGCATATTTTGACTCCTTTCCGTGATCACGGTGGAGTCTTCCATGTAAAAACGCCTGCTGTGTGTGATGGGGAGGTGGGCTTTGCTGCCGTGCGCTCGGCCTTCCGTAGATTTCTTGTTGCCCATTGCCAATCATATCCCTGATATAAGCATCAACGAGGTAGGGCACCGTCCTCTTCATTGGGTCATTGTTTTCCGACTGAATAGCTTGAATTGGAACAAGTGGCAAGAATGCTGCTTTACCCAGCTTCCTTACATGCGTCTGTCTCTAGATAGTAGATGTCCCCACCGCAGTGCTACAACACTGCAGTTTCCGGTGCTACCGAAACCAGAAATGTGTTTCCTGTGCAGTTCATTTGTCTGTCTGTCTTTACAACGCCTTGCGTCGGTCACTACAGGCTGTGTTTCTCTCTCTAGCTGAGTGATTCTCTGTAGGATCACGTTTCCAACAGCTATTCCACTTAGTGACCCACAGAGAAGCAAAACTGTGAGTATCGGGGAAACGTGAAGTTAGCAGCTTGATTAAACAATTCCTCCTCTTGGCTTTGGCTGGTTAACTGCTTCTCCTCAGTGTCAGAGCTCTGTATTGATTTAATTGGTCAGGACAGGAAGGTTTCAATGAGGTGATCTGCTTGCTAGTTATGTTCATGCTCTGTGCATCTCTGTGGGATGTAATATGGTGGTGATGCGGTTATTGCTGCAGCCCTACAAGAACACTGTTACACTTTTTCTTTACATAAAGACATGTCCACAATAAATGGATGCATACAATGTTACCAGAATGCAAGCAATTATGTGTCTGACTCTTAATGACACTCCACCACCCATATCTGCTGCCACCCTATATGTGTGCTACTGCTAGTTCTTTCTAACAATATGCAGTTATTTGTTCAGGCCTCCAGGTGGCGCTTCCACAACTACGCTTCATGGCCAAATGGATATGGACGGTGTACATCTCATTCCACAACACAGAATACAGTTTGTGTTTGATTTCCAAACTGCATAAAATCATTTCATCTCAATTTATAAGAATCATTGTTGCCATATGCATATCCCTGCTTACAGGTGACGTTGAACTGCAGTCAGATCCACAACACCACCACGTCTAGATGAAGACAAGTTGAGACAAACAGTTGAAGTATTGAGTAAAAGCTTCCGTACCTTGTAAAGCTCGTCGTCGAACTGGCTGAGCTGGGCAACTTCTTGCATGACCTCTTTCCTCATGAAGAAGGGTGTGTAGAGCACGGTGTAATTCTTGCTGTGGAGCATCCTTAAGGCATACGTGATCAGAGCCTGCTCCAGGAACACCAGCGGCCCCTGAAAATAGTGGAAGGGAGGAAAACGTACTGTCGCTTTCTTTTTTGTCAGAAGGCAAAACGGCATTCATGGTTATTCCACGGATGCAAACTACAAGTCTTGCTTTTTGTGAGGGCTAAAAGCTTAAAAGGAGAGAGAATGCTGGCCGGTCTGCAGTGATTTACTTGTGTATGACCTGCATGTGTTGGGCAGTCTATCTGAACTCACCTTCAGAAAGTAACCTCTGCTCCCCGCCACAACAGCTCCCCTCTCTCCATCAAAGCCATCGATCATGACCACCAGGTCAACATGGGAGTACTTCTTTTGGACGCTGCAGTCGCCGTAGGTACGCTCCACCTTGTTGTCTGCATCCTGTCAGGACAACGTTAAGAGGAAGTATCGCATTAACACTCTGTTAACAGCTTCTTAAATGTGACGATCAACATTTCTTGGTTTTTATATCTTTACGAATGTCATTGGGTTTGCACCCGTTCATAACACACACTTGTCTTTGTTCCTTTTCATTGTTTAGGAGGACAACCTCATGAAAGCATCACTGGCTCTTGAAAAGTTAGTATGTATTAGAGAAATCATGAAAAGCCAGTTGAATGCATTGTCTATCACTAAATGTGAATTAGTGTCTATCAGGCCGCCGAAATTTGCTATGAGGATTATTCCAAAAGGGCAGACTGTATATCTAGATTGTTGAACCTCTAAAACAACCTACTTGATACTGATTCTTTAGATGAAGGATGTAGATCTGACCATAGATTGTGGTCTGTGCTGTGCAATAATTGGAACGGTGTTTCATTTTTAACAATGACAATGTCGAGCTATGTAAATGACCAGAATAATTTACTCGGCATTCAAATTAAAATACATTCTCCATGAGGACTCGATTACAATTTGAAAGTATTTGACTGCAGTCCTGTTCCATGAATTACCAGTTCATACCACTTGTTCTAGTTGCAAACTGTGTGTGTGCTCATAGACTGGCACATTGATTGCAGATGCTGCAGGTTGCATCGTTATCTTGGGTGGATGGATTGATTTATTTTTTGTAAAAACAATCCAACCGTACATAGGCTATGTGTGGGAAACACTGGTATCAGGTGCTGATAATTTGGGATAATCTATGGGACAATCGATTAACGGCTCCTTCAAATGTATCATTAAAGCCGAGTGATGCAATCAGCTCCTACTGAGCCGGCGGCATCATCCCACTCACCTCGTCATTGCTGATGGGAACAGATGGGTGCAGAAGGTTGCCAATCTCCCTCAGGTACTCGAAGCGCTCCGCCTCTAGCTTTATTCTCTCGCCGTCACATTTCTCTATTGCCTCGTCCACCAGCAAACGCACCTTCTTGATCTGGGTTACCGTCAGGGGCTACACAGAAAAACGGGCAAGCAAATATGAAGGGCCAAAGAAAGAAATGTGGGCGTTCCATGTCTTTTCAGATATTTATATGTAATAACACGTACAACGCTGTCGTTCAGGTGGGAACAGGCAGCTTAGAGCATAGACCGTCATACCGAGAGTGTGTCAGACGTTAGGGACTCCACGTTCTGTGCTTCCTCCGGTAAAGAGTCGTCCTCCCCAACTGGTTCCTTTCTCTGCATTCAACAGAGAAAGGTGTTAAAGGGACAAAAAAACGCAGTTCAAATCTTGGTCCCAGGTCTGTTTAGTGGACACATACTAAGAGTGTTTCTTTATTTTTATACAACAACAATAATGTAGAGGCAGGCAGGTCATGTTTCTACCTTCATTTTCTCCCCAATGCTCTTGCTGCAGAGGTTCTTAGCCTTGTTCAGGTTGTCGGCAGTGAAGCGGGCTGTTAGGGGTAAAACCACAGTCAGTGCGTTTCGCTAAGCAGGAGGAAGGTTAAAAAGGAAAAAATGCAAACAAACTACCTTTGTCACACACAGTAGTATAAATTTACTGGAAAAACCCCGTGGCGTTATCATGCTGGATCAGAACGCCGTTGTCTGTAGCTACTCTGCAGGGCGAGGTTGACATGACAGGTTGCGGGCTGGGATTGCGTCAGATTGCACGTTATTACCCGGCATCGCTAAGCTAACCAGCATTAGCCAACCTTCTGTATGGTAGGTACCAAAACGACCATGCGAATGTTTGGTTAACTAGAGCTTGGTATCCATCTATTAAAAGCCTGATATCAAACGAGTACCGTTTACACCGTAAATAATAACCATATGGCTCATATGAATTATTGAACGCTGCTAGCTGTGCTAACATTAGCCCATTGCTTTCTACTCTCTCCCCCTTGAGAACATCAGACCAGATGTCGGCTCAAATCTGGCTGTAAATTGTTGTACATTTAGCGAAAAACACTAACGCGTTGTAGAAAGTAACTTTTTTTAATGCCCTGTTAAAATACTCTCCACTGGCAAATACGGCCTAAATATGATGCACCATGTAACACGTTAACGATCTCAATAGTTAATTGTCTGAAATGTTTCGCAGTCCACTCGTGTATTTAGCTAAGTTCACCTGCGGTTGCAGGGCGTGAAGTATACAAGCAACATCATTATAAAAATGTATTATTTAGAACTATTTTAGGAATTTCAGGTTTCCGAATACTAGTTTTTGTCATAATATGTATGAAGTATTCAGCGATTACAGACGGGATGACGCTATTGCGTTATTCGCGTACCAAACATGAAAATGTCAGATTTTTTGAATGGAGTTGGGCGTGAGCTCCTCGCCAGCTAGGCATACACTGACGCTATGCTTACATCGTTAGCCACCGTGCTAATTTTGGCTAGCAGAAATGAAACAACAGAAATGAAAGGGCACTTACATTTCCTCCACTCGGTATCTGCGGCGACCAGTTTATCAACGAGGGTTACATCTTTAAACCTCTTCCTTTGGGTCTCACGGATGACTTCTGGATCACCACCTTTGTCGGTCCGAAACTGGTCCAGGTCGAGCACCATGTTTCCACGTTGTCAGATGGCAAGTCTGACTGAGTGCAGCGATGACTCGCCCAACCAGGTTGCCAAGCTTCTTCTTCTTCTTCTTCTTTTAATTTCCGGAAGGCTGTATGCCTTTGCGGCACATTGCTGCCACCCACAGGACAAAAAAAATATATAAATAAATAGACCACCAAACAAAACCAAATAAAAAATTTTAATAAAAAATAAAATAGAAAATAGAAAAAAAATAAAATATATATATATTTCGCAGTCAGTCCATCCTATTTCCATAGGAGTAATCCAGTGGCCGTTATGAAGTCCAGGACAGCTTTTATAGTCCCAGGCTGGTTCTCAGTGGGATTTAGAAGGCTCTTTAGTGTAACCGGTGTTGTTCCCAGGCTTTCCACAACTGCATACAGATGTTCCCTCTGTCGAGTGAGTCCAGTACATTCCATCAGGATATGTTTCACTGTTTGCTGTTTTTTACACACTCCACATAGTCCATTTTCATGTTTCCCAAGTTTTTGTAGGTCCCATGTGAGTCCGCAATGCCCCAGCCTCAGTCTGGTCATCATGACTGTATGCCTCCTTTCCTTTCCCAAAAAACACTGGCTCTTTGTCACTCTATTCTGCAAGCTGTAGTAATGCCTCCCCTTCTTTTCCTTATCCCACTCCTCCTGCCACACAGCCATGATGTTCTTTTTAATGATTGACCTACACTCCGTTATTCCCAGCCTCACTTTTACATCGATTTCTTCCCTTCTTAAAGCCCTTTTTGCTGCCCCATCAGCTAGCTCATTCCCTATCCCCACATGAGCTGGGACCCACATAAACCCCACTGACTCTCCCCCCTGCTCAATCCTGTACATCAGGGTAAGAAGCTCCACCATGAGGTCTGACCTGGCTCCAAGCCCTCCCTCCCTCAATGTCATCAGCACTGAAGCAGAGTCGGAGCATATCACAACTGGCCCTGGCCTGACCTCCTCCACCCACTGCATAGCCCAGATTATTGCAAGCAGCTCTGTGGTGTAAACTGAAACCCCCTCAGACAGTCGCCTATACTTAACAACATCCAAATCTGGGATGCAAAAAGCACACCCAGACTTCCCAGTCCTTGGGTCTTGACCCCCATCAGTATATATTTGTATGTACTGTCCCCACGTGTTATTTAGCCTTTCCTTTACAATTCTCCCAACTGTTGCAGTTCTCTCATGAGCTAACACACTTACATCTATCTCTGGCACTGGTAGAATCCATGGTGGTATAGGTGGCCAGTACACAACTGGGGCCACCCCCTCCTCCCCAAACTCCATCCTCCCCATTTCCTCATTGACATTAAAAATGAAACATTCCCTTTTCACTCTTGCTCCTCCCCACTCCCATACACCTTCCAAAGCCAGCTCCCCCACATTCTCCCCTTGATGTCCCCTTAATTTACAGATATACTGCATTGCCAGCTTAGACCTTCTGATACCCAATGGGGTCTCCCCCATTTCCACAAGTAAGGCTGCAATTGGGGTGGAACGGAAGGCCCCACAGACGACTCTCAGTGCCTTTGCCTGCACTACATCTAATTTCTTGAGAATTGTTTTTGCTGCCGTCCCGTAACACAAACACCCATAATCTATCCTCGATCTGACCATTGCCCTGTAAATCATCATCTGTGTATCCTGTCCAGCACCCCACAAACTTCCTGATAGGGACCGCATGACATTTAGAACTTTTCCACACTTGCTCACAATACTGTCTACGTGCTTTTTATAAGTCAGTCTTTCATCACAAACTACTCCCAATAATTTAAACTCTTTTACCCTCTCTACTGCTTGCCCATACATTTGCAAACCTTGACACTCAGTTTTCTTATTGCCAAATACAACATATTTTGTTTTTCCGTTGAAATCTTAAATCCCCACCTGCTTCCCCATTCCATTATTTTATTTAATGCCTCCTGGATTTTCTTTGTTATGTGTTTGATGTTCCTGCCTCTTTTCCACACTGTTCCGTCGTCCGCAAACAATGTGAAACCAAACCCTGATCCAATATCTTTAAAAATGTCATTCACCATTACATGAAATAAAACTGGACTTATTACACTTCCCTGTGGTGTTCCATTCTCAATGCATGTGCCATTCGACATCGCCTCCCTCATCCTAACCTGGATGACCCTGTTCTTTAAAAAGTCCTGTATCCAGTTAAGCATACGCCCTCTAACCCCTGCATCATACAGCTTAATGATGAGCCCCTCCTTCCACAACATGTCATAGGCCTTTTCAATGTCCAAAAACACTGCAACTACTCCCTCTTTATTTACCATGGCCTTCTTTACATCCGAATCCAGGGAGATCACAGAATCCATGGTATTTCTTCCTCTGCGAAAACCACTTTGAGTTTGCGTAAACCACCCCTCCTTCTCCAGTTTGTATACTAATCTATCCGTCACCATTCTTTCCATTATTTTACATATCACTGCTGTTAGTGCAATAGGTCTATACGACCCTGGATGCTCTGCTTCCTTCCCTGGTTTTAAAATTGGGACAACCACTGCCTGTTTCCAGGCTAATGGAAGCCTTCCTTCTTTCCAAACATTATTTATAAGTGCTAACATTTCTTCCACCACTGGATCACCTAGTCTTTTAAATACCTCATAGCTTATGCCATCCTTTCCTGGTGCTGTTTCCCCCCCATTTTTTATGGCTCTGCGCAACTCTTCCACTGAAAAGTACAAATGAACACAATCATTGTTATCGTCATTCACCCCAAGTTTAGATAGTTTTTTTCTTAGCGTTTCATTCCTCTTTCTAATGCCTTCCTCCCCGATGTTTGCTCCCCTATGTACATCCTTAAACTTACTTTCACACATTTGGGCTTTCTCTATATCACTCTTCGCTATAACTCCCTTTTCCTCCAGTACTGGCATTTTCCTTTTCATTACCACTCCTGACAACGGTGAACTATTGTCCATATTTCTCCAACTGATGTATCCACGCCCACAGGTTGCCAAGCCTTGTTGTCGCTCCTCCTCCTCCTCCTCCTTCTTCTTCTTCTTCTTCTTCTTCTTCTTCTTCTTCTTCTTCTTCTTCTTCTTTGGGGTTTTACGACAGCTCGCATTCAAACGCATTGCTGCCATCTATAGAACCAGGACCGTGGTGCACTATAGCCTGTTATACACTCCGGTATCTATCAAGTCTTTCACTAAACCGTACTCACAATTGCATTAGTACATTATACATACATGGAAGGTTAATCAAAAATAAATTACAACAATAAACAAATCACAACGAACAAATAATTCGTCAAAAAACAATCAAATCGATTTATTCAGAGGATGTGAATCTCTTTATACTATTTTAGATACAAAAATATTATGTTTTCCATCAGCCTGGCAACCTTTAGCATCAGCAATACAAATCTATTACATGCATTCATTCATTGATTGATCTAGAATGGTATACGTACATCTTAACGCTACAGTTTTTGTTTTGAGAATTCGGTTTTATGTGTCAAAAAGAAGAAAAATGTCGGCCATTCACAACATATATTTCACCAGCTAATTATCCACAGCTAATTTACGTTCAATAATGGTGTCATTGTTTTGCTTTTAAGCAGGGGTGTGTTCCAGACAGTAGGTTTTGCTAAAACTTGAGTTTGTTAACCAGGGACATCACTAAGATTAAAAGATGGGGGGTTAGCCCCCAGGAGAAGCATACAAAATATCTGCGCTTGCATCTTTTTAGTACCGTATGAGAAGTCAACCAGTTAAAAGCAACAGACATCGTCTTCTTCCATTCTCTTCTGTTGAACAAGAGTCAAGACTTACTGTCATGTTAACTTTTTTCAACACATTTAAGCTGCATGCTTAGAACCTGATGATGTACATGTTTTTTAAAGTGATAGCGTACCTAATTCCTCTCTCCATTAGATAAGCTGCAGGTCTAAAGAATGGACTTTAATTACAGTTACTGTCCTGTAGATTGCTTCAATCAGAGTGGGATTCGGCTCAGTAATGTTTCTGTCATAAAGTATACAGTAGAATAAACCAAGACTGGTTTTATAGGTCACAGTGAAATCTGACAACATAAATATGAACTTTACCCAAATAGCTGTATTTTGAATGTATTTATTCTGTATTTATTCCAGCAGAATGAGGATTCCGTGTCTGTAAAAGAAAATAGATAAATCAAAAACAAAAAGACAAATTTGTAGAAATGCTTCTTTCTAAAGTATTTAACTTATTTTCTTTCTACACACTATGATGCTATAATCCTAAAACTCTTTGTATACCCTTTAATCATTATGAGATTATTCTGAAAATATAAAAATATTTAAAAATAAAAAGCCAAATTATTTGGGGGGGGGGCTTGGGAACAATTTAGGGAAGGTCAATGGGTAATAATAATTATAATAAATTCCTTGATGTGATGTTTACACCCTTTTTCATGTTGAAACAAATGTAGGTGCGTTAACCAAATATACACCAATAGAGGGCAGCAGTAAGCAACCACAAACTAGGCGGGTGCGTTCAAATGCTGCCTTACAGCCCCGGAATTTTGAATCTACCAATTTACTAAACTCGGCTTGACCTAGCCTACAGTAGAGAAAGACGACATCTGATCTAAAGGACGACATGCTATGTCACTTATATTATTAACAGCAAGAATCCTTATTATTTGATGTCAGTGGCTTATGGTATAATGCTTATGCGTATGTGCAAGTGGATAATAAAAACACAAGCATGCCTGGTTTAATGCATTTTACTGCTTGAGTTCTAAACTATGATATATCGCACCAACTTACCAGGCCTGTCTGACTGGTATTAGAACTGCTGACGATGACACAGTAAAAACCAACTACCACACAGCAAATTACCAATAGACTATAATTACAGGGAACAAGTCATTCTGACCATTGTTGTGAACTCAGAACATGGAGACAATTCCAGTTACATGCAGAATACTGAAGAACCGACGAGAAGAAGCCAGTGGAAAGAGTATGAAGAGAGTGTGGGGGCAGAGATTGTTTTTTATAAGAGCAACTGCACTATTTACTCGACTTTAAAAGAAATAAATCCAGGAGGAGGCGGTAGAGCAACGTTAATGACGCAAAACCTCACAGAGGAAGGACAAGAAGTTACGCAGGGCACGTGAAGGCCACACAGCATGAAAGTAAACTTTGGCGTGACAACCGACAGCGAGTGAGCTGAGCTGGTTTAACGCAACTTTGGGATGACTGCGTTGAATTGTTGGGCCTGAGCGGTAAGTAGGCTAACATTTCTGTAATGAAGCTAACCAATGTTAGCGACAATGGACTCGCGCAGCTAACCTGTTGACACCTCTGCTAGCAAACGAGCTAAACTAAGTTAGCTTAGGGACGCCGAGTCTGAACAACGTTTAAATACGTCACGCTACAGTGACCGTGTCAGTTGACTATTACCGACGGACACAGGGTCATTCTCTGTAGATGACACAGACCTGTCGCTCCTCTCTCACGTTGCTGTCATTTTGTTTTTGGCTGAATTGCTCTCTCATCCACCTGCACACCGCCGCCGGTAGTCGGTGGCAAACTGGCTGACCGTCCGAGTTGAGCCGCCGCGATGGGGACACGGTGGTCTCGTAGCGACAGCCACCTGTCACTGCTCCCGGAGAGGCAGAGCTGTGGGCAGCGTGGAGAGGACTCCGACAACGACTCTTTAGACGGGCTCGTCAGGCGGGAGGACATCGCTCAATTCCCCTACGTGGAGTTCACCGGCAGGGACAGCATTACGTGTCCGACCTGCCAAGGCACTGGACGAATACCCTCCGGTGAGTAGGAACCCTTGACGTTAACCCTTGAATGACGTTATCAGCGTCACTGAACACGTTTAGTAATTAACTGAGACCAAGGCCTAAAGTTAGTTTAAGCTGTTTGTCTCAAGAGTTATTGTGGAAAGTGCTTTTGTCTCCATGTTCCTATTCAGTGTTACCTTTCAGCTCCTTTCATTTAAACTGGTATTAAAGAGTCTTTAAGTTGATGAAACACCTTGAAAAGTAAGCGGGCCTTTTTTAATGGCGTAGCATTTGTAATTTTGAAGGCTTTGCTTTGTGTCCTAACATACATTTCAAGGGGAGACACTAATCAATATGCCACATGACCTGTTATCTCTTGCCTTACAGATCAAGTGAATGAACTGGTTGCATTGATCCCATACAGTGACCAAAGGCTGCGGCCCCAAAGAACGTAAGAAACCAAAGCTCACTCATATGTTACACAGCCTTCTTGGTGCTGAATAGATTGAATTATTTCTGGGCATATAATATATTTTATAGTGCTGAAAGTCACATACAATTGGAGAAACGTTGATTCCAGTGTGTACCAGCTTTGTTTTGTGTGTGTGTGTGTGTGTGTGTGTGTCTTGTAGGAAGCTGTATGTGGTCCTATCCGTGGTGTTGTGCCTCCTGGCTTCCTTACTCGTGGCCTTCTTCCTTTTCCCTCGCTCTGTGGTCGTTGTGGATGATGGGATACACTCTGTGATCGTGCGCTTCGACCACGCCAACCCGAAGGTCCTAATGAACATGACGGTAGGTTTACTCTCTCACACTTGCAGTTTACCGGATTGTGTACTCCGTTGTGTGCACCAGGTTATTAGGTACGCCTTGCTAAATAATGCAAACAGGCATGCAGGGTTGTGTTCTTTATATCGGAAGACTGAGAGACTCTGATTTAACTGTGTTTCCATCGTGCACGGTGAGGTTTGTGGTGTTGTTAAACTACACTTTGTACAACTAGGTCATTGTTCTAAGATATTAAATAGTAATTAATTGTTAGTTTCACGCTTAAAGTGTAACTGTAACTTTTTCATCTATGTAATTGTCCTATCTATGAAAGAGTGAGTTGAAACAATGGTGGTTGATCATGTGACCACTAATGAAAGTGCTTGTTGCTGCTTTGCCCAGAAATAGGATCTCCGTGGCCACATTCCCACTAAACTCTAAATGAGTTTGATCTTTTTCCGTCAGTCAGTCAGCAGCGGTTGGTCTGCAGGTGGAGCTACTCACCGAAGTATGCTGCGTTTACTTGGAATGGGAAATCTGTAACTTCCAACTGCTGAGTCAGGCTCCCTCTAGTCTAAAGTGTTTGAAGGCATCACGCAGATGAGAGACAGTCACACTGTTGGGTGAGGGAGATGAGTCCCAGAGGCTCACCTGCAGTTTCATCTCCCGCCAGAGAGGCCGCTAGAAGCAACGCATCTCAAATCTTACGGACTGCCACTTTAATCCAAATGTGGAGCAAATGTTCCTCTTCTCATTACTAATTGTTTTTATTGTCTTTTATTCCTCTGAACTGTCACCATATGCTCATAGTGTTAAAGTCTTTAGCTAGGACTACTAGTTCATATTTGAGACTGCATTGAGAAATGCTTGGTTGTGAGATGCAGAACAAACTAAAGGTCTGAACCTAAAGTTTCTGAAAATATCATTGCCTCTGTCACCTAAGTTATTGTATGTTTGTCTAATTGCAACCTGTAATCCAACACAGTATTGCTGCAAGGCATGTCTCCTCTCTTTCTTATTTCACCGTGTTTCTTTCTTCTTTTTCCCCGATCTTTTTTACTTTACTTTTCTCAGAGCACTCTGAACCTCAGCAACCCAAACTTCTTCTCGGTGCTGGTGCAGAGTGTGAGCTGCCAGGTCCTTTACATGAAGACGGTGATCGGAACCCAGCAGCTAGACAGTGTCACCACCATCCTGCCGCTCAGTCAGAGTCAGGTAAAACATTTATGTAACGGGTTTGCTCTTTTAATACTTGTTTTGAAAATGCTTTGTAAATGTTGCCCTCTTTACATAATAGACATGATCACTGGTTGGTCCAGACACGGTTGCTGGTGCAAAGTTGAGTATGTGTGATGGAAATTTTGTACTTCTTGATGAGAGAGATCTGAACTGAAGACTTATACATGAGAAGGTTTGGTGGGAATGTGACCTGTGACCTGTTACCTGTGACCTGTGGTTTATGACCCAGATGGGGTTATCGACCCATGCAAGGTTAAGTTAAACATCTGAGTTTATGATTTACATCCCCTTGAACTGAGAGTGAGAACACACCCACAAAAGATGGATAAATACTAAGTTTCTCTCACAGCACGTTGAGTCTTCACTTTGTTGCTCTGTGAATTCTCCTCTTGATCAAGATTAAATCCCTGTTTGTACCTTGAGCTGACTCCGATCTCCTTCCTCCAGTTCTAAACCATCGGGTAATTATTTTAACAGTATGCAAAGAAAGTCGTCGTCGCTCTATAGAAAACTGTAGGCGTGTTTGCTACAGGTCGTACTACAGGATCTGTTTTCAACACAAGCTCCTGGTTCTACCTAACAGTTTTACACAACACCAACATTACTTCATCCTACTAACAAGTAGGGTTGTCATGATACTAGACTTTCAAACTCAATACCGATACCCAGGAAAATATTCAATACCATTCGCTACTACTGCCGGTGTGTTTATACTGTATATGACAAATGTTTTTGATTTATTGTGTTGTATAGCTCAGGGATTTTGGTGTACATACAATTCTTCTTTCCCATGGTTGACTACCATGAGGATGAGCACTGCAGTTTCTTTTGAACATACAACATCCTGCTGCCAAAACTGCAGCTCTAACATGACAAATCTAGTCGAGGGGCAGAAAAATAATGACCAACTCTTTTGATTATCGATTACCAGCAATTCTTCATGCAAAAATGGTAGAAAATGACTGTTTCAGCCTCTCCAACATTATGTCTGTTTTTATATTGTACTACTAAACCTGGGCTTAAAATAGTATGTGTTCAAATGTTGCTTCTCTGTAAGTACCATTTGCTGAGTAGTGCAGTTCCCAGCTGATTGGGGAAATGGTTGAGCATTTCTCTGCTTCACACTGGCTTTTAAAGATCTGGTGATGAATTGCTTGTTGCTGATGACCATAGGCAGACTGGGTTAGCACAAACTATTGAGAGATGCGCTCTCACACTTTTGGTTTTCGGTCTTCTCATTGGATGTCTTGACAATAACAACAATATTACATTACTAGCTTTGTCCTTGAAGTTTCCCCAGCTGCTCTACACTTTACACTTTGGTTGAATTGCCATGCAAGCTCAGAAATGCTGAGGTTGGGCCTCCCAGGCAAATCCGTCAACCCATTGTCTTTACATGTGCTTAGGGCTGTCCTATTTTGACCAAAAATAAAATCCTGATTTTCTTCTCTCAAAATCTGATTTTCGATTACAATTACGATTATTTTGTGAAATGACAAAAGGCAAAGAAATTATTTAAAATATGCTGTTTTTTATTGAACATTTTGCAAATAATTTCCCCATTGGGATTTGAGTGCAAACCTTGCTCTTATTTAACAAAAAATCCCAACAAAGAGGGATTATTATAAAGAACAATTAATGAACTTTTGCCATCTGCCTTTGCTCCATGTCATCTTCTTAGACCTCTTGTAAACAAAAAAAAAAACAATCCCTTTGGGATTAAGAGAAAAACCTCACTTTCACATGTATTTTAAGGTGGGTCCATTAAACAAAAATGAATGAATAAAGTGCAGAACTTTAACTTAACTAAAAAAAAATAGATTTTATGATTTTCATGTTTTTAACATTGTCGTTACTACATAATCACGATTACGATTTAAAATCGATTAATCGAACAGGCCTACATGTGCCATTGACTTCAGTCCTCTTCAGCTCTAGATCGACTCTAAACTGAGTTGTGTGTTGTTGTATAACATTTCTGTCCTCTGCAGGTGAACTACACTGTCAGTGTGGAGATTGGTAGCAGTGCCCCCTATGTCTAGTAAGTAAGAGAGTGTGTGTGTGTGTGTGTGTGTGTGTGTGTGTGTGTGTGTGTGTGTGTGTGTGTGTGTGTCGTGTGTAGTGTGTGTATGTGTGTGTGTGTGTGTGCTGTGTGTCTGTCCGTGTAGTGTGCATGTGTGTGTTGTGTGTTTCAGTGTAATGTGTCATTTGTTTTTCAGTGCCTTCTGCACCATGCCCAGCATTAAGGTCCACAACATCGTTGTATATATGCAGTAA
Source organism: Chelidonichthys spinosus (assembly GCA_029853015.1). Taxonomy (NCBI): domain Eukaryota; kingdom Metazoa; phylum Chordata; class Actinopteri; order Perciformes; family Triglidae; genus Chelidonichthys; species Chelidonichthys spinosus. The sequence goes on along the minus strand of CM056829.1, from coordinate 26,050,252 downwards.
GTGTGCCTTTATCTTTCATTCTCGCAGGGTTTTAAGTACTTAAATCTATACTTAAGTAAAACAGTGTAAAGATTCTGTTCCAAGTAACATTCCTGTGTTCAAAATCTAACATGACATGTAGAGAATGATTGGCAGCAAAAAACTACTACTAAGTATCAAAAGTAAAAGTACAGTACTGTTATACTTTTTTATGATATCATCTTTCAAATCTCAAATTTCATGAAAATATTTATATGTGCCACACAAGAAGCAGCTGTGTGTCGTATTCAGAAAGACTAGATGGTGTTCCACGTTTGCCGCTTCCTCAAATGTATGGCTTGTGTAACATTGTGGTGCACCATTACTTGCTCTATAATTGTTGCTTTGCAGTTTAGTTCCCCTACTTGTCGTTCCTGAGCATGACAGCACAGAGTGGTATCAGAAAGCCCACCTTCACTCCTGTGGCCACGCCATGTATTTTGTGTTTGTGATGCGTCTTCATTTCTGCATGTCCTTGCTTGTTTTCAGAACCTCTGTGAAAACCTCCTACATGGTGCGAACATCCCAGAACAGCCTGGAGGCCTATCGCTACATAGACTGTGGTTCCAACACCACACGCCACCAGACAGTCAAGTAGCACCGGAACCAGTCCTGGTCCCGCTCAGCAGCAGCATCCCGCACCCCCCCGATGCTGTGACTGGAATGGAGCCTCTGTTTGGCGTTGAGAGATGCGGCTTCGCGCCTCCACCATGGATTTAACAGACGGCAGCAGAATCCCAAATGGTGCCACTCTTCCAAGCTCACACAGGAATAGGTAACATGAAAGCTGAAGGCTGAATGTTGTAAAAACTGTTTTTTAAACTGCACATTGATTTTTACTGGACAGCCCAGAAAGCAACAGATAAAGGGTTCTTTGCTGTTGTTAGGCGTTGCTTTATCTGTCCCTAGTTTTCCATTTTTACATGCATCAGTGGGCCTGATGAGTGCCTGAACGTATCACGTCCTGTTTAAGAAGGCAGTCTTGCCATTTCAAACTTAGAGACATACAGAGTCATGTGGCCTTGCCGATGAGTGCTCCGAGGCCTGTACGGGGAGCAGAGCAGATGTCAGAGACCATCAATTAGCTTGAATGTCCACTGCAGAGCTCGGTCTGCTGCTGCAACGTCAGGAGAGCGTTCTTCAGCACAGCTCCGATGACTGTGTTGGACTGAAGGCCAACACAGTGAAAGTGAAGGAGCCGGTCTGCTGTTTTCTATCTCTGGATTGGATGCAGCCACAGCAGGGATCATTGAATGACTGCTTTTGCACTTTGCTACTGGGACACTTTGCTTCATTTTAATTTTGCCGTGTTATTTAACAGTTTCTGACTTTGAAATGATGGCATTTACACAACATGAATTGATGAGTTATTTAAGCACAGCGATTTTAGATTCAGGGTGAATGTACACAAGCGTCACTGAGAGGAATACGGCTCTCGGACCAGATTTTCCTTTTAGGTATTGGTGAACCTCGCGTGTTGATATCACCTGGAATACAATGGAGTGAACTACAGCATTGCTGAGGTCATCATCATTTACACTCCTTGGCTAAGCTACTGAAAGAGGAATATATTATGTGCTTGTATTAAAACTCTGCATTTAAGTATCATGGCTGACACTGACTGTGTATAGTTAAGCATACTAACAGTGGGTCTGATGATAATAGAGCTACACTGTTGTCATCCTTCCTCTGTGTGTTTTAATCAACTCCTCTGCATCAGTCAAACATCTCTGGACTGTTTGAGTCTGCTGCAGCGTCTCTACATCCGTCATCAGCTCAACTTCTCCATGCAAACAAAGTGCAGAAATACTTCTGATGACTGAATTATTTTTTAAGGGACTGTTTGTAAATTTGTGAATGAAAAATTTTACCAGTTTTTTCTTTTTTCTTTTTAAAGAATACAGTATATATTGTAATGCTATTAAAGGGAATTGTGATTAAATAAAACTAATATAGAACCTCAATACTTGTTTCAGAATCTTTTCATTTTTTTGCCGACCGTTTCGAGCTGCAACTAATCATTGATGGATGTAATTGGATGCTAATGAAAATAATCAATGGTTGCAGCCATCAATCCACAATAACCACTGACCCCAAAACACTTCAGTTTAATTATATTCTTCATTTCTTTGCATACAAAATAGCATATCCTTTTCAAAAAATGTTTTCCTTTTTATTTGTCTTATAGCTGCATGTGAAAATATATTACTACATAATACAGAGATCAACAAGATAACAGACCATATTATATTATTGCTGTAATACAAGTAATGTGTTTCTAGGTTTTTACTAAACAAGACAACACACAACAAATCCATTGTAAGCAAGAAGTACAAAAATATAGCTGGAAAGAAAGCTTAATACATTAATACAAGAGTGCTCTGTCTTTGGTTAAATCCATCCGTCTTCTCTTTGTTAACTCACTATATATGCAAATATGATTTTCTAATGAATTTGGTCACAAGATGTGAAGCAGTGAATGAATGGTAAATGTGTGCTTGAACACGCTATGTCCTTCCCTATCTGGCCATTTCCCCAGTTCACATACATTTCTTTAAAATGGACGATAACAATAACCTTATTCATACTGAAATACCCTGAACGCAGGCACGCCACTCCCTCGCACACATACACACACGTTAAGTTTTACAAATCCTCACGTTCACTTTCATCAGTCGTCTCTGATTAGGTGTAAAAAAAATGATTGTTGAATATGATTAAATGTGTTACACTTAATAAGGGTGCTTCGGAAGTCTTGAAGGCAAGAGTGGCTGTAAATGTGTATGAATACCTGAACATCTCCAAATAGAAATGACATTACGTCAGCTTTGGCCACTTAAAGGAAAATAAGGAATTTATTAACAAATATAAACACCTGCTGTTTTTTGAGGCAGTTATCATGTCAAGTTTGTGACGCTATAGGTCCAAACGGTGCAAGGAAGAGTCCTCTTTGTAGTTTCTAGCATCGTTACACCTGGATGATAAAAGTTGTATTTCACCACGGATCTGTTTGAAGCTGGAACATAATCAGAACCAGAACGGAGGGATAGAAGCCTCTGGAAACTTGGCTTCAATTTAGAAGTAACATTATATTTCAAGACTGTAGTGCATGTATGTATGAACGTACTTTGTAATGATGTTTTGTATATAAAATAATAACTGTTGACAGATTCATGTTTATAGAACATATTGTAACTATATTGGCATTTCTACATCACAATTACACATTAATACAACAATTAATATGTATATTTGCTTATTAGATGTTGTATTCATGTTAATGTGACATATTGAATATTTTGGAAGAAACAAGTTTGCGATGAAATCATTTGGGAGGACCCCCTGCTGTAACTCTGCGGACCCCCTCGGGGTCCCGGACCCCACGTTGAAGATCTCTGCTGTCCAATAGAAGCCTCCCCACTTCTATATGCTGCATGTGTCTTTGTCCCCCTCTACCGCCGCTGTGACAACATGACCTTGTTGATGAAGTTGACGATTGCCGAGGCAGGTTGTTCGGGGTCCTGCTCGGCAAACAGGTGGCAAACATTCTCTGCCAAGCTGCCCGGCTTCTTGGCTATGAACCCAAACACCCTGCGAGGGGAAGGGCCGGGAAGGAAACACGTTACTGAGCATGACAGGAAGCACATTTGTGTCTTGTATGTTTCTTTGTAACAGCTTACAGGGTTATGGGAAAAACTAATTCTGGTGATGCATATTCTAAATCTGATCCAAATAGTTTTTACTCTTGTGATTATGAGTTAAAGGCCGTGGTGTGTGGCACCGATTAGAAAGTATAATCTCAGAATGTAGAAAGGGATTCAGCCGGACTCTAAACATACTGTTTGATTGGGTGAAACTCCTCCTTCGTTATTCAAGTTCTAGTTTTACCTGACTGTCAATGACTGTACTCAATTTATCAAATGTCCCAAGAGATTCATATATGTTATTCATGGTATTATGTTCTTGACTAATTTTGACAATTGAACAGACTATTGTGTGATGACTTACACAATGAAATAATGCTGACATGTTTTGCAGAGAACAACCATTAGACTGAGAATCAGTTTAGATCAACAAGATCTATTCACTTGGAAATTGTGCTAAATATAGGCTACCTGTACTTAATTTGCAAAGATGTAATGAGATATTGAGACATGTAAGACAATTGCAATTTGATGAAATGAATGAGAAATGCAATTCTGTTGTGGACAATTGCCAAGTGGTTTGCAGATTTGTTCACGTTGTTTTGAGAATGTAATTTCTGTTTCAAGAAAAGAGCCAAACCAATGGAGAAAAACTGTAATACAGTGACAGATTATGAACTACTGTCCCCCTGGACACAGATGTGGAAAGACCCCACCCCCACCCTATTTGTGCAAAAGTGGGTGCAAATGGGGAAGTGGGGTCTGGGGGTCCTCCCCCAGAATATTCAGAATTTGGTAGATGTGATTTCCTGTATTCTGGTGCATTTTGAGGACGGCCAGCTGGAGAATGGCGATACCTAAATGTGTTCAGACTCATAGCCTAAAAATCACACATGATTGGGGGCCTCCTTGGTGGCCAGGGGCCCCAAGCAGCCGCTTAGTTTGCTTATGCCTCGGGCCGGCCCCGAAGAGGGCTACAGTGAGCATGACAGCAACGGACACTTGCAAGTGATCCTGACAACAACAAAAACCACCTGTAAAAACGGCTTCTTTTCACAGGCATCTATTTTGTAACCTGGTAAAACCTGTTCTTAAGTCAGAAACATAGGAAAAGAAGAAAACCATTGAGATCAGACTTCTCAGAAATGGATCACCAGATCGTTTCCACAGGGTTAACTAGACAGAAGGATTGACTATCAACATGGGATCATGTGAGACTTATTTTCATTCTTAAATCAGGATTGCTGGAATGGTTTTACTGAGGCTCACATGTGATCTGATGCCATGCAGAGGCTCTAATACCACTGTGTGTATATACACACATAACACACACATGCACACACTCATCTTCTCCATCACACAAGCACTTACTTTACAGCGGTGTTGTCTGAGTTAGTCCACCTGAAGGGAGGAGAGAGAGAAAGCAGACTCAGACACACACACACACACACACACACACACACACAAACAAACAAACTAGCTGATGCAGCTGCAGCGTCGGCATGCTTGTAAACATCCAGTCACAAAACAGACGCATTCATGCAAAGGCAGAGCAACAAATGCATGGAATGACCACGGGCGACTGGTTGTCTGGGATTACTCTCTGATATTAGATTATTGTTTCAAACTACAGCGACGAGATTCAAATAAGGTCGCTATTGTCTGGTAATTGCCGACCTTCTGTCCTTAGGGTCGATGCTGCTGAAGGTCACGCTGTTCACTGGATAATGTCTCCTGAAGAAAACCCTAGAAACCAAACAAATAGAGTGAGAGAGGAGAGCGTCATCGTCACTAAAAGGGAATTAAAACAGCACAGACCGAGAGTAGCTGCAGCTTCAGTGTCTTTATAAGGGAATAATTAAGTTAATGTTCCTCATAGCAGTTAATATTCCATTAAATTAATGCAATATCTGCACTTCCTACAGACAAAAGTAGGGAAATACAATTAGAATTATGCCACTTAGAGGACAAAAATGTCCACATCAAAAATCGACCATCATCCTATATTATTATTATTATTATTATTATCCACTTTCAGTGAGTTTAATCTTTTAACCAACTTCTTTTAACCACATTCATTCATTTTCAGAATGTTAACCCTTTAAATGCCACTTTGTTTACATGATGCCACTGTTGTTGTTTCTCTTATGAAAAAACAAACACACAAACCATGATGTATTATTTTCTATATACTGATATGTATGTCAATGATTTTAAGCATTCATATTGATGCATTTTCATTTTTTGTGCAGTGTCAGATTAAGATTGACTTGTCCTTTTCCTGAAACCACTATACAAATATTATTATTCATATTATTATCCAATTTCACTGAGTCACATCTTTTCAATCTAGATCATAACTAACACATATTCATTCATTTGCAGTATTTTTTTTTAAACATTTTTCTGGCAAAGACGCCTTTTATTATCAGTGGATAGATAGGAAAGACAGCAGAGAGAGGGGGGTGTGACGTGCAGCAAAGGACCTCCGACCGGGATTCGAACCGGGGTCGGCGGCGTATGCATACATGGCATCACCTGCGCGCCTTATTTACAGGATTTTCACCCTGCAAATTCCAGGTTTTTTCTCTTATTTGTTCATGAAAAAACATGAAGTATTATAAACTATTTACCATATACAAATATTCAGTGGGAGTATTTTTCAGTATAGGATATGCCAAATATGAACAGCAATGCTGTTTTTGATACATTGCATCAAACACTGCAATGCTCTGTAATACAGCAGTAATTCCCCTAGTGGAAACCAGGGGAATAGCAGGTATTTCATCCAATGAACATACACATGAAAATCAGGTGGAATACGGAAAAAATTACAATCCAAGCTAGCCAGGGTTATTGATTGAGTCTTACATAATAGATGCTATGCTGTTATAGTTTTTAGAACAAACATTTTGGTTTTAATGAGGACAGTTTTGTCCGCATGGGTCACGTACATACTGATAGACTTAGAAAAGGAGCTGAGGTTGAACCTGATCAAGGCTTAATTACTAATTCATTCGGGGTATCTTACCTCCGCTGACTGTCGGTCAGGGTGATGCCCTGTGATGTCACCTTGAATTGGACAACGGTGGCAGCAGGACGTGGGTTACGGCCCAAGGAAGCATCTGTTGCCTTGGCGATGGCCTGAGGGCCGGTAAGAGACTCCGTTTCCACAGAGTTCAGGTAGAGGACGTTACAGGCTGAAGGGGACAGGGACATACAGAGAGGTGAGCGTAGTGAAGACAAGTCAGACGTTTCTGTGTGTTGCATCAGGCTGGAGGATCACCTGCTCCTTGTTTCAGCAAGTCAGCAGCTGTGCTGATGCTATTCACTGGGATAACCTCCGGCACTTCTCCTATCAGATCTGAGATCAACAAAAGCAGAATCACTTCTAAATGGCAATTCCTCAAACAAACTTTCAAATATTCCATCTATATTTCACTTTCATTTTCAATTTCTTTCTATTTTACAACAGGTGAGGCTACTTTAAGCCCCTCTGAGCCTCTCCTGGCACCGTTTCACTGTTTTGTCTCTTCTGTTTCTGTCTTTTAAATCAAATAAAAAGTTCCATCTCCTCACACGTAGAGCTCATCAATGTGAGGTTTGAAGGATCAACCTGTTCAAATATGATTCATCTCAAACAATAAATGTTAATGCCAATTGAGTGTTTTTCTGCAAACTATATATTTATAGAGACACAAAATAATAATGAATAGAAAAAATCAGCTGGAAATTAATCGATAACAACAATATGAATAAGTTGCAGTGGGTACCAACCTTTCTCTGGGATCTTAAGAGCACAGGGCAAAGAGATGGGTGTGATGGAGTGTTGGTAGACTAATGCAGACAGACTCCCTGTGGAGAACAAATAGAGTCAAATATCTCACTTTCCCTAGAGGCGACAAGACGGTGCCTCATTCATAGTAACACAAATCTGATCCGTGAAAAGTGGATGTGGCGTCGTCGTAAAGCCAGAGCAGGAAAACGTACCAAAGTAGGGCTCGTTCTGACACCCTTTAATCTTGACTCCTCGAGGGCCGGTTTCTATGAGGAAGTGTCTGACCAGCTGTTCCAGAGGGTCACTCACTGTAACAGCAGACGTATTGTCACAAGTTGAAGGTATCATTGTCGAGCAAGGACAAAAACACGGACGTGTAAAAGAACCTCAATGAAACGGGACGAGCAAACATGTGAGACCATCACTCTTACCCTTGCTACTGTGGTTGTTGGCAGTGGGAGGAGGCGTCGCCACCTTCAGGGCCAGACCATAGGCCCCCTGGAAAGAGTTACTGTCCCTGATCAGGAAGGTTCCTGGCTCTCTCTCCTTCAGAGCTGTTATTGCTGCAGCCAAACACAACCACCATGTTAGGAATTGTATAAACTGATACACTGTGTTTGCTGGCAGCAAACATGACTGTTCTTTACAACAAGGATAAAGAACATTTGAACTACCTTGCTCTCTGGAGATGCCAGGCTTGTACCAGAACCTTGAACTGTCCTGGACAAACTTCACACTGACTCGATTCGCATGTTCCATCTCCACTGACGTCCCTCCGTCTGCAGAGGGTGCTATTTCCCCCACGGTGGGAGAGAACGTGACGTGGAGCTGCTGCTGGCCGGCGGTGCTTGCAGTCGAGGGAGACACACGGCCCGCGGCTGGCCTCATAGTTCCCACCGCATCGCTGGGTGAACCAGGCTGGATGGGCGGGTGGCGCTTCTCTGGCAAAGCTGGCTGGGGGTGAGGCAGCGGGATGGAGATGGTGGAATAATTGGAATAGGAGGATGGATAGAGCTGGGGTGCGTGAGCAGAATAGCCGGGCCTCTTGTTAGTGTCCGGAGCAGACGAGTGGCTGGCAGCACTGTGCTCCATGCCCAGGTGGTGATGGTGGTGCTGTTGTGGTCCGGGCTGCTGGCTGTGGTTCGAATGATGGAGGTCGGACCCACTCAACATCAACCTCCTACCCAAAGTGGCGAAGCCAGGCACTGGAGCGTCGGAGAGTGGGGAGCTCTCCACGCTACTGGAGGGCGTCTGGGCGGGGGGCGGCGATGCTGGCATGGGAGATGCAGGGGCAGATGTGTTCACGGGTTTTGCAGTTTCTGGGTGAGCTTCCCTGGTAGGAGAACATGGGGAAGATCCGGCAGCCTGTGCCGGGGGTGGTTTGGACAAGTGGGTCTGGCTCTGAGGCTGGGACACCGCCTGGGACTCAGTGGAAGGCAGAGCAGCAGCCTCGGAGGGGGGGGTCTGGGGTGCGTCTGGGGCAGACGAGGCACCGATAGGGGATGGGGGAGCCCGGCAGAGGCCCTGGTTCAATGTGACTGGTGTTGTAGAATCAAAAGGAGGGGTGTGTGTCACCGGTATGTTGGGGCAGCAGTGCTGTTGTGGAGGAGGAGGAAGGTGCAGGTCTGTCGGTGCAGTGCCGGGGTCGTGGGTTTCTGTTTGGACAGGCGTGGTCGTGTGCGATGGAGTGTCTTTGGCAGATGGCAGCTCTGTAATTCTTCTTTGGCTCTCCAGGGATTCCTGGGCAATAATATCAGCACAGCAGTGTCCGTCCTGGGGCCGGGACGTCTCACAGTCACTACTGGTAATGTCTGTGGTCCGGATCTCGTGCTCTCTCCCTCCCGGACTGGGGCTTCAACGGACAGACAGGAGTGTTACTGTCACAGACCTACTTGTGATCTCATGAAATGTTTCTACATTTTATACTCTGACCTCCTTATTTAAAGGAATACTTCTTAATATATACTTCATAATAATACAAGGCCTATAGAATAGTCAACTTTCGTAAATAAACATCATATATGTTGGCTTCAGATGGAATGTTCAATGTAAATATTTTTCATGCTCCTGATGTTTTCTTATGACATCGAGGAGCACTCCAACCAACACAACTCTTAGTACGAAGAAGCATGAAATACCTTTCCTGTGTCCGCAGCGGGCTGCTGGTGTGGACCGGAGTGGGAGGTCCAGACATGTCCGATGGTGTGGAGCACGCAGCATGACCATCTCTGTGGACCCTTTTAAAGGAGCCGTGGGTAATGTGATCCCTCCAGCCCACACTTTCCCCAGACCTCCGGAGGCCGTCTGCAGAGGAAGTGAAGTAGGGTTTATATCTAACATATAAGGTGGCATAGCCGCCAATGAGAACTTCAAAGTTAATGCTTTGCTTTTTGGTGTAAATGTCAAGGAAATGTTGCAAGATGGGACAACTTGTGACTCATGTTCAAGGCATGCTCCAAACAATTATGGAGTCATCCAAAATATCCTGTTTCAGCGTGACTCACCAGCGTGTGACTCACACACATATGACTGCTGTGAGTCTGGATGGTGATGGTTATGGTGATGGTCAGCCGGCCCATTGTTATGGCTGCAGGGCCCCGTGGTGGAGGGAGCCAGGGGCAGCGGGGACGTGGACTCTGATTGGTAGCCTGAGGCGTAGCCCCTGCTTTCGGACGGCGAAGGCTGGTAAGGCGAGCAGGGGCACACCTGGCGGGGCGTTTGGTAACCGCTGCTGCTGCTGCTGTACTTCAGGTCCAGGTGAGAATGAGCATGGGACCTTGATGCCTCTGGATAAGCCGGATGACCTGATGGCAAGGGGTCAAACGTGAAGGCTGGAAGGTCATGACCCTGTGGGCCGTAGGAGGCTACGGTAGCCCTCCTGTGCCAATATTCGGCCTCTCTGTCCCTCTCCCACTGTAGCTCAGCCTCCCTGTCTCTCTCCCAGTGGAGGGACAACTCTCTGCCTCGTCTCAGCCCAGGATCCCTCTCCCAGTGGAGCTCCGACCCCCTGGGTAACTCCGCCTCTCTGATGCTCCTGAGTACCACCTCCCTCTGCTGAGGCGCCGCCTCTCTGTCCCAGTTGAAGCCATCCCCTTGATCCAGCCTCAGGCTGTGATAGACCGCTGAGTCTTCTCTCCTGATGCTGCAGTCCCTACAAGGGCAACCAGGGGGTGGCAGACCATCCATTAGCATTATATCATGAAGGGAAGGGCTGGTGGAGGACTTGGGGTAGTGGGGATGGGCATGGTGGTGGCTGTGAGGGGGAGGAGGGTGGTTATAGGGACCGTAGTCCTCTTCTCGATAGCACAAGCGGCCTGGGGTGGACAGAGGGTGGTGATGCGGGTTGTTGTGGGAGTGGGGGGTGAGGTCTGCTGGTGGGTATGCACAGATGTGTCGAGACGAGGGAGCCTCCGAGCAGGAGCGGTGAAGGTAGTGTGGCAGGCCACTCTGGCGGCCCCACACCAGATCTGGAGGTGGAAGGGACTGGTGGGAGTGGGGGCTGTAGTGCTGGCACAGATCCATGTGAGACGGAGGAGCAGCTGGTTTGGGGCTGGCAGAAGGGGTGACCCCATGGTGCCCGTTGGTGCCGGGAGCCCGATCGAGACAGTAGCCATTAGGCATGAGGAGGGTACAGTCACAGCCCGGCTCGGCGCAGCGCTTGGACCGATAGCCGTCCCGGCAGGAGCAGGACCTGCTGAGCCTCAACGTCCCGGATCTCTCAGAGGGCAACGAATCTCCGTCATCCAAGATAGCGGTCTCTCGCTCCCCATCGCGGTTTCCTTCTATGCCTCCGAGAAGACGTTCAAGCTCCTCTCTCTCCTGTCTGGTCGGGGGCAGAGGGCGAACGGACTCACCCTGGCGTTCGGGATGGACGGACGATTGGCTCACATGGGTGGAGTGGGCCGAGAGGGTGGAGTCGGAGCGCTGAGCGATGAGAGGATCTGGCCTGTCGTCTTCGAGGTCTGCCGCTTGGCTGCTGCCGTTGGTTGAGGTGAGAGAACTTGAGCCAGGACCTCGGCGCTTCTTTATCTGAGCGTAGAGACTGCCATCAACGGGACCTCTGGTGTGTGCAATATCTACTGTAAGACAAAAAAATATATGTGTAACGCTGTTCTTCTTTTCTACTTGAAAGTCTGTTTTTACTAACTTCTGCCAAACTCTTGTAATTATCCCTCTTAAAGCAATACTTCAAATATGAATCTGCGAGTTTAACGGGGACGGTGGTCTAGGTGTGAGTTTAACGGGGACGGTGGTCTAGGTGTGAGTTTAACGGGGACGGTGGTCTAGGTGCGAGTTTAACGGGGACGGTGGTCTAGGTGTGAGTTTAACGGGGACGGTGGTCTAGGTGCGAGTTTAACGGGGACGGTGGTCTGTTGGCGAGCAGATTTTGGACAGAGCAGCATTTTTATTCTAAAAGGACCGGTCCAGTTCCACTCACACCCGAGTCTGAAGTGGGTCTGAAGTAGGTCTGTAACAGGTCTGTAGGCTCAGTGGGTCCCACCACTGGTCTGTAACAGGTCTGTAGTCTCAGTGGGTGTCCCCTATAGGCGGATTGAAAACATGAGGAACTAGTGTTGTCATCTCACCCCTCGAACCAAAAAGCCTCCGATGATGCAACATGACGATATTTGCATCATCGGAGGCTCTTTTCAGAATAGAAACACGGAATGATGACAACATTCAAACACACTTCCAGGTTTCTAACCATATAAAGCGTAGTGCAAATGACGACACTGTCGCTGTAACGCTTGCCCCTGGGTGATGTTGGGACTTTGAAATTGTGTTGACTCTTGAAATTTTGAGTGTATTCTAGTCCTGCTCAATGTTTTAAGTGTCCTGAGATGACTTATGTTGTGATTTGACACAATAAATACAATTGAATTGAAATTGCAAATGGGTGAAGTATCCCTTTAAGTAATGACTTGGATATGAAGAGAACAGTTGATGTGTTGTTGATGTGTTACCCTCCAGACTGTCCTGGTATTGCTGATTGAAGTTCTCATAGGAATCCCAGCGAACCACTGGGTCAGCAGTGTTGTAGTCCACTGTGACAGCTGGGTCGTTCTTCTGGTACTCACGGCCTGATGAAACCCACATCTCATTCTCATCAATTTGCATTTATTTTAATGTATAAATGTATATATAATACATGAATGTATATATGTTAGTATTTTAGATTTCAGAACAAGTGTATTAGTTCAGTTGAGCATTTGTGTCATTGTGTCTTTTGTGAACGAACCTTTGATTTTCTCAGGTCCAGAGGAGAAGACAAACTCAACCGTAGCATTAGAAGGAAATCGCTCATCTGGAAGGAAGGGACAAACAAACACAGTCAAAGAACTATCCTGACATAACAATACATGTGTTCAAGTTTCTCCAGATCACAGTCCATCCATCCATCGTCTACCGCTTATCCTGTATTCAGGGTCGCGGGGGGGGCTGGAGCCGATCCCAGCTGTCATTGGGCAAAGGCAGGGTACACCCTGGACAGGGTACACGTCTATCACAGGGCCGACATGTAGAGACAGACAACCATTCACACTCACATTCACACCTACAGGCAATTTAGAGTCATCAATGAACCTATCCCCACATGCATGTCGTTGGACTGTGGGAGGAAGCCGGAGAACCCGGAGAGAACCCATGCTTACACGGGGAGAACATGCAAACTCCACACAGAAGGAACCCGGGCCGACCAGGGGATCGAACCCAGGACCCTCTTGCTGTGAGGCGACAGTACTACCCACTACATCACCAGATCACAGTCTTCTCTCCTTATGAGATGTATGAAAGCATGGCAGTGCTAAATAGACAAAGGAATCAAACAGTGTCTCTACCAGGTATGTCACTAGGATTTAAAGACAGGGGGGCTTGGCCCCCAGGAGAAGCATCTTTGTAGTCCTGTATTAGAACTACAACCAGTGAAGAAGTCCAGCTTGTAACCAGTTAAAAGCAAGAGATCATCTTCTTCAATCTCTTGTGTTGGACAAGAGTTACTGTCATGTTAACTTTTAGACACATTAAAGCAGCATGCTTAGAACCTGATGATGTAAATGTGTCTTAAAGTGATAGCGTATCTAATTCCTCTCTCCATTAGATAAGCTGCAGGTCTATGAATGGACTTTAATTACAGTTACTGTCCTGTAGATTGGTTCAATCAGAGCTCAGTATCATGTTTCTGTCATAAAGTATACAGTAGAATAAACCAAAACTGGTTTTATAGGTCACAGTGAAATCTGACAACATCAATATGAACTTTACACAAATAACTGTATTTTGTATGGATTTGTTCTGTATTTATTCCAGCAAATTCAGTGGATTTAGTGTCAAAAATATAATCAAAAAGACAAATAGGCGTTTACAGAAATGCTTCTTTCTGAAGTATATTCTAAATATAGTATAATCCTGATACTCTATGTATATACTTTAAACACTATGAGATTTTATTGAGAATTGAGAATTTTATATGAGAATTTTTTTTTTTTTTCAAAAATAAAATACAAAATAAATAAAAAGCCAAATTATTTGAGGGGGGCTTTGGAAGAATTTGGGGTAGCTCGAGCCCCCCTATAATAGGCCTAACAACGTCACTGCTCTGCTCTATTATATGAAATATATTTATACCTTTCACAGATACATGAAGTCACAGTGGAGCGTTTATGTATATTTGTAAATGAATACTGTCATGACTGACCCCCACATACACTACACAGAATACTTGCTCTCATCCTGGACTTCCCAAAAGAGTAAATGTGAATCAAACACTGCAGTACTGACTTGGTACAGAAATTAAAACACACTCTCTACCACCTAAATAAATGTACCAGTGCAAGCTTCATCCAACTCTCCTTTGCCAAACCAGAGCTGGGACCCGTGGATGGTGCAGGTGTGGAACTGCAACCTGAACACGCCGTCTCTGTCAGCGCTCTGGGCTCGCCTGTGGTAGCATTTCACCTACAGAGGGCAGCAGAGAGGGGAAAAGAGACAGCTCAAAGTTCACGTGGGATAAGATTTCCCCTGTGTCTTCATCACATGTTCAAGCATCAGTGTTTACTTGAGTAGAGCTCAGAGCCTCCCTGTTTTAAGCGCCATTCACTGCCTGGGTTTAGGAAATTCAACCTCATGAAAATCCATTAATACTGTATTACTCTCATCAAAATGTGTACATTGATATCAAATCATGTCTGCATCCCAAGCCAGAGGCAGGTTCTGGGTGGAGCTAGCTGCTAATATCAAGTCCAAAAGAGTCTAATTCCGGCGTACGCCGACCTCAATAACAAGCACACTCTCTCTGCACAAGGAACACGTTTCATGAGATCAACAAGCTTGCATGCCATACGCTCAATGTCGGTTTACCATCCGCAATTCATTTTTAGAAAAGAAGACGTTGCTCAGAGAACAACTTCCCAACATGTCTGAGTATATGATAACAATATGAAAGTTGAAAATCATTCATTTTATGTTGAGCCGTATCTATACAAGCCTAACACGAGATTGCGGTGTAACTTTAAGCCAATCGTTGACCTGCTTAATACTTTGGTTCCGCCCAATGAGCTGTCAATCACACCAGAGCCCAGAGAGCCGCTAAGCCCAATGCTATGATGGAAAAATACATGAACTCTATGTAAAAAAACTAAATAAAGGAAGTCATTTTGGTAAACATGGTGGACGTTGATGTTAGCGAGGTGGCTGATGTCACTGTCCTTTAGGGCTTTACGTGCAAAATGTCCACTTTCCTTTCCAAGTGTCTGAATGCACAAAATGGACAAAGTGACAAAACCCTTTTCTAGACCAAAATGTATATTTCTGAGATGAGATATGACAACAGTGAATATGTCAGTAGTGTAGAGTATTCCTCCTATCTGAAGATAAAACAGTGTATGAGGTCATAACGTGACTCCACCAGGGGTTTCCTCACCATGATGTCACCCTTCAGCAGCAGCGCTGGTTCGATGGTCACACACAGCCGCCGGCCTCCGGTGCCCTGAAGGTCACTGAGGACAACACAGCACACACAAGCCTGTTCAATACCAACACATCAAGCAGCTCAAGCAGACAGCACGTGGAAACATGAATGACAAACTCATGTCTTGCTTTGTATCACTGACTCTGATTGAAATGACTGATTTTAGCAACATATTAGTCATCTTTTACTTGACCATGGCTATATTCATATTTGTTGACTTAGAAGGCCCTTGAAGTAAAAGTCAAAGTCACACATGAAGTAATGTGTCTTAATGAACCAGATGATGTTCTATTGTTACTGTAACACTTTAATCTGGAGCTCAAATACTGTATGAAACAACTCTGACTGCTGGGGAAGAACATACAAGGTGAACTCACACTTTACAACAGCGCCCCCAGTGGTATATCACAACATTACACCAGCATCACAGAGATAGCTAGGGGGCTCACAGTCTGGTTATCGGACCGCCGGTCTGAAACTGATGAACCTTTACTGAACAATATGAACAGCTGAACACAATTATAACTGTTACCATGACGATCACATGTAGAATGTAATTACATGTATGAATATAGGCTGGTGGAATGTCAAATAATGATCACAGTGTTTAAATAATGACAGCAGGCTACTTCCTGGATGGTAATATGTAACGAGCAGTGGAATAACTGGAATGAACACGTTGGTTTCCCAACTAAGAGACTGAGATACAGGACCAGATTGATCCTGGATCTGACCCTGGTCTGGAGCAAACTAGCTCCACAGCATAAATCTCCATGCTACCTTAGATCATAACATATGACATGCTTTCATGCTACCAGATCACAGTTAACTTCAGCCAGGATGAAGGGAAATCCCGGTTTAATCATTATCTAGGTTTTGTCCGTTAGCCCCCTGCTCTTCAATTCCACTCATGAGTGAAAACACCCAAGAGTTTCCAAATAGGATTTAGCTGGCCATATGACAGCTAGAGAGACTCACTAGATGCCTGAAGTGTAGACCAACTGCATGGACTGGTAGATCTTCAAGAAGGGGGAGTAACCTAGTAGGAGGAGGATGAGAGATATTCAGACATAGCGAGCATTATCAACATGAAGACGAAGGAATGTGCCCCTCCTCCGGGACTTGATCAGCAGATTAAACACAAACAGGCCACAGTGGTTTGTGTGGGTGGAGGGTGAATGTGACCGGCTGTGAAAGCAGCCGTCAACTTTGCCGTGATTCAGTGGGAGAGAGTAGCGGGAAACAGAAAAAAAAAGTGATGTTTGCTGGTGTGGTGCTCCGACACCAGCAAACATCACATATACATTTGTTTCTGTTTCCCGCTGCCATGTCAGTGCTTTCTACTCAAGAGGTGAGTGAGAGAGATGCAATGCTTGTAAAGTGGCAGAGCTGGATCAGCTGTCAGAGAGCTTCATTGGTTCTGTCCTCTTGGAACTCATGGCTTTCAATCTGACAACATTTGAGCCTCCGGGAGCAAGGGCTAATATTTAGAGGGAGCATATTCAGGGTTAGCCAATCAGAAACAGATAAGGGCAAATGTAGCCAGTGTAATATGGAGCTGTTTAGTCCACAGCTAACCTCTGATTTCTGCATGAGATTTAAAAAAAAAAAAAAAAAAAGTTACATCATAGTTACATCATAGTCAGATGATAGCCGGTGGGTTCCAAGATTTCATTGGGCCGATGCGTTCTGCCTCATGAGGAACAGGCAGATGTCTATTTCGAGCTGGCAATTTGACTAAAAAGAGGAAACCAACGCACCTCCTTCACCCTGGAAGTTGGGGAGTGACGGGATGAGAACTTGGTGGAGGAAGAGAGGGCTGCTGTTCATCTTGATTGCCCCAGACAGAAGGCCCCCAAAGTAGTAGATGTACCTGGAAGAGGCAGATGGTTGCAATATAAAGTAAGTGGGATGAAGACGGGGAAAACAATACAAGACGAAACGGAAGATCATCACAAGAAGAGTTTAGCTCAGAGTAGAGCTGCTGGTAAGCAAGATGGTCAGGTCTAAAAGAGTGCCTGGTGTCCTAGCTAAGACACCTTACCCAATTGTCCTAAAGCGTGTGCCTGTCACAGTTGAGCGTGCGATAATGTGGTAAGGAGTGAATGTCAGTCATTGCTGTAAGCGCTTGAGAAAAAGGCTAAAAATGAGGGAGGTACAATACCATTTAAGAAGAATGCAGCTGCTGTCTTCAAGCAAGGCAGGTCAAAAGAGACCTTCCTCAGGCTAAACATTTTAGTTTCCTAAAGCGTCTGCCTGTCACAGTTGAGCAGAGCAGATAATGTGGTACACGGAGTGGCAGTTAAAGTTATCAGGTCTAATAAGAATAAAGGCAGAAAGGGGAGGTCAAACAAACACACACACCTGCTGTTAGTGTGTGAACTTGAGTCAACGCTCGTTATATAATTTTACATAAGAAAGTCTGCTTGTTGTTCATCTACACTAGTTACATTGTTACTGTTACGGCTAAGATGATAGTAGGCAGTCTTCACTTGTTGTCATAGCATTGTCAAACATCCGGACTTGACATGACAAGTGAAAGCTATCGCTAACATCTTAGCCCCACCACGTGATCAATAAACACCCAGAAGATGACAACATGGCCTCATATAAATAAAGCCAACCATAAGCATCAGCAGCATCACCCTCTGGACCCTAACAGGGCGTTGTCACACGTTGGGATGGATTCATTAGAAAAATTCATTTGGCATTCATGGGAAGTTAGCCAGCATAGATGCCTGTTGTAATAGAATTAAACTCGCAGGACCCTGAAACAGCAACTGACTGGAACTCGGCCATATTATCTTTTCCACCTCCTGTGACATGGCAAGGCCCGCAACGCATTCATATATCTGCCATGATGTGAGAAACCTTCAACAAGCAGCCAACCCGTCTCCCTCACTACTTCCTCCCATCCCTTCCCGTGGCCTCCTACCTGGTTTGGGACGGCTGAAGGGAAGAGGACACCTTATCTTCACAGAACTTCCTCATGGCGAGAGTACTGAGAGCCTGGTCGGCCCTGCACACACACACACACACACACACACACACACACACACACAGGATACAGCTGGCATTGGCAACAGGATAAACCAGTCTCACTGTTCCTGCACAAACTCCCCTGGCCTTAATTATCAAATGACTCAAAAGTCTGAATGGAAATCATTGTGCTGTATACTTGAAATAGCCACTGCACTGTTTCAATGTGTTTAAAAAGACAATCAGCATGCAAACATGAATAGTTTCATTGAAATCCAACACATCAGTTCAATGCTCTGCAACGTGTTTGGTGTGTGGACACACACTCACCCTGCAGAGATCTTGCTGTAGTGCATGTAGGCTGCAATGATCACGCCTGTTTTCCCCTTGTTGCCCTGTAGGGAGGCACAGAATCAGGATGCTGATTTCATCTGCTGTGGGTTGTACAAAGACAGCTTGAAACATGTGACATTAGAGAGAAGGGACGGGGACAAGCAGGTTGAATTCGAAATTAAAAAGCTCCCCGCTGTGTTTTTCGTGCTCCGTACTTCCAGACACATTCCACAGAGATTCCAGCTCAGTGTGTTAATGTGAGCCTTCAGAACCTCCTCACTGAGCACACATTAACCCTCTCAGTGGAGATACTTCATCGATAGAAACGCTGTTTATTCCTGTCCCTGGTGTGATCTGCAGCTGGGAAAGGAAAGCCTGGGGCTGGAATGGTCTGGAATGTCAGCACACCACACAACTAGTGTGCTGTGGCATTTAAATGATCCTTAACAGCAAAACCAATGAATCAAACCTCCAGACCAGCCGTGGGAGCTCGGTTCACTGTTTGTTGGGAAGGTTCAACAGGCCACTACGTTCCTCAGAGGATGACTTACTGAATTATATGTTAGTATAATATATATATTATATTTAAGTTCAATATCCACAGAGTTTGATGTCGCTCGTAGGCTTCATCTTCTTGCTTATGAAATTATATGGTGCACTTTTGGTTTTAGTCAAGTTAGATTTTCACTGCAATGTCTTTACATCAGAAAGAGTAGGTGGAGAGATTTGGGCTAAAAAATAATAAAAATACATTTTATTTATAGGCGCCTTTCAGAGCCCTCTAGGACACCGCACAGTGAAACAAATACAACCAATAAAACACAAAACAAACAATAAGTCAGAATAGACGTTAAAAAGTGAGTTAGTTAAAGGAGTGAGTGGCAGCTGCTCCACTGGTCAGTGATGGACATCCATGCAACTAAGCTTCATTTCAGAGGGGATATCGTCCTCTCACTAACTCCATTCCATTCAGTTCTTTAGCTGCTCGTCACTCTGGAGATGAAGATGTTATACACAAAACATGATTTATTTCTAAATATGATGCATCATGATAGAAGACACTGGAAACATTATAGGTTTTCTTTAATTGGCTCAATTATCAACTTATATTGAACTATAATGATACAAAAAAACGTCTGTTGCATAAATAGTATTCTTACTTTTGATAACTGTTTTACACAATTAAGCTTCTTTAATTAATAGTAGTTAGTAGTTGGAATGCAGGACCTTTTTTAATAAATATGTCTTTATTATTTAATGAAATTCTTTTTACTGTCTTACACTTGTAAAAAAGCTGAAACTATACTGTGTCCTACAGTTCTGCTGTGATCATTTGTAGTACTCCAGGTGTACAGTTTATGTACTTTCAATGTGTGGCATGTACTCACGCTACATAACATGAACTTCTCCATCCTTGATATTCTCTTCAGCACAATGGAGTGCTGTAGGAAATAAAACCCTGCTGGTTCCATCATCTCAAAGTCAGCGGCTTGTTTAAATGGGTTTCCGGTTAGATCAACACAAGCTGAAGAGATCCAAATGTTTTTGTCTGTTTTGCGATCTAAAATACATCTCAACTTTATGTGAGCGTCTACATGAGACTAGATGAAGCAAGTCTGCCTTTATCTTAGCGCTGGTGACGTGATGTGTGGCTTCATCTGTTTCATTTAGAATGAAGTTATTCTTGATTATCTTGCTGAATAAACATGTATCATAAACAGATCTTATATTCTACAATAAGTCAAAAAGCCTATGGTAAAAGCATTTTGGCTTCCAAACATGTGAATCCTGCACTCCAGGAGCAACAGGAGGAGGTCCACCTGGAAAAAAGCCCCAGTGGTCCCCCTGAACTCTGACCTTGCAGTGTAGAACCACCACGTGCTGGGGGTCAGAGGTCAGCCACGTCTCCATGGCCTTGCATATGGCACAGATCTTATCCAATGGTGGGGCGTGGAGGTCAGGCCAGCCAAAGTCATGAACCTGGAGATTGAGATGGAGGGAAAGATTGCGTGGTTCGAGGAGATTTAACGAAAGGCTGTGAACTGAATTTGGGGAGTTACGAAAAATAAAGGAAGAAAGAAAATCTACCTTGGTATTTAGTCGGGTGATATCGTGGCGCCTCTCAGAGAGGTTCAGGAGCTGACATAGAACATGTGTTTTTGAGCCAGGCATACTTTCAGCTGTTCACGTGATTGTGTAATTGTCGTCTTTTTTGTTTCCTCACCAGAAACTTGTCCTGGTGTTTGGACTTGAGCATGGCGGCCACCTCCTTCAGGTTCAGGCGGTACATCTGCTCCTCCAGCTTCGGGGGGAAGAACACGGAGATGATCCTCTCGGTGATGTAGGTTAGGTCGAAGTCGTAATGGCGCTCCATCACTCGCTCTAACACGCGGTCCACGCTGAAGCTCCTGGAGGAAAGGAGGGGAGAGAGCAGGGCTCGATTGATTGATTTTATTTTGGATTTAAGAGACAGAAACGTAATCCAAACGACAACATGTTAAAGTGATGACACTTTTTCCAACGTGGTCCTTGGTGTTACCATATAAGACACAGAAACACAAGAACACTGACATCAAACACACATCCAAAAGAGTAAAGAAAAGAAAATACATACATATACAAGCATAACTAGGGCATAAATAGACATGAAAAGCCTGACTTCTAAAAGACCGATGACAAGTTTTGACTCACCGTAATTAAAAAAAAAAAAAAAACAGAAAATTTGCAAGGATTAATAAAGAACATCAGATTTACACTCACATACACTAGACAACAAAAAAGACAAAAAAGAAAAGAAAGCTAACACAAGGTGCTTAATCCAAACAAAAAATATGAATGATATTTATTTAAATATTCTTTGATTTATCCTGGTACTGCAAAGTGCAGTTTGTCAATGTGCAACCTGAAAGTCCCCTGTATGTTTACTTTGACCCAGTTGGTCAACCAGAACGACGAGAAGGCATCTAAGAATCATTAAAGGTCTCAGTGAGCATCAGGTCTTCTGTGGCAACGCTTCTAAAGCTAAAACTTCAGGCTGGTTGGATGGAACCACAGAGAAAATAGAAGATGAAAGGAGAAGAGAGGAACTGGAGACTGTGTGTGACATGGGAGCCAAATCAACAACCACCTTGTTCCACCACATGACTCACATTTAATATTCCTGAAACACATGAAGGAGCTCTGAGGAGCAAGTGAAGGAGGGCGGAAACAAAAAGGACACAAAAACCGAGACCGCTGACCTGCTTTGCATTGAATGATTGTGTAGAAAATCCCTCTTTAGAATAAAGTAAAAGCAACAGCATTGATTATTATATGAAATGAATGAGAGGAGCGTTACCGTGGCAGCGTGTTCCTCTGCTTGGCATAGGTTAGAGACTTAGTGGACCCCTGTGGGAAAACAAACAAAGACCGAAATCAACGGTCCCATCATGCTCACACGCTTTGTTACTTTTCTTTTATTTTCACATTATTAACTCATAAGTACGATCAACCATACCATTTTTGCTTATAGTTATGGAACAGGAAGGAAGGGGCAGAGAGGAGCACACTTACTTCAGCAGTTATGTACAGAGTTATCTAGAATGCTAATCTACTAAACAAAAGAGATGGATATCATTTCAAAGCTTTTATGCCTGATGTCATTTTATCGGGGAGCAGCATATTTATAAAAAGCATTGATATAAATCTCATCAAGAAGCACTGATGATACATTTAAATAAAGGTGCTAAATTCTTTTCCCCGTAGTGACGTCCCTGGGACAAGGGAAGAGAAAAAGGATCGAGGTTGGAATGACAAGGAGTGAAAAGGAAAGCTCACCAGGTTCTGGATGTGTCGAGAAGGAGCGGTTCCTCTACGCTGCTGGATGCGAGGCAGGAGCGACAGCAGGATCACGGAGAAGAGAGGTGGAAGACAGAGGAGAGGAAGGAAAGGAGAGTTAATTAAACAAACAGACTCCCTAATGGATAAACATTACCACTTCCTGTAGAAACATCAACAAGTTTCTTTCAAGACTGGAATCCTGCAGTGCTTCAGGGATTAGCCAAGCTCAAACTGGGTTGAGAATGCCGCTTCCTAAAAGGCATCCATTCGGAGGAAACCATACGGGGGTTTAAGGAAGCATCCCTTGTTAGTGAAACCAGGCAAAGAGGACATTCTAGTTGTAAATGGAATGCTGCTGAGGGAAATGAATGGAACCTACCAGATCAATGGTGGGAGCTGGGATGCATGCCGAGGTCACCTGGCGTACAAAACGACAACCACATGTCAATACAGGGTTCATGCACACAAGACAAACTATTTCATCTTGTTGGTCGACACTGAAGGACAAAGCTTCCTCAGACAACAAGATACTGCAGAGACCGAAAAACCCACAAATGTCTTAACATCGAAAACTTAACATTGTTTAGAAAATGCTTATTATGTTTTTTGATTAGAAACAAGATTGAGGCCTCTCAATCTATTTCACCAGGAGACAGTCAGCCTCCCTTCATTTGGCTAGGCTGTTCTTTTTGTGAACAGATAATGACTAACTATGCTTTTCTTATATTTCTTTTAATGTTATCACTCTGAGATTCACTGAATGAAAACTGCACTACAAATACAATCTATTATTATTATTATTATTATTATTATTGTTATTATTATTTATTAACTGACAGGTATTTCATTTATCATTTGGTAAGGGATTAAATGAGGGTATTTCTAAAAGTGTCAAACTGACATTTTTCAATTTTAACAACTAGCCACAAAACACCTGTATGTTATATTTAACTACTGTAGTCATTCTCAAGCAATGCACGGACAAAACCGTATTCAAAGAGAGGGAATAATGCAAGATAATCCATCGATCAATAATAAGCAGTAACTGCCTCTATATAATTATGCAGGGAAATCATGTGTAACATGTTTACGTGGTATTTCTGTTTAACTGCTGCTGGGAAAAATGCCCATGATGAGAATAAAGCATTAAACCACAGCAGACCAAACCCAACCCAACACAAACCTCAAACGTGCAAAATCTGAAGCCAAATACATGGCTGAATATATTACGTTTTTGTTTCACAATGATTTGCTTCCTGCTGTTCAAAGAGTACTCAACTATAGTGATTGCTGATCACGCTCCATTGTTACTTGACCTCTTCTTTATATTTCTACAGGAGAACATGCCCAACATGGAAATTACATTGCTTAAAATGATTATTTGGCTGCCAATATACATAAAATGACCCTTTGGATCCAGGAACCAACATGAAATTAGTTTAAACCTGAAGCCAAATCCTGCCCTTCTATATCACTCCTGCCTTTGCTTTCTTAATTCTCATGTAAACCACTTTTAGAATCCGGTCTCAATTCAGACTTCCTTTGGGACTCCAGTGATTGTCCAACCATAACCCAGTCACACAATAAAAACATGTTTCTTGCCCCATTCTCTGGCTTGTCAGTGGCGTTCTCCCTCTGGCAGAGGTTGGGCCTTTCAGGCTAAAAGACCTTTACACAGACAATGTCTTCTGCTGCTTTAGTGAACGATGTGAACGATTCAGTGTCCCTAAATCTCATCTATTTCAATATTTCCAGATCTATAACTTTGCTAAGTTAAACACGTCCTCCTTCTCCACTATTCCCCCTAACTAATTGGAAAAATGTACACACAGAGGCCTCTAGACAAAATGTCAAAAGATTGGGAGAGGCAAAAGCATGATCTCGATCATGCTTTTGCAGTTGTAGCCCCAAAACTCTGGAACAAGTTGCCTCTGCATGCTAGGCTGGCCCCTACACTGCCTGTTTCTTATAATATAGTGGATCTAACCACCATGTCTGTTAGGGGCCTACAGGTCAACGAACTGTGACCAGAGGAAGCTGAAAAGCAGCCCTAATGAAGGACACAGTCATGCTTACGTAACACACACAACACGTCTGAGCACAAACACACACACGCACACGGTCCTTTTTGGACTGTTTATTTGGATACAGGACAAGGGAAAGGGCTTGTGTATATGTCATTGTGCACAAAGGGGAAGTGTGTCACCAGTGTGTGTGTGTGTGTGTGTGTGTGTGTGTGTTGTACATTGTGTTAATCTTCATTTCTTCACTTATTTTTTTGAAGCATCAAGCTCAGTCTGTCAGTGATGCGTGTACGTAACTAGACATCAACAGGAAGCCAGAGGAACAGATAATGAGCTAAAACGGGACTTGCCTTGTTTGACAGAAGTCACAGGTTAAGGTTCGGCTATCACATGACCAACTGGACAATGTTCCTGTATGACTCATTCTGAGAATTAATGGGGTTTTTTTCCATCTCCATCTTGGGATGTATCTTAAATCTTATCCTGTGTGTTATGGTTCTTTTTTTATGCATTGCCTGAACCCAGTCATCATTTTAGATGACAGGTTTGAGCCGGGTCCGGCTCTACTGTACATTATCTTAGTTCCCTCTAGGTGATACAGTTTCATTCTCTTACATTTTTACATATGAAACAATGCATTATGTTTATATTAGGGCTGTCAAAATTAACGCATTATACGATTCATTTGTGGAATTAACAAATAGTTTTAACACACGCTTTTGGCTCGTAAAAACGGCAGCGACACCACTGCAGCAATGTGATGCTAACCTCTCACCATTGAGCCAAATAAGCCGCTTCCGACTCGTGGTGTGAGCGGAACCAGACCGGTACTTTTATAATAAAAATGCCACTGTGTGTCTCTGTGCAAAATCCGCTGCGCTCGCGCTGCCTGCTCGCACAGATCCGCTCGTGCTCACATGTGCTGATGCAGGTCGAGTGTTTACTAGAAATATATGCAGAGACGGCACACCTTGAAAGCAACATTAAGCCATGCGTGTGTAGTATTCTGTACAACAGGCAATCGGGTTGAGGCCCGTTTGGGCTGGAGCAGTGTGAATGTAAAGCGAGGGGATCGTGCTGAGGCCCGGTACGAATCAAATGGCCCTGGTATGAGTGCGCCCTAAGGTAGCCTATATAAATTGAATAAGGATTGTTTTTTGATAAGCTGTGGAACTCTGAGTTAACCTATTTCTATCTGAATTTTTATGAACTGTTAAGCTGTTGAAATTTGAGTAAACCTATAACTTACATTGTACTTGATCAAATCATACAATATGCGCTCATATGTCTTGTAGTGTTTTACAGTATGTGTAGTATTTTTCCAGCCCCTCATTATGGATCATTTCATCAACCGGCCCTCATTCAAAACTAATTAAATAGCCCTGTTCTCGTGAGTCTCCACATCATTTCATTTAGCTGGAAAGGAGTCATCTGTGTGTCTGCTGATAGAATCTTTTATGTATTACAGCCGTCATGAACTGACGTTAGTAGTGAGTAAGTGAGTAAGTCACTGAGTGAATAAGTTGCACCACTGTTCACCAAGGGGTGTTGCTCATGAAGCTGCGCTAAGAGTTGCTAGAACAAGCCAAAAGAGTTGCATTCAAGACTCAACAGGGACACACGGACATCACAAACTCTGAGTGAAGCAACGCAAACTTCATTGATAGATGGATTCATCGACACAGTATTTGTAAAAAGTGGGAAATATCACGGTATGACATATAGCTGTGCTAACGCAGCCATGCTAGCAGCGAGCCGTGCTAACACAGCGAACCATGCTAGCAGCGAGCTAGAAAAAAAACAAAAAAACATGCTCTTTAAATGTGTGGTAATTATAAATTGTACACAATACTTGTGTTGTGGCTAAACTGAACAGCTTTTAACAAAAATTTGCAAATTGCAAATCATTTGCATTAAGGCGGTTTAGCTTCAGGTTCAATAACAAATGGGGCCGCCCATTTTTAGTTGAATAAAGAATGGGAAGGTAAAGTTAAAGTTAAAGTTTTGTTCAACTACAAAGGTTTTTGTTGGGGTTCTTTATGCAGATTTTGATATTATATCATTAGAGTCATTTGCTGGAAAAAAAAAGATATATATATATATATATATATATATATATATGTATATTTTTATATATATATATAATATATATATATATATATATATATATATATATATATATATTCAAAATATTCTTGTTCTATATGAGAGATTCTTCTGCATGGCTTCATCGATATGCAGATGGCCGACTAGATTATTAAAAATGAAATCAATTAATGGATTTGTCAAAGATATCTTGTGGCTGTTCTATATTTATAATTAGCATAGTTTCATTACATCCTGAGAGGCCCTACATTTCAATGTCTGACGTGAGTGAGTGCTAATTTTACTTTTGACAGATGTGTGGAATACATAGAAATAGCTTGATACAATTTTTCAGCGAGCCGGTGGCGGCGCTAACGCAGCGAGCCTATGGTGCTAACACCATAATTAGAAAACAGGAAGGAAATCACATGCTTTGTCCGTGTCACCAACAAAAGCGTTGCCCTGGTGACTGACAGGCTGTAGAGACCGTTTGAGTAGAGTAAGATGACTTTATTTTGCATGGCGTTTAACAAAATAATCTTTGAGAGTGAGAAGTTAAGCTTATCTGCAATTAAGCACATTGACCACACAGTCCAGCCATGTTAGGCTTCACCTAGTCTTGTTTTTAGACTGAGTGAAGGAGGCGCAGTGTAGAATGTGGGGACGGTTTTACCAGCCTACGTTTCTCTGTCTCTCTGTCTCTCACATTAAAACATTACCTTTTCAGTCAGAAAGGGTAAAGCTGCGTGTTTTTTTAGGGTTTATAAAGCTGTGATGGCAGTGAAATATGTGTTCAGGAGGATACCGAGATGTTTATTGGGAACAATTTCAGATAACTGGCAGGCATTGCATGTCACCGGGACAGAAAACACCTACATTTGCTTTGTGAGGCTTGCTGTGCCAAACCTTCAATGAAATCTGGTAGTATTGTAGGACATATTCAAGCTGTTGTGGAAGAAGCAGGAGCAGATTTGGTTATCAACAGCTAATTATTAATGTCAATATGATTATCGATATTAATGATTATATTTAATATATTATCATGATATAATCATGAATAAACGGGGCACCACCCTGGGATCAGGGAAAACATAACCTAAAACTGTATTCAGTCTCAATATAAAGGTTTTATACTCACATGCCAATCATCGTGATCATTGGCATAGAAGCACAAAACAATCTAACAATTAAAAAGGCGTGAAATTCAAGCACTAGCCTTCACAACCTGCTGTTATCCAGTGACATATACACAACAAGCACAAGAGACCGCTAGTTATAATATAATAAGATTTATTAAAATCAGTAATAATGATCACAATCAATAACACTGCAATTAACAAAGCCTTATTACCTAACTACCTAAAAACACACAAAGCTAAGCTACAGAAGGAGACACACGTGGAGTGTGTGTGTGTGTATAGAGAGAGTGAGAGAGGGAGAGAGCGATATGGCCGGGCGCGACCACCAGATGGAGCTATTCCTCACAGCGTTCGGGGCCGAGCCACTGACGTCGGCGCTCGTGAATGAACTGGCGTCTTTTAACTGATAGTAGAGGCTTTCTGAGCTCGCGGATATGGCTGAAGTTAGTCAAAAACAACGTTACAGAAATCAACCCAGCGGCGTGGGTACACAATCAGCATTCAAATACAACACGGAAGGCAACGGACTCAGCGGTCCGTGGTCAAAACTTAAAACACGTTAACAAGAATTACAAGCATGTCCTACACTATCGAATCTCTGCTTCTGCCCAGACTGATAGCCTCTTACTTTTGTCGATGTGAGATGCGTCGAGTGCGGTGATGGCGTTTCTTGACGCCGGCAACGGACGGTAGTTCGCGGGGACTTGTTCAGCGCCGGATCCAATTAGTTGAAGAAAACAGTTAGTATTTCTTCCTTCTGCAGGCAACGATGAAAATTGCGGGGCTCGGCGATTTAGTCAGCTGATTTCAGACAAAGACGGGTCGAGTTATCCGTTCTGCTGGTAGCTGGGACGAAGAAAGTGTTTTTCTTCCTTCCGCGGGGAAACAGGAGGGTCGCGCGGTCGCGGCGGTCTCCTCAGGATCCAAAATGATAAACAAAAGAAAAATAAAACGAGTAGGGAAAAAGAGGGGTAAAACAGTCTGTTGCTCGTCCAGCAAGTTTGGGGGAAAGACTGCGGCCTAGGACAAAGGAAACGCTGCAGACGTAATGTTCACCTCCTGTTGTAACGTGTGTCACGGTGGAGAGAGGAAGTTCTTCAGGCGGCGCTGGAATATATAGCTTACGGCTGCTTCAGGGGACCCCCTGGGGTACCTGTGGTTGTCAGCCAATAGGGCACCAGTTGTGTGACGTTGCACTTCGCACCCAGGTGCGAGGTGACACTAAAATGGTGGTTGTAGTTTTTTATCTCCTTTGTTCATTTGTCCTGACCGCATGTGAGGGCTTCTGTAGGCCGCATTGTGTAGTCCTAACGGTGAGGTCCCAACGAAGCTAACAAGATAAATGAAAACCTTCTGGAACAATCTACTGGTTCTAAACTGACTTCCATTTGTTATGAGTACAGTGCCATTAACTGCTTTTATTTCTGAATGCATCGTTAATAAGGCTTCACCAGCGTCAACACTTCCAGGCTGCTTATTGAGTCATTCCTTCGTCTTCTCCCTCATCTTCTCCTCCATGTATTCCTCTCCATCTCTCCCCCAGTAAAGGGGCCTGTTGAGGGCGGCCTCAAAGCCAGAACAAACACACCAGATTCTACTCCTCATGCCAACGCTTACACACAAACATCCTGCCAATAGACCTCCACCCTTTCCATTTTGCTCCCTCCATTTTTCATTCCTTTTTTACTGTCTCTCTTGAATTGGGCTTTTGTCATTTGTGTTTCCACCACTTTTCTGTTCAGTTATGTCATATTTCTTCGAAAGATTGTACTTTCCATTTCCTCCCTTTTGCTTTTGTCCCTATCTGTACTTTTACAGCTGCTTCTTTTTTTATCCCTCTTTTTTCAACTTTGTTCTTCTCATCTGCCAATTTCTTCAATCTCCTCTCTTTCTTTGATAATCCTCTTACCCTCCTCTTCTCTCAATGTCAATACTTCCTCTTCCTTCCCATTCTTTACGACTTATCAATTTCTAACAAACCCATTCCTCTTTATTTTCCACTCTACTTCCCACCTTCCTACCTGGCTTTCTTTTCATTCATGGCCTCCTTCCTTTTGAACCACTGTTGTTCTTGTGTCTTTGTGGTCCCCTGGTCTTGAAGTGTCTTAAAGCTGGAAGGTCACAGGTTTGATCGCCAGAAACCAAATACCCTTGGAAAAGACATGCCCCCCCCCCCATCCCATCCCTTCCCCTGTCCTCTTCCCTCTCTTTGCTCTCTGTCCGCTTTGTTTTGTTGCAGTGGCCCTGGCTCCTTCAGCTCTTTACATGCTCTTTGATCCATCAAAGGCAGAAAAGGCAGAGATAATGGATAATGCACAGCTCGCTACTCTCAACGCATGGCTTAAGAGCTGTGGGTTCCAATAGGGATGACGAGGGCTGAGGTAGCAGCCTTGGTATGTTATTAGTGTGGGAACGGGTGTTTGTGAGAGCCTGCAAGTGAGTTTCACAGATTCAGGAATATGTGTGTGAAAACATGATCAAAGATTATGTATTGTGTTGTTTATGTTAATGTATTATTAGGATTACTGTAGACGTTGCAGTTTTTTATTGTTAATCCCCAGAAGTATCACTTTTTTTTAATCTGAAATCCAAGGTTCCAGTTGAACAATCTACTAAAGGCATACTGCAGAAGCATCAGCAGGTCATGCCTTGCAGTGCAGCATGGGGAGTTCCTTGAACACACTGTCCACATAACCCTTCATACATGCACTTCATACATTAATCTCCCAGTATTCCTGTGATCCTGATGAAATACTTTATTTGGATTCCTCTAATACAGCAGACTGGCGTCTTTAAAAGAAGGATATTTTTGTGTCTGAAATATCAGATGAAAGCATTGTTCTGTCTTGAATGAAGAGGTTTATGAGATCATTGTATAGAGTAAAACATTGCCCCCCCTCTGAATTGTATGTGATTGAATCATAGTGTTTCGACAAACTGACTATATGCCCTGTTGCCACAGGCACTATTGTTCTCTTTGCAGAAGAATTCTGAAGATGACTGGCAGTTGTATGCAGGCCTATTGAAGTTTATAACCATGTCTGTCCAAAATATCATAACTTCCTAATTTGATCCTTCATAAACATTTGTGTGCAGTTTTTATAATATTGAGTAAAAAAAATGTTAACCAAGTTTTTATCAGTTCAACCTTGTGTGGAAGTGGACGTTTCTGTCAAATACGAAGACATTCCCTCTCAACCTGAAAACATAATGACTCACGGCAATGAGGCATAACAATCAGCAAGCCATGCTATCCAGAAAAACATCCAACCAATCAGAACGCAAGTAGGGCAGGCCACACCTTCACCGTAGTGGTTCTGTCAAATTAAGCCATACGATGCAAAATTGCAAGTGTTTGTTGCACTTTGAGCAGTACGACTGAAAGTGCAAAGCAGCCTGCTATAATAGAGGTTGTGTGATTGTGCAAGATTTAAAAAAAAAATCAATTGTGCACGGTGATATCTGACAGCAATAAGACCCCAGAGACCCCCCAGGTTAAGTTTAAGTTAGAGTTTGAGCAATTATGGTAGAACGTTATGTCTTACATCCGTATTCTGTCATAATTCAAATTCCAAACAGCAAGGCATGCATGTTAAAATTAGTCTGAGCCAATCAATCCAGACAGGAGGGAAATACGTAGCCAGGAATGTTGTTGTTGTTGTTGTTGGAGTTGTTGTTGGAGTTTATACAGGACTTTCTTCTGCATAAACCTGGCAGGTCTAAGAGTTACATGACTGAGCTTTATGACTGGACTTAATGCAGTCCACATGTGTGATGTCTCTTAATCATACCAAGGTGAACTTCATGAGAAAAGCAGAAAGCGGCCAGCCTGGCAAGGGGGAACTTCAAGGCCACGGCTCAGCAAAAACAACACCTATGGGTGAAACACTTCTATCCTCTAGGCTTGGCAGCCCAATATCACACTTTTTAGTGCTTTGCTGTATGTGAGGCCAGCTAATAAAGCATTTATCTGTGCGTCTTCCTTTTTTCATTTTTCTCCACATGGTACATTCTCTCACTCTTTGACTTTTGACCCCAAAAGGAAAGATGTTGCTCCAAGCTGCTGAGAGGGAGGCCAAAGATATCGGGTTACATGGGTCCCTGTGGTGGAACTTTAATGACCGAGTGGTATGCAATTCCCTGTTATGGAGATGGTGGACAACGCAACACACACACACACTCACACACACGCACATATGCTCATATGCAGTTATGCAGATGGAAAAAATAAACTGTCCCTGTAAGACGGAAGCACACACACATGACAGTGGTCTCCTCAATGGCCAAACATGGGTCGGGATAATCCGGGAGGGGTCACCGATGGAAAAGTCCTGTGAACTAACCAGCACGGGGCGCTCTTATTGAGCTGCAGTCCTTCTCTCCCTCCGCCTACTCCGTCATTCATCCTGTTGATCAGTACGCACGGACACTTCCCCAAAGCTCAGCTTGCCCTCCCCCTTCAGCTTCAACACTCTTAAGCATGGGAGCAGAGATGTATTCCCATGGTTCAGACACACGTTTTGCATTATATGCCGATAGGGGTCACAGCTCACAAACAAGACAGCTCTATACTGTCTTTCTGTCCTGTCTTTTTTCATTCATCATCCGATAAGGTGTACTTAGACAGGCAAAACAATGAAACCTCGTACAAAACGTGAAAGTGGGTATCGCTGAAATCTGTGACTCATGTCCTGCACAAGCGTGGGTCTCCATATTTAAACAGGTCCGTCCAAACCATCTCTTCCTGGATGGACCAAACCCACCAGCAAATGAGTGCGGTTTCCGCCCCTTAGTCATGCTTTTAACTCTGATAGACATCACTCACTGACTTGGTCATTCCCACGCCCGCACACACAGGTCGGGGTTTCATGACTTTTGGGGACATTACATTGACTTACACTCATTTCCTGGAGACTTATCTTAAACCTAATCAGAACCAGAGCCACCATCAGCTTAACCCCGACCCTTGTGCTAAAGTTATATCAGGTCTTCACCCTAAAATGTACTGATTTACATGACCCAATTGTCCCCACATCAGTACGTCATGGTCCCCACAATGTGAGTGTGTTATCAGATATATTTCCCGTGGTAAAACACGCACACAGATTTAACTCAAAACATGCCACCCAAGCAATGACCAGACCCGTATGTGATAAAGTGTGACTCTTTTAGATGTTAAATACATGTTAATACAGTTGGATCCTGTTATCTTGAATGATTCACACTGATTAACTTTCAGGACGTCCAGGAGGGAAACCAGAGGCCTGGGCTCAAGGCCACCAATCTCTCTTTTTTTCTTATGACTCAGATCCCCCGTAAACTACAATCTAACGATTTCCACCAACTAATGAAATGATGATGAAGGCTGCTTACGATAAAATGTTTAAATCATATTCCAATATCTCTGTGCCTTGTGGTCAGTCTTATATGATATATTCCTAACAGCAATGTAACAACCAGGAAGAGGTTTGACCTTGATGTTTCCATCTGACAGGAAGTCTGTAGAGTGAGGGGGGATGTTGGCT
The DNA here is from genome assembly GCA_029853015.1 of Chelidonichthys spinosus. Classification (NCBI taxonomy): domain Eukaryota; kingdom Metazoa; phylum Chordata; class Actinopteri; order Perciformes; family Triglidae; genus Chelidonichthys; species Chelidonichthys spinosus. The sequence goes on along the minus strand of CM056829.1, from coordinate 26,016,942 downwards.
CATTTGTGATGTTTGAGCTTCACTCTGGGGAAACATGGACTACGGTGGTCTTTTTCTCCATCATTCCATCCCCACAAGACTTCCTTTGTTCCGTTTCTGTTACTTAAATAGATACCAGTACGGACTTCAAAAAAATGTAACAGGGCTTAAAAGTATCAGAGAAAGAAAATAAAGTCTTTTGTAGACTGTTTCCTCTGTGGTGGCCAGGGGCGTGGCAACAGGGGTGGCACCGGCTTCCCCTGGGATCTGATTGGCCACTCTCCCTGCCCCCCCCCAAAGAAAACAATTCTAGACACGCCCCTTGCGGTGGCCCTTTTATCTGGAATTCATTTTCTTGACTAAAAATAAAGAATGGCTGGGGAGCAGAACCTCAACTGTCCTGGTGAAAGGCTTTTATGTTGGAAAAACATTGGGAGGGTTCTGTTGCCTTTCCTCTCATCCCTGCATCCTCCCCTACTTCCCCTCTATCTGTCTGTACTTGATTGTAAATCCTCTTCTTGTAAACAGGAGCAGGCTGACAGCTTGGTCTGCTGTAAAATGGATTTTGTTCAAAGCCAAGTAAATGTCATGATTATTTTTTGTATTATTGTTGTCAAGTATGCCATTCATGTAATATCTTCATAAATTGGGGTTACCCTAACCCTAACCCTAACCCTAAATTGCATACTTTTTTCAAATACAACCACAATTTATATTGCATTAGCAATATTGCATATTTTCCTCAGCTTTAGTAGAAACTATGATGACGACGTGAATGACGTGTAGATGTGCAATGATGTTGAATTTGCTCATTACTGTGTGACTTGATGAAGCCGTCCTCACGGACAAGACAACAAGACTAGGCTAAATCTAGTATAGGGCTGGGCCGCGGGTGCTCAATTTGCTTTTATGAAGTAGATTTCAATGTCAATGCCACCAGCTTTAAATTGATCAAAGACAGGAAATTTGGTAGGCAGATGTTAACATACCATCTATCCATTATCAACTGCTTGAAGGCAGGGCACACCCTGGGCAGGTCGCCAGACTATCACTATCACAGGAAATAAGCAGTTGAATTTAGGGCCAGTGAGGCCAGTCAGGAGCCTTGTACTTTAACGAACCCCTCCTAGAGAATGAACCTAAACGACTTCAAATCTGGTAGGTTGAATCTAAAGACCTTGGTGATGCTAAATGCTCTCGACCCAAAACACGAAACAAACAAGACATTGGTATAACTGAACTTGACATTGTCCAATCTGTCCCAAACATCACTTGCTGAATAGGAGTTCAGATCTGAAGACATCTACCTGCCCTCATCATAGTGCCACCTACTGGCCACAGGAAGTCTGCCTCACAAACACGCACACAGGTCAGAAGAGGTGAAAATCGCAAAATGCATTCATGAAGGAAATTACGTTAAAAGCCCTAATCCTCCCGTAGTCGATATTTCAAACAATGATATCATAAGTCACGTGACTCCATTTTACTTTATTATTATTTTTCGTAACTCCTCCAAGAGGATTTAAAAGGATCCATCTCAAATGTGGCCAGCAGCAGGCTCGATCAATGCTGTGTGCAGATTTAAGTTAACTTTTACAACATTTATGGTTTAAAAGTCGCCCTTTCCTCTCTCATCCGGCTCTGACGCCACATGCCCTCGCCCTTGGCTTTCTGTCCTTCGCCTGCTGCCTGCCAAGACTCCCTGCCTCAGCCTCTACCACCTCTTCGTCACTGTGGCCATGCTGGCATTCTCCCCCTCTGTATCCTCTGTCTATTCATTACACCATCCTCCCCATCAATGATCCCTTCACAGAGGGAGCAGTGTGGGGTTTGAGCAGGACTTGCAGCTCTCCGAGGAATGCAACTGGGCAGCCTTCATATTAGCAGAGATCTCGAGACTTCTGCCCTCATAGAGCCAGTGTCATGTGTCTATTCACACCTCGCTGGCGTAACGGTCATCTAAATAGCTCAGACAAGCATCGTCATTCCCTTAGTCCAGTGCAGCCATGGATGGCTATCTCCCAGTTGGTCAGCATCTGGGCTGAACCTTGAATTATTTGGTCATAATGGCGACGACTGCACATTTAACCTGCTACAGAGCAGCTTGTTTTCACACTACTGATTAAATAGTCTATATTACTGAAGTGATCAATACTGATTTACTTAATATCAAACTGTTTTCATAGATTATGTTTTGTGGTTAGATTTATTTTGTCTTGCAAGTCAATTGACCTTTTACAGTTATGTTCCTTTTTTATTTATTCACTTATTATTTGAGAGTTTGGACCTTGTTTCATGGGACCAGGTCAGGTAACTTGACTTGACTTGATTTGAGAAAATGTGCACTTTGTCACTATTTAATGATATGGCTTTGTTTTATTTTATGTGCAAATTAACAGAAATACAACTTGATATGGGAAGGAGCGGTACATGGTAATCAGCTGTACAGTGGGGAATGCAGGCTGTCTGTCTGCATGTTCAATACTGGTCATGAGTGTGTCACAATCAGGGTATAAAATTAGATTTTTGACCCACCTGCCAATGGCAGGTAGGGTCTGAAATTTTACCGGCCAAAATGTATTTTTACCGGCCACTGAACTGTTCACAATCACGACCTTAACTTTAACAGATTTCCTCTGAACAGAATAAAGCATGAAGATAATTGTTAATTATCCACTGATTGTTTTTTAGTAGGGAACTATAAATGAAGGTTTCAGATACTGTTAAAAAAATTACAACTTTAATTTTCAGTATATCATATCAGTATACATCAGCATGTGTAAAGAACAATGTGTCGCCACATAATTTCTTCTGTTTAAACCTCTTCGTATTCGATTCGTAGTCGTCGTCTTCTTCTTTGTCTCCTTTCTTCTTCTTCTCTTTTGATACATTTTTAAATGTTGAATGACGGTGGACAGCGAGGGACAAATTTGAAATTCGAAACGCAATCAGTAGATCTGCAGCCTGTAGAATTGTGTCTGTCACTGTTTGGAATTTATGTTTAAAGTTACATAGCAAAGTCGGCATATTTCAGCAGCCTGCCAATGGCGTGTGACCTATTTATTTTACTCCCCAAAACATATTTTTACCCGCATTTGGCGAGTGGCGGGTGCCAATTTTAAACCCTGGTCACAATCACAGCTGATGTATTGTTATTTTTTGAGGACATGCTCAGAAGAGGGGTGTTTTTTCCTTACCTTGGCCTCACACTTCCTGTGTGCGGATGCCTTGCATACTAAGAGGAATGAGAGTAGGGAAGGAGGGAGGAAAGAAGAGAAAGATGACAAAATTAGTATATATTATGCAGCCCGCTTCCTATTTATCTACTAGACTACAACAAAATCTCCATTTTATTCTATTGCATGCCAAATTCTAGAACACGACCCAGGTCAAATTTGAGATCAACCCTGCTGCCATTACCATACCGGTAATCTCTTAAATCCTGAAGTGAAACACACACCAAGCTAAAAACAACACTGTCAATGTACGTTTACAATGTAGATGCAGGATATTCAAATGTGATACTGTGCTTCGACCTATAAGACTCTAGAAACCAGGTAATAACCTCTGGCTCATTAAAATATTAATGATTGAAAAGCCACACTGAAGTGCCCATTCTCTCTACTGGCCATCAGGGTGCGACACCTCTCTGAATGTATAGAAGTCAATGAGAAAACTACTCACTTGATGTATTACATTGTGAACATTGTCAACACGAGGTTATTGCATCAATGGCTAGTATCAAGTCTTCTTCAATCCAGCATGATGTTCATTTAGTAAATTAACCACTTAGAGTCAAATAGACAATAAAACAGGGTGTGGCTGCTTTGTGATTGACAGATTGCTACCACAGTGTTTTCTGCTGTGGGGGAATCAAAGTGTGTTTTCACTTAATGAAAGTTAATTGTAACATTTTGGAAATGTCTTAGTCAGTGTTTGGTTGTAGTGAGCTCCACCCTCTTGTGTTAATCTCTTTCATAATTCATAGAGGAAAATAAAAACAACCCTAGATTTCTTTTCAGTACTGTAGCCAGGCTGACAAAGAGTCACAGCTCTACTGATCCATGTATACCTAGGGATCTTAGTAGTAATGATTATGCACTTCTTTAATGATAAAAATTATAGCTATCAAGGACAAAATTACTAAATGCCTGCCTTCAGCCAGGACCATTAACCCTCAAAATAGCATTAGGACCTGATATATATTTAAACTCCTTTTCTCCAACCAACATTCACTAACTAACGTCAAAAATCTCTTCATCTAAACCTTCAACCTGTCTCCTAGACCCGATACCAACTGGGCTCCTCAAAGAGCATGATATGATCAATGTGTCTTTATCAACAGGCTATGTGTTACACTCCTTTAAAGTATCTGTAATTAAACCTCTTCTTAAGAAGCCTACTCTAGATCCAGGGGTTTTAGCAAACTACAGACCAATATCAAATCTTCCCTTTCGCTTGATCCTTGAGAAAGTAGTCGCCAATCAGCTGTGTGACTTTCTGAATACTACTTGAGGACTTCCAGTCAGGATTTAAAGTACATCATAGTACAGAGACAGCGCTGGTGAAAATTACAAATGACCTTGTAATTGCTTCTAACAAAGGACTGGTTTCTGTACTTGTCCTGCTAGATCTTAGTGCTGCGTTTGACACCATTAACCATGAGATTCTAATATGTAGACTGGAAAAATTAATTGGCATCAAAGGAACCACATTAAGCTATAAATAGGCTAAGACCTATTTTATCAATGGATTAGAGTTTGTTCATGTTAATGAAAAATCCTCCAGGCACACTGAAGTTAGATACGGTGTTCCTCAAGGCTCTTTGCTTGGACCAATTCTTTTCAACGTATGCTTCCTTTAGTCAATATCATTAGAAGACAAAGACAAATTGATAAACGTTCATTGTTCTGCAGATGATACAATATTATATCTTCTGATCAACCCCGAAGAAACCAATCAATAAGTTAAACTCCAAGCATGTATTGATGATATAAAAATGGATGACCTGTAATTTCCTGGCGTTAAACCAATGCCGCTGTGTTGGTGCTGCATCGCCTTGACGCGCGTCTAGGATTTTTGGGAGGTGCACGTCAGGCCCTTGCGGTGGACATAAGGGGGGTCCGCAAGGACGTAAGGGGTCCGTAAGCCCCCTTGCGTTGTGTCAACGCGGAAGCATAACTTGGGCTTTACGTGCCGTTCCTAGAGCAGTTTCCAGAGCTGTCAGCCACCAAGCTCCTCTTCTGTGGAAACATCTTAAGGTTCTGATTTGGGAGGCAGACACCATTCCCACATTTAAGAGTAGGCTTAAAACTTTTATAGCTTATAGTTAGGACTGGCTCAGGTTTGCCTTTGACCAGCTCCTAGTTATGTTGCTATAGGGTTAGAATGTCAGGGGATTTATAATGACACACTGAGCCTCTCTCTCTCTCACTTTCTGCATTCCCCGGAGTGCTTTCTCATCTAGCAGTTTTCACAGGATCACAGTGGTTTGACACATAGTTAGGCGGCTGACTATTGATTAAGGAAATTAATTTAAATCTGAATCTCTACTGATAATAACTGGACTCCTCCCTCCTGGGAGTCTGGCTATGCTTTCTGGTCCAGTAGAGTCCGCTGAGGTCCTGACCGATGCAGACTGCTAACTGGCCTGATGCTGGAAACACCATATTGTAGCTCCACCTGCTGCTGTGAGGCTGCTCAACATTGACTTCTTTCTGGTCCACAGCAATGTTGGTGATAGATCCATCTCAATGTGGCTGTGCCTCCCACCATGGACTACTACTGTTAATATCACTACCAACACCAAATGCAGATGTAACCCAAGAGCCTGGTTTGCTCGAGATCCATCCATCCATCCATTGTCTACCGCTTATCCTGTATTCAGGGTGTTTGCTCGAGATGTCTGCCAAAAATGTTCTTAAGAGATAACTATTTTTGTGATATGACATTATGAATCATTATTCTTGTTGCACAAAAACAATATGGCGATGGCCAAAATAATGAACTATATGCTTCAATGCTTGTCGTAGTCGGCATAGCACCAATGCAGCTATTTGATCACATTTACCAAATTTGGCACTCATACTTGTTTGTCAGAATGTCATGCGCTGTGTCTGCTGCTTGAATCAAATGACACAATGCTATGTGAGCTGGTGTGTGCCACCCTTAATTCATTCACACATGACACACCCTAACTCCTGCTGACGTTCTAGCCTGTCATGACGTTGCTGTACCATGATAAATACATGCTCGAACATTTACCTCTGCAGAAGGATCCAACACTGTCGATGTTCTGACGGCATACGCTGCACTGCCGCTTCTTCTTAAAGGTCTTCTCCTTGAAGATGTGGGGCTCACCCTTCCCCCCCTGCATACACACATGCAAACACACACATGGGAAAATGAAATTCACAGTTAGAAACCCGATACAGGACAGGACCAGACATGGCAGTAATATCTGTGGAGCTGCCTACTCTCAGAGGCAAGAATCCATGTTTGACCAAGAGTGCATCCCTATATCCACTTCCATCTGACAGGATGGAAACTTCACCAGCTCTATTCACGCAAGGAAAGAAGAAAACCAAGTATGGCTTGTGAGTTAGTGAACTGTAATAATGACAGGAGCTTAGAACGGTCAGCTTTAGCCTGTGTGTATGTATAGTATGTATGCGCAAAATATGCCTACATCCACTCTTGACTCCTTTTGCCTGTTGAACTTGAGCTCTAGTTGTGTAACTGTCTTCCAGTAGTAATCCTTGTGGTTCCCGCCCATACCGCACTATAATCCTTAATGTGTGTGTGTGTGTGTGTGTGTGTGCGTGTGGATTATCAGGGCAGGTATGTGTGTATGTTTTCCTCATCCTGGGAGTTGGCAGGCTCAGGGAGGACCAGTTTATAGGTGTAGAGACCAGAGAAAACCTGTTTTTCATAATATGGCCCCTTTAAATGCAATAAATAATCACAACAGGCACTATTTAATGCAACTAATTGAATCAACACGTGAATTTATATCTATATAGATTGTCCCGTCACGATGGCACGCGTAACGGAAACTCAGCCTGACTGAATTAACACAGTGTGTCTGTGTTTTTGAATAAACAAAATGGGGATGTCTTAGATGTGCTGAATCTACCCTTGGCAATGTTCTAAATTGTTTTCTTTATATGATGAGGAATTTCATAAAATTCATGTGGTTTGTTTTTGTGCATTTAGTATTGACCTGTTTTAATGATGTTAAACAAAAAGCAACATGTTGATAACATGATGGGCCCTAGTTTCGTGGCACAGCGCAGGGTGGCAGAGCCGGCGCAATGCAAGTTTCGACCAGCGCAGCCTTGTGCACCGTCAGTTTGTCAGTTTGGTGGATGCTCTCCGTCAGTGCTCTCCGTGGGTCTCTCTGGTTGGCGCTGTCTGTCCGCTTTCTCAGTCGGCTCTCAGCGCTGTGTTGCGAAACGCCCCCCTTTCGGATCTCCTATCATCACGCAGAGGAGTTCGGGCTTATGCAAATTACTCCTTTCGTTACGTAACAAAAGGAGCTGAATCTGAACAGCCTGTAGGAGCACCGTTTTACCAGAGGGTGGGCTGCAGAGACCATGCAGGTATTGCTTGTTTTCCTCATCCAGGGAGTTGGCAGGCTCAGGGAGGACCAGTTTATAGGTGTAGAGACCAGAGAAAACCGTTTTTTCATAATATGGCCCCTTTAAATGCAATAAATAATCACAACAAGCACTTTAATGCAACTAATTGAATCAACACGTGAATTGATATCTATATAGAATGTCCCTATATATCTGATGTCAGATCAAAGGCAAATGGCACGCTTAACGTAAACTCAGCCTGACTCAATTAACACAGCTGAAACTTGGACCGCTCAGACCAAAACATCAGTTTCATCCTGGGAAAAGTTTGGCCCTCTGGCGCTGCTGCTGTCTTCTGTCCAGTGTCGCTGCTAGCCATTTTGGTGCCCTAAGCAGAATTCCTTTATGATGGTGATATAATATAGGCATTATAATTATTATGACAATGATGATTTTTCATAATATTTTTGGTGCCCCCTCAGCACTTGGTGCCCTGAACACAGCGCGTGATGCGCGTGGCGGGAGCGGCGGCGCTGCTTCTGTCATTGGGAGTTCAAGTGACGAAACTTGCACTGAACCTCGCCTAATGCATTAAAGGTGAGGAGAGGAGCACATTTGATTGGTGAAGATCTGAATCTGCTGTGTTACTCCCACTCCACGCCTTCTCTCCTCCTCGTCTCCCACTTGCAGGGGTAGGAGTGATGGGAGGAGTGCCTGCGCCCGACTGCGTCAAGCACGAAACTTGCAAAGTCCAGGCAGACACACCCCGTCGACGTGGTTTAGGTGCGCTGCGCCCCGACTGCGCCTGGTGTACGAAACTATGTGTTGTCTGATAGATTCTTAGAAACTCAAAAGCTTGTATTAATTTTATGAACTGTGTATACCTGTAACATCTTTTTCTGATTATTTTTTCCCAGACATGAATATGATCTGTGAGACAAAGATGTTGATGACGGTGTAAACATGCAAATAGAACCCCTAAACAAAGATAACAAAGTGTGCACTTTTGTGGGATCAACCATGGAGGAGGTTATGAAAAAGATATACAACATTTTCATTGTTTTTTTAAATCAACATGGGTCATTCCACGTGAAAACAGCCAATATCGGGGTACCATGTACATGGTACCTCTCAGATTTTGCTGAAAAGTGGTGAAAATATACCTTATGTTACCAGACGAGGGAATCTGAAGTTTCAGGTCAATATCTCAAATGGTTTGCCCGTGGCGTCCATTTGAATTTCAAGTGCCACCCCCCTTTTTGACACATTGGAATTTCAAATTTCATTTGTTGGCATTTTTGGAGGCCCATAACTTCTGTTCTTATAGTGAAAGAAGGTTGAAAATCAGTCTGTTAGTTAATTTACGTTTGACACTACAGAATTCTGCAGGCTGTTTGGGTGAGAGGGGGGTCATCAAAAAAAAATTGATGGCATGTGTGATTTTTCACTTTTTGGGTGCCTATAGCACCACAATTAATGATCATATTTATTCTAAACAGGATAACTTGTCATATTTGAGAACTTTGCTCTTGCCAAAATGAATTTGAAGGGTATGGTACCACTGGTGGGGGTTTTATGGGGGTCCAAAAACCCTTTCAGGCAGAGGTGACTCTTTTGGAACCCCATATTTGGACCCCCAAATGACCATTTTGGACATTTTTTCCAGAAGTGTGGAATGTGGATCAGGGAGAATTTAGTGATGATGAAGCATGAAAATAACTTAGTATTATGCTCAGTAGGGGTGTCACGATTTCGATTTTTCATCGAAATCGATCGAAATGACGTCACGATCTCGAGCATCGAAGTCAAAGAGAGGATCGACGATCCCCCCTCCCCCCGTGTGCAAAGCTACGCACACTACGCAAAGTTACGCAAATGACGCAGCACATTGTAGCCGACGCCGCTAGTTACCTATCCTGCAGGTTATGACACGATGGCGAGTGCAGATGAAAGAGGAGACGCGGCACCGGAGCTTGAAGCAGCTCCTGCTTCTCTTAAATCACATGTATGGAAATACTTTGCGTTCCCGGTGAGTTATGTCGACGACGTTCGCGTTGTTGACAAGAAGACCACAGTGTGTAAGATATGCTATGCGCGTGTACCATACCCGGCCACGGGAAACACTACGAACATGGCAGGACACATTCGCCGGCATCACAAAGATGTAGATTTGACAGCTGGGAAAGCACCATCACTGGTCCAGCCAACTATTAAATCCTCGTTTGCAATAAAACTTCCACAGACCTCAGCTCGCGCAAAAGCTATAACTAGCGCTATAGGGCTATTTATAGCAGCAGACCTGCAGCCTTACTCGGTGGTGGAAAACACGGGATTTAAATATTTAATTAGCGTACTTGAGCCACGCTACAGTATGCCCTCTGTGACCTCTCATTGTTGTTTGTTTTTGTTGTTGAAAACAAGATTGTTACTTTTATATTGCAAATAAATAATTTAAATTTGACCATTAGTGCCTAATGTGATACATTATGGAAATTGCATCACTTATATGTAGCCCAACTTTTGAAATAACATTTACTGTACAAAATTTGATGAATAAAACCAATGATCGTAGACTAGACTAGTCTGAAAATGGCATAGGCATCTGTGCTGTAAGAAAAAGAAAAAAATCGAGAATCGAATCGAATCGTGACCCTAAAATCGAAAATCAAATCGAATCGAGTATTTGGAGAATCATGACACCCCTAATGCTCAGTGATGGCAAACAATTAAAGATTAAAACTGCTGGCCATTCATTTCCTGAGAATCACAAATTAACCCCTTATCCCCGATTAAAGTGCTCTGTCAAGCGATTTGCAGCACGAGCAATTCTGCAGGCCACTGAAGCAAACCACATTCTGACACCAATGGAGATGTTTCAATGGGCAACAGAAAACATTAAGAACATTACATTCTTCTTTGTTAGTGCAGAAGATATTAAAAACACGAGGAAACGAATTGGAGAGACGTTACGCCTCGGCCAAAATGATCAGTGGAACATGATCGCATCATTGCTTTATACCAATTTCCAAAAATAAGATACGGATGAAAAGAATATCACAGGATACAATATTCACAGATGTTGATGCAGGACAACAATCAGATTCAGAACACTTGGATACAGAACCCGGAGGCAGAACACTCGCAGTCAGATCAGCCACAAAACTACACTTTCCAGCCAGGAAAATACATTGCCTGTATCTATGATGATGACTGGTTCATTGGAAACACTGTTGAACGTTCAGATGAACATGGTGACGTTTTTGTGAAGTTCATGAAGCGTGTCAACAACATCCTCACATGGCCATCACTATTAGAACAGAAGTTATGGGCCTCCAAAAATGCCAACAAATGAAATGCGAAATTCCAATGTGTCAAAAAGGAGTCTGGCACTTGAAATTCAAATGGACACCACGGGCAAACTGTTTGAGATATTGACCTGAAACTTCAGATTCCCTCGTTTGGTAACATACGGCATATTTTCACCTTTTCAGCAAAATCTGTGAGGTGTCATGTACATGGGTGGCTGAGTTGGCATGGAATGACCCACATGTCTACGTTTTGAATCGGCATTTTGACAAAATATGTTTTCCACTATTCGAGTGATGCTGAAGCCTAAAATCAAAATCTCCAACATCTTTAGCACCCGTTTTAATAGCCGTATGGTACGGTTGTCGGATCAGAGAAGAAACGACGTTTGTGTACACCACTTGAAACCTTTTTAACAAATGGTTTGTTTTTTAGATCAAATGTCTTTTTATTGCTGACTATTGTGTCTGATGTAGTTAGCAGGTTTTGTGTTGTTTTGTCATTGCTCGCAAACTGTGATTCCCTTGTATTTTAACTGTGACTCGTTATGGAATGTCCGACAAGCATAGCATTTTGGACCTCCTGATACAAACTCAACAATGTGATCATCACCACCAGTATCCCCATTAATTTCGTGGGTTAAGTCACCAAGAAATGGCCCTGTCTCGGGAACCCAGTCTCCATCCTTTGACACAAAAACAACATTGCCTGTGTCAGAATAGATGCATCTCTCGCCTATCTGTCTCTAAGATCATAGAGCATAAGACGAGCATACAATGTTGTCATGGCATAAATAAAGATATTTATGTCTTTAGTTTGTTGCCACTGAACAAGTGCGACACTATCAGATACAATTGTGAACTGTCTAACATCGTACTGATCGCTAAACATCTTGTGGGTAAATTGTTAAGGGTCTGTCACCAACTTGCATGTGGCCTGATTTTCATGCATTGAAAAACCACCCCACAATGAATTGTTTGTTGATGCTTTGCACAGCTTTGTTGATAGATATGTTTTCAGGATTTAGCTGAATACCTTCTTTGTCATAACCCTGGATGTATGTTGCTCGGGATTCTTCGTCGTTTGCAAAACATAGGTACTGTAGGAAGGTCTTGACACACTCTTTAAAGATGTTATCAGTCTTCTCTGCAAAATGCCATACCTCATCAATTTTGGTTACCCCATACCCTTTTTCAACAGCCTTTTGCAGCTCAAAACTGACCCAAGTTCCTGAAAGAGCCCTCCCACTGGTCTGGTTTTGAATCGCTGCACATGAGGCAACAGTACATTTTAACAACCCTAAGTAATTTTCAATTGGTTCAAAATCACGGAAGCCATACTGTTTCTGGATGGGGGGTGTTGGCACGTCCGATAGATATCCAACTTTTAAGCACAATCGTTAAAAAAACAAGAAGTTTTACATCCAAATGATGCTCAAATTTAGACACATCTGTTAGAGAGACTTTGTGGTTTGAATTAAACCCTACACTCTCATGACTTTGTAGCACACATTCTTGAATTTCAATGTCAGACATATTAGGGTACATAAGCTTCGCTAAACACATGGAGAAGCATAAGTTGTTGTCCGTGTTTGATGGGGTATAAAGGCATGCATGTTTCTGTTCATACGGGACGCTTCCTTATTTACATCTCACACCACCACCTTTGTTTTATAGCAGCTGTGACTACGAATTCAAGATGCTCATCTGAAATCATCTATCATTGCTTTGCATCACCTGTTCAATTTCATTCAGAAATGTTTCAGCATTGTAGTCAGATGGTTTTAATATTGTGCACACGTCACTGGCCATTGATGGTCCTCTCGACACAACATTTAAAACGCCGCCTGGTCCAGCCAGTGTTGTTGAATAATGTCTGTTAATTGATGCCTTAATGCAGACAATGCGGTTCTCAAATAATTCATGCTGATACTCCGAATCTCTAAATGATGTCTAATTCCAACCCCATAAAATGATCTTCTCTCTGTGATGTTGAAATCGTGCGCCCCATCTGCCCTCCTAATATGTTCAGTCAAATCGGTGCTGCGTTGTCTTTGCTGCATGTTAATAACCCCCCATGACATGTATTGGTATTGGTGTTGGAGACATGTTGATTATGATGTGCTGTATTACCACCCATTAGTTTGTCAATATCTGGTTCTACAAATTCTGAGGCATCCCTTATCAGTATACACATGTTTTGCTGAAGATCCAGAGTTTGAGCAGGCCTCGTTTCTACATCATTTTCTAGTTTCTCAATTTCACAATCGACATACAAGCTTTAGAGAGGAAATGATGGTTCATATTCAAGTACATTTTCTTCACTGTCTGAAATTGTTTGATTCGCTGTTTGCTCAATCTCATGCACTATACTTTCGAAACTCATGAGGTTTGGTTATGCATTTACGATTCATGGTTAAACGTACAAAATAAGACAACCGATATCAGACACAGAATAATTGTTTGCGATCGGTACAATTAACACTATGTTGACAAATTTAACTTTTGAAGAATTAAATCACTTTTCTCATTTAACAGTTGTACATCTTTTTCAGCTTTACGAGAAATCACCTTTCTACTACTTAGGTTTTACGGCAATTATTTATGTCAGTGCGTGTCCTCACAAATACAGTATAAGGATGTCTGTGAGTGTGTGTGTGGTAGGCATTCCCATCCAGTGCCTCTTTGTTTTCCAACATGGGATCAAATCCACAGATGACTGGGCCTGACATGACTGTGTGAGGGCTTTGAACATGAGAACACTAACAACCCGGAGCTAAGTATGGGGATTTCTCAGCATCATTTCTTGCATAATACATCATGGGAGGATGGGTGGGGGTGGGCATGTGAACAAACAGTATTTGCCGTGTATGTCATGCAGAGAGGCAGCAAACTGGCAGGTATCCAGACAAAAGTGTAGGACTTGTGACAGAGCAAATAGTTCAGTATCAGAAATGTCTCTATTCTCTATTCAGTAAAAACGCTATCAAGTATTCAAATGTAAGAAAAAAAAGATGCTCATAATACATAACTAAAACGACTTATGCCAGGGTGTTCTATTTTTAGGTTTTTAATCATACCTTTGAAATGCAATCATTTATTTCCAAACCATTTTAATTGTGTTGTATGAAACATATGGTATACACATGAGGTGCTGAAGGAAGAAAAAAAAATCTGTACATCTGAACACACCATCTCCATCATGACCATGAGAAAACGTTATGTGTGAGTAAGCGATCATACTGCAAAGGCTTTAATCAATGTTCATATTTCCATAGCTTTGGATAATGAACCTGATACACACAGAGGGTTTTTTCGGTTCCTCTGTGTGTACTTTTCCTCCTTAGTAACAAAGGAAGGGTGCTGTTTACATAATTGGTTTCCATTCTCCAGCCGCCCTGACTCTGTTCTAGGAACTAGACAGTGTTTGGACAGCTGCCTGCCTGGCATCACCCTCTGCCAGCCGTGTTAAGTGGCTGCTGGCCCACTCTGGTACAAGTGTACTACGACCGCAGCACCCTGAATGGGGGAGGGTTGGTTGGTGGGCTGTTATGTAATATGGTGTGGTCAGGGGATTGACGTCTCTAAATGTGAAGTCATTTCTTTTGGAAACTGCACATTTCTTATGTTTTTTTGACTCTGCAAGACTTAGCCTATTCTCCTTTGTACTTTTCATGTTTTGAAGAATCCTTTATTTGGCTCTCCTTCCTGACACCATGTCCACCCTTTTCCTGAGCTCTATACACAACTAATGCTGCTTTCCCCTCGTGACTAATTTAACAACCTGGTGTAAGCCGTGCTCATTGGTTCTGCCTAGACGTGACTGACCACACGTTTACACTTTGACACACAGATATAGTCTATAGCATGCGCAGCGTTCTCTTCTGTTTACTTGTTCATTAATCTTGTGTAGTATGTGTGTGTGTGTAGGTGTGCATGACTAAAGACGCTGTGGGTTTAAAAAAAACAAGCTGTTGTGAAGTGGGCATAGAGATAAACACATAGATGGGAAATGGGCAGCATTCTGTTTCAGACACAATCAAGTCCACTATATAGTCCAACCACAGGCAATCATGGTCAGACAGTGATACCACTGAATGCTATATGAGGTCTCATGTCTGCTTTTTGACGGTGACGTGGTTGGGATGGATCCATCTCGGAGTGGCTGTGCCTGCCACCATGGACTACTACCGTTGATACTACTAGTTCTGTTAATGCTACTACTTCTGTTAATACTACGACTTCTATACTACCAACACCAAATGCAGATGGAACCCAAAAGCCTGGTCTGCATGAGATTTCTGCCTAAAAGCCTATAAAGGCAGTTTTTCTCTCTCCACTAGGTGGCGTTGTAACTCTTGCTCCTGGTGATGTTGGGACTCTGAAAATGAGATAACTTCTGTTGTGATATGACACTATAACTAAAATTGAATTCAATTCATGTGGATAGACACCGATTTTTCCAAAAGACTGCAGGTTTGATCTCCGCAACCGTATCCCGAGAAAGTATGCATTAACGATGCCATCAGTGTATGGATTTGTGTGAATGGATACATGTAGACTGAATGTAGTTCAGATTAGAAAAGGTGCTGTATAAATGCAGGTGCATTTACCCTTTACCACATCTAGAGGCATTTCAGAGTCATGAAGCTGCATACTTTGGGGCTGTGGGAGGAAGTCAGAGAACCTGGAGAGAACCCACCCTGAAACAGGGAACACATTCAAACTCCACACAGAAGGCTGACCTTCTCATCGCTACACCACCGAGCCACGAACATATACACACCAACATAGACTCTGAAGCAAGCATGCAAAGGCAAAGATCCTTCCTTAGACAGATACAATTGAAGTCAACGATAATTTGAAGCCAAGCATTATCGTAAAAAAAAAACAAAAACAAAACATTGATGCTCCATTAGGCGAAAGCCTTTTACAAACCAAACTATTTAACTCATTGTGCAGAAGTAGTGATAGCAATGTGGCTCCTTTAAATGAAAAGCACATGTATAGGTACAGGAAAATACAGGAATATTAGGTGCATTTTACCCTTTACAGAACCCTAGCTCCACATAAGTCTGGCTTTCCGGCTACAGTATATCGCATCCTGTGTGACGAGAACAAAAATCATCATTTGATGATCGGTGACGCAGCAGCGAAGCCCGTCAATACTTTAGCTCACTGGACTCATTAAAAGCACCGAAGGATATTACGATATAAGATAAGTAAAAAAAGTCCAACAAAAAAAACTGTCATTATGTTGGGTGCGTGGTTAGGTGGTGTGTAGTGATTTCGGGTGGTTTCATTCAAGCTGGTTGGACTGCAAGTAGCGTCATTTTACACACAGAGTGATTTAGTCTACATGTTCTAAATGAATAATCTGCTAAAATAAACTGCCTGATATTGACACAGACACACCATCATAACCTGAATTTCCATTCAAGGAGTTAGGAGTAGGTAGTAGTAACTAGATAAGATAAGATAGCCTATAGTCTACTGTTAATAACATATAAGCACACAGTGATATGACAACATTGTTTTATTGAATTGATTAACAGACATCTCATTCTCTTAAACTGTATACTCTGACACCTTAGCCTTTCGGATCATTCTTTACACATTTGTCCAAGTAGCATTCGTCTGTAGCCCTACAAACGCACCTAGCGCTTAGCTTAGCAGCTATGCTAGCAACTGCTTTCCGTGTTGATCAACATTGACCGTAGCCTAGTGTAGCGATGTAGTAGTGTATCCAAGATCTGTAGTCTTCCACACGCAAGTTTCAAGAACAAATACAAATGAAGGTAGCGTAAAGCAGTAATGCACAGCAATGTGTAAGGTAAGTGTGGTGATGCAGATAACTGAACTGAGCTTCAGTGTCATAGCCTCGTTGGTCGTGGGATAACCATTTTCCTGGACCTGGTTTGCAGGCGAAGTATCCGATTGGTTGAGTGACCATGACCAAGAGGCCAGACTAGAGCAGACGTAATTAAAGCTGTAAATAGATCTAGTTCATGCTGAAATCACTGCAATGCCGTGTCGTGGTCAACAACTACCGTAATGCATTTTTTATTTATTTTTTTCCCCGTGAAAAGTGGGCACCGGTGCTTCTGGCGCGCCTTTTTGCAATCAAATAGTTTGTCAGCTGCTATACCAATGCATCATGGGGAAATGACTGGCTTAATGAAGGAAAGTAAAATGAGTTAACTATCAAATGTGTCGAACCGACTGTTCATCTTGGTAGTCCAGCAAAGGAAAGCTCAGTGAAGGAGGATTACAAACCAGAAACAAAACCAGCTGGAAGAGGTCGAGCGTGTAGAGCACTAACAACAAGCTGTAATGCTGAGCCCTGCCTCAGGATAGTAATGACTACTGTAATGGATGAATGTCTGTTATTTTGCATGGAGTGAGCTAATGAAGAAACTGGTCCGATCAATGATGAGCTGAAAATCATTGATTAAATCATTCAAACTATAGATGCAAAAGCACACGGGTTAAATGAACTGGATCTGTGTGCCATCACTGAAAAATGGTGAGAGATCCTCACAAGCAGGGACGCTGTTAGGCCTATTTTATTATTACAGTAATTTGGGTAAAGTTCATATTTATGTTGTCAGATTTCACTGTGAGCTTTAAAACCAGTCTTGGTTTATTCTAATGTGTACTTTGTGACGGAAACATTACTGAGCAGAATCCCACTCTGATTGAAGCAATCTACAGGACAGTAACTGTGATTAAAGTACATTCATAGACCTGCAGCTTATCTAATGGAGAGAGGAACGCTATCACTTTAAGACACATTTACATCATCAGGTTCTAAGCATGCAGCTTTAATGAGTCTAAAAGTTAACATGACAGTAACTCTTGTTCAACACAACAGAATGGAAGGAGATGATGTCTGTTGCTTTTAACTGGTTACTAGTTGGACTTCTTCACTGGTTGTAGTTCTAATACAGGACTACAAAGATGCTTCTCCTGGGGGCCAAGCCCCCCTGTCTTTACATCCTAGTGACGTCCCTGCTCACAGGTACACTGTTCATTTGACCATTTGAGGTACCGGCCGGGACACGCGTTTTAACCAGCTACATGGGACCTCAGAAAGACACACTGAGCTACACACACACACACACACACACACACACACACACACACACACACACGCACACACAGCCAGTCAGTGGAAACAGACAGTTTTCCTCGTCCTGTCCCTGTGTCCCCCCGCTCACGCCAGGAGAGACCGCACCTCCCCTACAACATCTGCTACGCACAAGAAGGTCCTTTTTCTTATTATTTTTAGCTTTTCTGGCAAAAAAAATTAACCGGAGCTTTCTGGAGTCAAAGAAATGCTTTCTAACCAGAAATCCCCCCCCCCCACTGCTGCACGTCTGCCGGTCATCAAAGAACAGTGACTGGATTGAATGAGAGAGAGGTCGGACACTTCCACAAGAGATGCAAACACGGGCAGAGATTTATGCATACAGATGTAAAAACAAATACACGGAAACTATTCTCTTCTTTCTCTCTAAAAATAGACGTGATATTTAGACAACGTTGAGCATTGTGTGGGAGTGGCACATTACTGACTCCAGGCCTGTGACCTCAGCTTCAGCTGTTGATGGTTAGTGAGGACACGGTGAAAGAATCATTGAAGGGAAGCTCTCATACTGTATTTCATCAGAAGAACTCTCTGATTGTCACTCATATTAGAACTGATCTGTCTTAGCTTTGAAAGGGAGGTAGCATTAAGTTGGCTTGTATGTCATCTAACGTACCTCTTACCTCGCCTGTGTGAATTGTAAGTGTGAGCTAATGTAGATGTTTTTTATCTGATGCATCTTGTCTTTGGACATTTTACAAATGTAGTGATGTAGCTTACTTTTTTGTAGTTATGAGGTAAGTTATCCAGTTCCACACCAGTGAAACATGGATTGACGGTTTGCTTTTGGATTCAGATGATGGTTAGACCTCAGTTATTAATCTTTCTTTCATGTGCAGCTCGTTTGTTGTCGGCCTGGACGACAGTCACCACATCACAGACCAGCCGAGAGAGAAGATGATGGCTCAGTTCAGTATGTTCATAGTATTCATCGTTTAAGGTCATACACTTAGAACCAATACAGTTACATTGTTTTGTTTCACAACAAAATGCCTGTTGGAGATTTAGTGTGTTGATGCCATGTCATATGGAAATGTGCTGTGTACGGTAATATGAACATTTAAATAGGGCTGACTCCCTTTCTCTAATGCCAGGTACAGCAAGTTGAACACCACGAAGTCCAGAATGTGGAGGTTCTACACACTGTTCTACAGTTCTATAACAGTCCTGCAGCGAAGGTTCTCTGCTGTGACGGGGATTCCACGGACCACCATCCCCGTCAACATGGGGTTCTGTCATATTGACAGAACCCGAACCACCCAGGATAGGAGAATGAAGTCAGCAGAGGACTCGTGGATCAGCTGAAGACTTATAAATATTAGTAATATTTATTGCCATTATTTTATACTTTATATTTTTATACTTATTTGACTCTCTTTCTTCTCTTCGTTATGCAGCAACTGCAGCTGTATAACTTCCCGAGGGATTATTAAAGTATTCTGATTCTGATAAATGCGAATGTGGTCACAAACTACAAATAGCCTACAGGTCGTGTCAGGATGAACAGTATGTAACTTTTTCTATGACTTCCTGTCAAATCTTCGAAAGCCGATGGAAACTGTCCGACTTGAGCGCAGCGTTTAGGCTCCGCCTCCTGCTGCTACGTCTCGTCTGCTTTCCAGGCGAGGCGAGCGACTACACAAGACGAAACAACGTTATAACATTTCGTCTCGCCTCGTTTTGGTCAACGAAAATGAAGAGACATTTTAGCATAGTTTTTATTATGTAAACCACATTTAGTCTCGGTCTTATTCGTCTACAATATTGCATTATATATTTAATTATCGTTATCGTCACATGACCAGCATTTTCGTTGCATCTCGTCTCGTTTTCCTCACGTGATAAAGGTTCGTTGACGACAATATTTCGTCATAATTTTCGTTAACGAAAGCAACACTAGTCTGCATGCCGAAGTGTTGTTGGGCAAGATACTGAGCCCCAAATTGTCGATGTGTTAATGTGTGAATGAGTTAGATTACATTAGATCTAATGGGCCCCTCTGCCATCCGTGTATGAATGGGTGAATGCAGACATGTAGTGTTAAGCTCCTTGAGGGTCTAGATAAGTGCTACAGAAATGCATGCAGGGACATATAATGAACTGATCGAGTCATGGTTTGCAAATGTGTGCAGTGCAAAGCAGGTTCTCTCATTGACAATCACAGCTAGTCTACCACAATAAGAGGGGCATTCTGAGGTTCTTGAAGGACAACAAGCCAAAAGCTTATAATGTCTACTTATTACAGGATGTTTAATGCACTACATCTCACACAGACATTCAATTCAGCGGGATCATTTCTTCTGTCCTTTATTTAACCTTTATTTAACCAGGTTTGTCCCATTGAGATTAGAAACCTCTTTTTCAAGGGCGACCCAGCCAAAACAGTCAGCAGCAAATACACGTTTACAAAGTACAAACACCATTTAAAACACTAAGATTTACATTC
Organism: Chelidonichthys spinosus; assembly: GCA_029853015.1. Classification (NCBI taxonomy): domain Eukaryota; kingdom Metazoa; phylum Chordata; class Actinopteri; order Perciformes; family Triglidae; genus Chelidonichthys; species Chelidonichthys spinosus. Next base: position 25,996,482 of record CM056829.1, on the reverse strand, counting down.
AAAGAACAATCAATGAAGGAACTTTCTGTGAGCCGGTTATCGAGCCTATTCAGTTAAAACGTGATGGAATCTGCTTCTAAGTCTTGATTTGAAAGCCGTTAATGAAAACAAGCTCCGTGATGAGTATTCTGCCAGTTCCAGGCAGAGGGAGCAGAAAACCGAAAAGCTCTTTTCCCCATTTCTGTCAGCATTTTGGACAGAGAGCATAAATAAGTCCTGGGAGCGCAATGCATTTTGCCTTTTCCAATTGATGAAAACACATAGGTAGGGTGGCAGCAGTCCATGAAGTGCCTTGTATAGAAAGGTGTACCAATGTGTGAGAATGTGTGTACTTAAATCCCACCCTCCATTTAGAGTGTCTCACATGGGTCTGGGTATCCGGGTTCCCGCCTCACTTGTTGGCATCAGGGCCAGCACGTGTTAATAAATGCATGGCGTTTGTATGTGAATGTGCATGCATGTGTCTGACAGGGTGGGACAGGCAGCGGATGGAACAGAGACCGCCTGTTCCTGAGCTGAGGTCAGTGTGCAGCCATGATGCACTTCCCTTCACCGGCAACACTACAAATACAGTGTTCACATCACAAAGTAATCCACCAGGAACTCTGCATGAATGCCTTTGATTGGCCAATTATTTGTGGAAAAAAACCCTAAAACTCTCATTCAAATGCTTCATACCTGCTCTATTTTTGCAGTAGGGATATTAGTAATGATCATCTTTTACACAGTTAAAATAAATATAAAGGATAAAAAAGCTAATTGACTCAGAGGAGCAGCTAGTCACTTAAAAGAGAATAGCGCTGGTCGCCCTTAAAGGTCAGTCTACCTTAAGTGTTCCTGAGCCGGAGCAGCCACAGTTGTTGCTAACGTTGGGGCTAACTCCCTTCACCTTCATTATCAGCTGGCAGACAACAACACAGGAAGTTAGCTAGTGTCTCCTCATGGCCCTTGAGGAGTTGTAGCATTTATTCACCACAAATAAGCTCTGCACTGACCTGCTACATTAACGCTGTAATGTTACACTCTCTCTCTCCACTCGCTAACATTACATCAGGTTAGGGGTGGGCGATATATCGAGTATACTCGATGTATCGCGGCTTGTTCTACATGAGATGTAGTAAATGACTATATCGCGAACATCGAGTGTATGTTGTTACGTCAGTTTCTAAGCCGCCGCGGCCGAGTGTGACTTGTTTTAGCGCAGCGCTTTCCTCTGTCCCGCTCACAGACAACAGAAAAAAAGTCACACCCACTAGCTCAACTTACGTCACATACACGCGCCCACACACACCGGCCCCGGCTTACGTTAGGGGCTGGGGGCGGGGTTAACGCTCAAGGCAACGGGGGAAAATACGCCGCTGCGGAGTGCGGAGTTTTACTAACGTTGCTGTTCCCGGTAAGTTTCAATTTTAAAATGTTTCACCTCGTTGCAAACCAACGACACATTTCTGTTTAGTTTACCAAGCTAGTGATTACGTTCGTAACAGCAGCAACTAGTGGCTTTGCTTCCTCGGGTAATGGAAGCTGACCGGCTAGCTAGCCGGCTAGCGGGATATTGCTAACAACAACGTTAGCATGCCACTTTCTGATTGCCGTTGGCTCACTAAACGTTACCAACTACCAACGTGACTTAACATCTGTGTTCGCAGCGTCGTCGACACGTTTGTGATTAAACTGCTGTTCTCTGGTGTGTGTTTGTAGAGCTGTCGGACATCGGCGATATTGAACGGTCCAACCTGCAGATGACTAAACATCAAACACTCCGATCTATTGATCACACACTGTTCTACACTTTAAAAAATGTTGTGATTTTAGTATTTTGTGTATTTTATTGTTATTGTATTATTTGTATTATTGTATTATTATAGAAATAGGCTACAGTATGTAGGCCTACATCATGTGGCATTATTTATTTTCATTTACCAGCTGCTAAAAGCTTATGTGCATTTTGCAATTGCCTTGAATAAAAACTGTTTTGTTAAATTTAACTTCGTTGTGATTTACCCCTTTTGCACACAAGTTTAAAATTGTTCTAATAGAAACCATTAATGAATACAGTATAAATAAGAATGGTTTAATGCAGACATATGTTGCAGGGACTACTAGAATCATCATACTGGCGTGACTATGCATCAAAGGGTTAAATTAAGCATTTTTAAGTGCTTTAGAGGAAATGTCAAAATATCGAGATATATATCGTGTATCGCGATATAGCAAAAAAATATCGCAATATCATTTAGAGGCCATATCGCCCACCCCTACATCAGGTTGGAGTACGTTGGTGAAACCCTGGCAGGTTCTATCAGCACACACACAGCTGACATAGGGTTGGGCGGTATGACGGTATTATACCGTGTGACGGTATAAAAGTGTCCACCGGTAGAGATTTTGCAATACCGTTTATACCGGAGAAAGCGCAGATGTCTGCGGCATCGCTCTGAGTCACTGTAATTACACCGCCTCGACACACGGGGCACTGCGGGCATTGCAGCAGACTGCTTGCGTGGTTGCATGAGCACGACGAAGAAGATACAGCTTTACCTGAGTAATAACAATCATGGCGGAGGCGGAGAGTGAACGTCACGAGGAAACGGAGGCAGCGCGACCCACCCAACTCTTTCCGAAAAAGAGCGCTACGTCTGTTGGAACTTTTTCGGATTTAGAAAATCCGACAATGAACAAAAAGCGATACTCTGCAAAGAGTGTCGCGCAGATGTTCCTGCTGCAGGTGGAAACACCGGTAACCTCAGCTCTGTGTTTACATTTGCACACACACTATAGCTTAAGTTAAAGCTGGAGTTCAAATGTTAACCAGACATTTGCACAGTCTTTGTGGTTTATTGTTTATTATATTATTATATTTTCTAAAAATAATGTTATGCTGCTGTGAGAAAATTAAAATAAAAGAGGAAAATTATCAAATGCGACAGTATGGTTATTTTTAAACCATTAATTGAATTTACAGGGGGGAAAACCATACCGTGATATATACCGTAACCGTGATATGCAATTATTCATACCGTGATATAAGATTTTGCTCATACCGCCCAACCCTAAGCTGACACCTTCCCAGCTAAATGAAGTGATGTGGTGGAGACTGTGAGAGTGAATGGCTGCTACTGTAGATCTGAACTCAGTGTAAGTGCAGCCTCTCAGCTCGGGAGCCAACAGGGAACGACCCAAGGAAATACACCGTGTTTGGACCATCAAACTTTTCTTAAAAGTGGCAGTCCGTAAGATTTGAGATGCGTTGCTTCTAGCGGCCTCTGTGGCGGTAGATGGAACTGCAGGCGAGCCTCTGGGACTCATATCCCTCACCAACAGTGTGACTGTCTCTCATCTGCGTGATGCCTTCAAACACTTTCAGGCAGGAACACACCGGCCCAACCGTTGGACGTCTGAAGCGTTTGGAGAGGCTCGGACGAGGTCGGGAACACATATGTTTGGTGTGTACAGCTGCGTCGGAAGCTTTAGGAGCCACGCGGACGTTGTCTGATCAGACCGAACATACGAAGTCTGAGGAGGTGGGCTGTTGGCCTGAGCCATTGGATAATCTGATTGGCGGTGTGCTAGCGAATCAGAGTATCCAATGGCGGAGTGTGGGCGGGGCGGAACTGACGATGGTAAACAACAAACCACATAAACAGAGATGGCGCAGAGTACAGATTTTACTTCGTCATTGCATCGCACTTTTGGTTATTTCTGCACATTTATCGAAGCAATGGCTACGTGGAGCGAAGAGACGGAAGAGGTCTTCTCGAGTCGAACGAATACTGAACCAAGACAGTGTGTGCATTGTTTTTTTCTGCACTCCGTTCCGTCATTTCCTGTTTTCCTGTTTTGGAGTACTGGCACAAGACTAGCGCCACCCGCTGTTAAAGAGGCTTATTGCATCTCGCGCAAGCGCAGAACGTACACGCTGCTGTGTTGTCAGAAGCACGTCGAAGCGGTGTGTACAACGCAACTTTTCTGCCGAACGGGTCAGACGAGAGGCAACAGAGTGGGCGGAGAGTGGTCGGATAAGGCAGTTGGATGTCTGGGCGGTGTGTGGGGGGCTTTAGACTAGAGGGAGCCTGACTCAGCAGCAGGAAGTTACCGATTTCCCATTCCAAGTAAACGCAGCATACATCGGTGAGTAGTTCCACCTGCAGACCAACCGCTGCTGACTGACGGAAAAAGATCAAACTCATTTAAGGTTTAGTGGGAATGTGGCCACAGATCCTATTTCTGGGCAAAGCAGCAACAAGCACTTTCATTAGTGGTCACATGATCAACCACCATTGTTTTAACTCACTCTTTGATAGATAGGAACATAAAAGACAATTACATAGATGAAAATGTTACTGACTGCCACTATAACAAGGAACTCATTTTGGACCAAATAATTGTAACTCAACTACCTGGGTAAATATTTTGACATAGGCCTATTGCATTAGATAAGACAACTTAATACATCTCCATAGCACTACAACATGTTTAGTATAGTTTGCTAGATTTAGCCTACAGCTGGGAATATACTAAGAGACAATTATTCCAAATAATTTAAACAATTTAGACTGGTTGCTTTTAACATGGACAACGTTCTTTTTTTTACATTTTAACATGGACAACGTTCTTTTTTTACATTTTACCGAGGACAACGTTCTTTTTTTACATTTTAACATGGACAACGTTCTTTTTTTTACATTTTACCGAGGACAACGTTCTTTTTTTAGATTTTAACATGGACAACGTTCTTTTTTTACATTTTACCGTGGACAACGTTCTTTTTTTACATTTTACCGTGGACAACGTTCTTTTTTTACATTTTACCGTGGACAAGTCCTTGTCATATGGCATCAAAACATTGCACGCGCTAATGAGAAACGCGCTCGTTCCCGTCTAAACGCGACTTTGCGGCGTTTACGAGCCTCGGCGCAGGAACCGCTTCATGCATCATATGACGCTATTAACATGTCGGTTTAATGAAGTGCGACGCATCGAGGAACTTCTCAGAGAACAAGTCCCGTTTAGGCTCCATGTTTCAGAGCGGAATGACAACTAAAGCCACATAGACGCCGCCGGTGTAAATGTGAGGTTGTCACCTCTCAACATATCTGGGTGTCATTTCTAAGAACCCACTAACAGCTCACATAGGCGAGACGCGCGTTTAAAGTTGTGGCGTGTCTATTATAAAAGTCGGTCAAAATTCAAGTGCGCAACTGCAGAGCATGAACATGAAAAGCCCACACACACATCCACAATCCTTCATACTGACTCCGAGGTGACTGGGAGGGTCAACCACACACACGCTGGTCTTACCTTGTTCATTTTCCCGCTCATCGTATCCCCTGGTCTACACGCTGCCCCTCATTCTCAGTCAGGACCATCCATAACATGGTTTGCTACTGAGATAACTTGTTTTCTTAGCTCCGGCCCCCCTCCGTCCAAGGGGCTGCTGGGCGGAGCTACACGCAGCGCAAAGGATGTGTGGAGTACTATTACTGCGACTTCACCAACTGATTGGCCAGTTTCTGGAGGGGGCGTAAGGACATTCCTTCTGGATTGGCTGAGTTAAATACTTTAATATACCTTAAAACACAATCACACACACACACACACACACACACACACACACACACACACACACACACACACACACACACACACAGCTGTATCCAGATGTATCCAGAATGTGCTTTACCCAGAGCTGTTTCTTGCCTTTGGGGGCCCCCTATTTTGTCAAACTATGATGGGGGGATTCCAAACCTTTAAGATGATCCGCGGAGATGCTTCAATCTGTTGCACTTTAAGCCTATATTTGTAAAAAGCATCTCTCAAATTAAACATCTCAAGCTGACCCAAGCATGTTAAACCTACAGAAAATAAAAATAACAGGTAGAAACAATGAGGCACCTTTGTGTCAATAAATGCAACAGATGCAGCATTTTCTTCAAAGTCAGTCATCCCATCTATCGCAGAAAAGAAAACTTGCAGCTTGGAGGCCCCCTAGTGGCTGAGGGGGCCCCATGCACCCTGGAAAGGTAACCAGTCTATCACAGGGCTGACATGTAGAGACAGACAGGTAACCAGTCTATCACAGGGAGACATGTAGACACAGACAGGTAACCAGTCTATCACAGGGCTGACATGTAGAGACAGACAGGTAACCAGTCTATCACGGGGCTGACATGTAGAGACAGACAGGTAACCAGTCTATCACAGGGCTGACATGTAGAGACAGACAGGTAACCAGTCTATCACAGGGAGACATGTAGAGACAGACAGGTAACCAGTCTATCATGGGGCTGACATATAGAGACAGACAGGTAACCAGTCTATCACAGGGCTGACATGTAGAGACAGACAGGTAACCAGTCTATCACAGGGAGACATGTAGAGACAGACAGGTAACCAGTCTATCACAGGGAGACATGTAGAGACAGACAGGTAACCAGTCTATCACAGGGAGACATGTAGAGACAGACAGGTAACCAGTCTGTCTGGTTTCAAGTATATGAAGGTGGATTTTTTTTAAGTACAGATTTGTATGTGTCTACTACTGAGAGAGCAGAGGGTGGATGTTTCAAACATGCATTCTATGTTTTGCTTCTCTTGCTGACCATCATGACCAACAGATTACTGGATTGGCATATCAACATTGTCAGCTCATTATTTATGTAATCTGTTCATGTAAATCTAGATTTGATGTTTTCCTATGAATCATGTCCGATTTGACCTGATCTACTCCACAATCTGCCCACATAACCTGCTAACATGTGTGTGCCCCCAACACACAAACAGATGTGCCTTGATAAACGCTGCTGAGTGTTTTAGTAGCATCAGCTAGTGGTGAAATGGGAGAAATGCACCATCATCATATCAATCACATGCATAACTTCTCTGTAGCTAATGAGTCTCAGGACTGTGTTCATATCCTTCCCCACTTCATTGACAACTTAGCTCTTTGATACTGTGAATGTCGAAGTTTGAAATGAGACTGAAAACATGAAGACAACATCTTAATATTCTTTTAAAGGTGAAACCGTCTGAGCACTATAACGGAAACAAAACATGGTGATATATATCTTTGATTCTTTGCAGGATTATCTGTACATGCGTATGGTTGATTGCACTACATGTCTGCACGTGTGTGCATATGAGGTCCAGGCCCATAGAGCGTTATTTCTGTCTGCTGCCTCAATCTCTAAGTGACTCTCATATGTGTGGGTACAGTATGATACATCCCTGGGATTCAGAGTGAAAGATTCAGTCATCCCCTCCCCCAAACAACACGTGCAGTAATGCAGTCAATTCCTTTTCGCTCATAACCCAAGAATTTCCGGCTCATGACAGAAAAAAAGGAGGACTGATGGATTAGGAGGTCTTGGGAACTTTAATTGTTCGTGGAATTTTCAGCTCCCTTGCTTTTGGTTTGTGGCAGGGTGGGGTGGGGTTGGGGGGCATGGATAGAAGGTAGAGAGGAGAGTAGTAAGGTGAAAAAGCTACTAGGGAAGGATGGGGCAGCCACAATCAAGACTAAAAGAATACCGAGGGACCGTGAGAGACAAAAAAGCAGTGCTCAGGATTGGAATGGGGGTTAACTTGGTGGTAAAGTGGGGGAGGGTCTTGTTTAAAGAAAGACAGAGATGGATATGAGGAAAGAGGGAGACGCTTTTGCAGAAATTAAAAGTCCACAGTGGACAGCATAAACTAGGTGTTTAATTATTACATGGATGCCAGGTGTGTTTTTTTGATAGTCCATTGAGAACAGACAATTTAGTCTGAGCATTGAGGAAGTGGAAGGACTTGAATCATGCTCAGAGGCAAATGAGAAAAGAGGGGGACAGAGTGGGAACCCGGGCCAAGAGGAAATGAGGGGAAGAGGAGGCTAGAAAAGGGGGGCTGTGTAGCTTGATGAAGGATTGTGTAGGGCAGCACTACGCCAAAGCCTGATAAGGTGCAGCTGTTGAAGGAGCAACAGAGAGAGAAGGCTGGGTGAGATACTGACGACACAGTCCGAAATATGTCGGCATTTATTCTGCCGTTGAGTTCAATAAAAATCATGTCCGCCCCAAAGACCTTAAAAAAAAGAGAAAAAAGATGGGAAAAGAAGGGGAAAAAAGCAGTGAGGTGTTTCTTTTAAGGGTGGTGCTGGGATTAGTTTTTTGGGGGGGTGAGGGGCAGGAAATGGTTTATGTCTTTCCTGCTTTCCTTGATCAGCTTTCATCTGCATGCCTGTGACACTCAACAAAAAGCATTCTGCAAATCCCGCTCAGTTTGGCACAGATTGTTGTTTTCAACTAGAAAGAATCTAGTCAGCCACCCTCTGAGTCTGGAGTTTACATAGGAATTCATCTTTTTCCAATGAGCGTGAGAATGACTTACTATTTTTTATCATTTACCACTCTGTTTTATTCTGGATGTTGTTGACCCGAGCCGGTCAGTGTTCCTTCCTGTGTTGGGTGTATCTGTAGTGAATGCCTGTGGCTCAAGGCCTTAGTGTTGGTCATGGCCAATCTAAACTTTGTCAAGCTTCTCTGTAATTTCTCATGAGCAACAAATACATATAAAACCACTGGCACGCCGCCAGGTTGTGACAGTATGTATTTCTAGAGTCAACAACACTCCCCAAAAACAGTCCAGAAATGATGGTTTCAATGTGTTCTCAGTGGTCCAAACAGCAGGTTGAAAGAGTAGAATGAACCTACATGTCTAGATCAGGAGCATGATACACAGTACGCTGGGCAGTCTTAGGAGCCACATCACTTCCTACAGAGGTAGGAGCAGAGTAGTATTACGTTACGTTCATGAATGTCTCATCCAAATTTAGTGGCAACCCATCCAATAGACACGTCAGTCAGAGCCAAACACCACGACATCCTAATGGAAAAGGTGCAGAAACATGTATTATACTGCAAATGTCTCCAAATGTAAATGAAATCAACGCAGATGAAAAAAGTCAACACTGTCGCCGAGAGGGTCACGGGTTCGATTCCTGGGTTCGGGTAACTTCTGTTTGGAGTTTGAATGTTCTCTCCATATGAGCGTGGGTTCTCTCCAGGTTCTCCGGCTTCCTCCTACAGTCCAAAGACACGAAGGATGGACCTGTCTGTCTCTACATGTCTCCCTGTGATAGACTGGTTACCTGTCTGTCTCTACATGTCAGCCCTGTGATAGACTGGTTACCTGTCTGTCTCTACATGTCTCCCTGTGATAGACTGGTTACCTGTCTGTCTCTACATGTCAGCCCTGTGATAGACTGGTTACCTGTCTGTCTCTACATGTCTCCCTGTGATAGACTGGTTACCTGTCTGTCTCTACATGTCAGCCCTGTGATAGACTGGTTACCTGTCTGTCTCTACATGTCAGCCCTGTGATAGACTGGTTACCTGTCTGTCTCTACATGTCTCCCTGTTATAGACTGGCTACCTGTCTGTCTCTACATGTCTCCCTGTGATAGACTGGTTACCTGTCTGTCTCTACATGTCGACCTGTTATAGACTGGCTACCTGTCTGTCTCTACATGTCTCCCTGTTATAGACTGGCTACCTGTCTGTCTCTACATGTCTCCCTGTGATAGACTGGTTACCTGTCTGTCTCTACATGTCAGCCCTGTGATAGACTGGTTACCTGTCTGTCTCTACATGTCAGTCCCTGTGATAGACTGGTTACCTGTCTGTCTCTACATGTCAGCCCTGTGATAGACTGGTTACCTGTCTGTCTCTACATGTCTCCCTGTGATAGACTGGTTACCTGTCTGTCTCTACATGTCAGCCCTGTGATAGACTGGTTACCTGTCTGTCTCTACATGTCTCCCTGTGATAGACTGGTTACCTGTCTGTCTCTACATGTCTCCCTGTGATAGACTGGTTACCTGTCTGTCTCTACATGTCAGCCCTGTGATAGACTGGTTACCTGTCTGTCTCTACATGTCAGCCCTGTGATAGACTGGTTACCTGTCTGTCTCTATATGTCTCCCTGTTATAGACTGGCTACCTGTCTGTCTCTACATGTCTCCCTGTGATAGACTGGTTACCTGTCTGTCTCTACATGTCTCCCTGTTATAGACTGGCTACCTGTCTGTCTCTACATGTCTCCCTGTTATAGACTGGCTACCGGTCTGTCTCTACATGTCTCCCTGTGATAGACTGGTTACCTGTCTGTCTCTACATGTCAGCCCTGTGATAGACTGGTTACCTGTCTGTCTCTACATGTCTCCCTGTGATAGACTGGTTACCTGTCTGTCTCTACATGTCTCCCTGTGATAGACTGGTTACCTGTCTGTCTCTACATGTCAGCCCTGTGATAGACTGGTTACCTGTCTGTCTCTACATGTCAGCCCTGTGATAGACTGGTTACCTGTCTGTCTCTACATGTCTCCCTGTTATAGACTGGCTACCTGTCTGTCTCTACATGTCTCCCTGTGATAGACTGGTTACCTGTCTGTCTCTACATGTCTCCCTGTTATAGACTGGCTACCTGTCTGTCTCTACATGTCTCCCTGTTATAGACTGGCTACCGGTCTGTCTCTACATGTCTCCCTGTGATAGACTGGTTATCTGTCTGTCTCTACATGTCTCCCTGTTATAGACTGGCTACCTGTCTGTCTCTTCATGTCTCCCTGTTATAGACTGGCTACCTGTCTGTCTCTACATGTCTCCCTGTGATAGACTGGTTACCTGTCTGTCTCTACATGTCTCCCTGTGATAGACTGGTTACCTGTCCAGGGTGTACCCTGCCTTCGCCCAATGACAGCTGGGATCGGCTCCAGAGCGACCCTGAATACAGGATAAGCGGTCGACGATGGATGGACGGAAAAAAGGTCAAAACATCCCTTGTTCCTGACATTACGTAATCAGACTGAGAGAAGCATGTGGAACATCATTTCTGACGCCAAGTCCTTCCAGTAAGTACTTGGCATGTGTCTGGCCAGGTATGAATTTGTATGGAATTGTAGAAGAAAATGTGTTACCTTCCAATTTGTTTTGTTTAAATATTACTTCCTCTCGGGAACCTCAAATGTCTTGCTGAGCTGCATTCGTTGTATGTAAGCCTTGTCATGTTAATGATGAGACCCTCTGATCTGTCCCCCTTCCTGGACCGTCTCCGAAACACCTTCGTCCCACATACTTGATCGGGGCCTTCATGAATGGCCCCTGTTGTGACACTATCTAGCAAGAACCCAGCTGTTCCGAGGAAGTCACACCTTTGTGTTGTCTCGGGACGTCTCTTCCCCAGAGTGAGACGCGTATTGAGTCTATGTGGATCCACTGTTTGGACCTGCCCCTTTGGTTCTGTATAAGTTGTCTCTTGCCTCACATCAGGGCAGATTGGGCTGTGTGGCAACCGCGACATTGTCTTTTCTCCACTGTCAGTGATTAAACCTCATTTGAACCAGCTACTGAATTGGACCTGAAGAGTTTTCTTCAACAGAATATTACAGGATACATATGAAAGCCAATAGTGGTCAGGTTCATGGAAAACAACCATGAAATGATAAAAATAAGTGGAACAACAAGTTAATGGAAAAATAATGGAGCATAAATAAATTGGACCTCAAGGGTGATCAGTGGGATCTAACTGGTTCCCACACCCACGTCGGGGGGTCGGTCAATGGATGACGTCGTCCATCAGGCTCAACATTCCCACGCTGCTCAGCATGTGATATGGAGCCACTGGGACTGTGGTCTCACACACACACACACACACACACACACACACACACACACACACACACACGTTGAAAATAAGCCCAGATGGAAGACAGCACGTGTGCACATTTAGAAAAGTGCATGCAAACATTTGGATAAGTCCCACATCTGGATACGAGAGCCACAGAGACTCAGTCTTTATGTCATTTGGTGTGATGTAAGCGGGTGGATGACTGGTCGATGGCTCATAGCAGTTGACGATCACTCCAAGCTGCACGCGGGCCTCTGTTTACTTGATGGTAATACCGCAGCAGTGCTGAGGCCATCACAGCAGACCATTGTGTCTGCAAAGATGTGACCTCAGAGATGCCATCACAAACCACATCATCTTTTAAATCCAAGCAAAACAAGCAAAACACACACGCTCCTTGTAAGAATAATACTTCTCCAAGCTTCAGAGGCCCTAAGCGTCCATGAGAAATATAGCATCAACTAATAAAACATTAATATCACTGACAGACATTTGCTCAAATGAAAGATTAAGGGAGTCGCAGTGTATCTCCTGGAACTTTCCTTTCACTTATGGAGCTTTACACTACATCCAGTCTTTTTACCCATTCACACACACATTCACATGCCGATGGCTCAACCTTTAGGGGCAATTTGGGGTTCAGTGTGTTGCTCAACTGCAAGCTCATGATGCAGTTGCTGACCTTTGACCCGAGGACCTTTATTCTTGGAGATCTGCATGATTAGCTTAAGTAGCAATTCAAAAGGTGTTTTTCTCAATAAAAAACATTATTATACATCAATGGATTGACTTCAACTTGCAAAAGTGGATTAAGAGCACTGACAGAGTATCAAAATTGATGCAGCAGAACCAGGTATCATTTTATTCCAAACTTGACACCTACATTACTCACAATTCAACTTGCTTGCCAACAGTTTGGTTGGAGATTCAGGTATATTATGCTTTAGGATCACTTCATATCCATACATTTCTTTCTTTTCATTTTCAAAAGTCTTCGGAACGATCCGGCACTAACTCAAGTGACATCACTCTGGGAAAAATAAGTCTGATTGCATGGAAGCCTATGAGAAAATGACCCTGTTATCTCAGTAAACATCGTAAACATGAGTTTAAAGTCATTCGTCATTAGTTTCCAGTCTGTTTCAACACAGCATGGTGTTCATCTCGTAGAAAACTTGTCCCATTTAGAGTCAAACAGACCATAGGACTCTCTGATTGACAGATCGGGAATTGTCTGTTTACTTCTTAGAAAAGGAACCCTTTTAAAGTTAAGTTTGTTTGAAGTTCATGAAAGTTAATTATATAATTTCATCTTTCTAGTCGCTTCAAAATATATTATTCAGCGTTAGGTTGTACTTAGCTCCACCCTCTCGTGTCACTTCTGGTCACACACACAAAAAAAACAAGATGGTGACAGCCAAAATTCTAAACTCAAGGCATTAAAACGTCAGTCCACAGTCACAGTGATCCACTTCCTACAGTAGGATTGCAAAACTATTGGTTAGGTTTAGGCAACAAAACTACTTGGTTAAGGTGGAAAAGACAATCCTATTTTGTGTGAAAGTCATCACGTACCAATGTAATCTAAGAACAGTAACAATGTAAACCACCGTGGATAAATAACAACCACGCTTACCTTTGTGGAACAAACCTACTACTAACGACGGGCCTCTGGGTGAAAGTCCTGTGTGGGTTTGATTTGCTCCCCAGCCCTTCCACGCACCCTCAGCAGACTTTCTCCTCATTAGTATATCATGTCACTATCATACCACGTGACTTTCAATAACACTTGCTTGATATACAACGACACCTGCTCAACGGATTGCAAAAAACGTCCACATCCAGTGTATCCTTAGTCTGCAGAAATGTACAATGCCAACATTCCTCCGGGGCCACAAAAGCCTTCATCTTCCACATTATGCAATAGTACTCCCCAACCTGATGTGTAAAATCTGAGTTCCTCTTAAATCAAACTATTCATATTATTTATGTGGAAAACATCAGAGAAATAAAGGGCTCTGTGAAAGACATCATGCCTATTATACAGATAGAAATATAAAATGTTGTTCTGACATGACATTGTCATTGTACACTAGATGACACAACAATGTTAAATGTGTGCTGCTCACTTGTAAAAGATATCTATCTCAATGTGATTCTTCTCTGGTTAAATAAAGGTACAATACAAAAATAACAAATCACAAATGATGACCAAAAGAAACCAACATCTATTTTCTTTGATCAGTACATAACTCACTGAGCCAAGAAACTGCACAAATGTGACATGTGAGGTTCAATACCCTGACTACAACACGTGCCCAATTATAGTGAACATGCTGATCTATGATGCTATCACACACTCATGTGAACGCTGCACACACTGACCTTTGTCAGCCTCACCTTGCCGCTCTCACTCCGCTCCAGACTCCTTCTCTTCACAGACGGGTTTCTGACCACCGGCACCGGTTGCACCTCTTCCTCCCCACACCAGTCCGAACTCAGGATACAACCCATATAGATGGACGGGGTCCTGGACTCTGGACCCTTTCCCCCCCTCCTCTCTCTCTCTTCTCCCCTCCGTCCTCTAGCCAGGCTCCGGCCGGGCTCCTGGGCAGCTGTTTATGTCAGCTGGAGAGTAGGACAGGGAGGTCCTTCCCCTTTTCCTGGCTGTCGTTCAGCCCTGCTCCAGGGACAGAGGGAAGGATACACTCTGCACGCTCTCGCTGCCCCCTTCTTTTCTCTAAAACCCCCTCTCGCTGCTCTTTGTTTCACACACTCTATTAGAAACTTTCGTAGGCACACTTAAGCTCCCTACTTTTCTTTTTCTTTTGTCAGTCGATCAAACTCACTACATCCTCGTTCCCTGGACTCTGGATCCCGTGACTCTCTCCATTCTTTCTTCTTTCTGTCTTCACCTCTCCTCTTCCTCTCTCCCAGTCCTCCCCATCGCCAAGAACCCGTCTCTCCTCTTCCTCCTCTCTCCCTTTCCTCCTGCTTCTACCTCTCTGCTAGGGTTGCCTCACTCTTACATATACAATTACCTCTCTGTTCTTACCCCCACCCACCTCTCCTCCTCGGCGGTTTCCTGCTCCCAGATACAGGCAGTCTCTCCTTTTAGCCAGGGCAACACATTGTTGGTATTGTTGAGGAAACAACCAAGAAAAACCTCACAGTGAGGGCAGCTGTTAGGGTGATTCAGACTGGACTGAGCCTCCCCTTGTTGACAATGCAACAGCGTGCTTGTTTGCTAGTGTGAAACAAGGTCTCTTTCACCAGATTCCATATACCTAACACGTAACGTAGGATGAAGCTGTATGAGGAATGTCAGAGTTATCCTCGTCATTTGTTTGGATGACTGGATACTGATCAAGCAGTAGATTTGTTTAATATTGCTGCATGTGAGACCCATTAGCGTTGCTCCTATTTTGGCTCCTCGCGGCCTCTTTGCTGTTGTTTATTTCTTCTCCTTGGAGTGTTTTGGCTGCTAAGCTGGAGCTCACAAGACTTGGAAGTGTGAGACTGCACCCCTTAAAAGGCAAATTCTTGATGGGTCTCCAAAAGCCCCCGCTTCTCTGTATTTATTTTTGACATTCCCCCTTTTCGTCTCATTTGTTTTCTTCTGCGTCTCCCTGTCTTTCTTTTTCTCAGACAGAAACCAGCGATGGTGACGCAGTCTTGTTGTTGCAGGAATTTTGCCTCAGAAAAGCCTCCAGGTGTCCTTTCTGTCCTCCGTCCGTCTGTCCACCCAGCATCTTAGAGGAAGAGTTTAGATGAACCAAGTCCAAATATGAAGAACCAGAGCAGTGGACTAAAGCAGTTGCCATGGGGCCCAGTGTGGTTACCTGTCTGTCTCTACATGTCGGCCCTGTGATAGACTGGTTACCTGTCTGTCTCTACATGTCAGCCCAGTGATAGACTGGCATCCTGTCCAGGGTGTACCCTTCCTTCAGTGACAGCTGGGATTGGCTCCAGCCAGCTCATGACCCTGAATACAGGATAAGCGGTAGACAATGGATGGATGAACCTTCTATTTTTTTGGCCCTTCTTTTGCTTTGATTGAGGGAGGAGAGTGTGAGAGTGAAGGGGGGGAGAGAGAGGGGGGACGTCATGCCGCTGCAGTGTGGACTTGGCCTCGGTAGGTGGGGCGCCGACTCGAACCGACTGAGCCCCCTACTCAACCTTTAACAGTAGTAGTCCATGTTGGCAGCCACAGCCACATGGATCTATCTCCAACATGTCACCGTAGAACAGAAAGCAGTCAATGGTGAGCAGCATCACAGCAGCAGGTGGAGCCACAATACAGTGCCTCCATCATCAGACTAGTTAGCAGTCTGCATCGGTCAGGATCTCAGCGGACTCTGCTGGACCAGAAAGCACAGCCAGACTCCCGGGAATAATCATGGGAGGAATTGAGTTAGTAAAAAGTACAGATGCAGATTATAATACATTTCTTTAATCAATAGTCAGCCGTCTTAGCAGTTTTTACCATGACCCAGGGAAACCTGCAAGACTAATCCAGTGTATGGCGGTGTATGAGTGATGTGCGACCAGGGGGGGGGACACATCAGCAAAACGCTGTTGCAACCCGGCCACATCTGCTCTCTGGGACTGTGAGAGATGGTCATCAGAAATCATCTCTCTTTCCATACTCACCAAAGAGACCGGTACCACCTCTCTCCATGCTTTCCTCTCCAAGCGCACAACCTCATAGTCGACATCACCCACTCGCTGTGTGACCACAAAGGCACCTTGCAAATAATTTGGAGCTGGAACTAGGGAGCAATACAAGTACTTTATCTCCCAGGGAAAATTGTCTCAGGCTCCTTTGTTGTACAGGCGCTGTTGACGTTCCTGGAGCAAATTCTCCCTTGATAATTGTGCGTGGAGTTTTGCTCTCGGGTCCAGAATGTTTTGAATCTTGTTATTGCTTGGGATTGGATCGTCCTCTCAGTTTTCTCTTGATTAGGCCTTACTCCCCTTTTGGTTTCCAACCGAACGGCAGCGCAAAGCACACCTATCAGTGGTAGTGGGCGCAAAGGTGCCCTGGGGATGGCCGGTTGGTTAACGAATACCTGGCCAATAGAAATGGGCAATGTCAAGTGTTTTTCTCACACGCCATGTGATTTACCATCAAGTTAACATTTCCTGGCAGCTTTTTAGCACCAATGACTGGGTTTCTTCATTCCTCTGAGTGTCACTCGATATAATCTCTCTCTAACCTCTGAAACGTGTATGTCTGCACTGCGTCATGGAGCACCAGCTGACCATCAATTTTTCTCACTTGGTTAAAGGCAAAGTCATCACGAGACGGCTCAGGTGGAAAATCTTCCACAGAGGATAACACAGGAAGCGGTGAAGCCTTCCAAGAAAGAAATCCTGTGCTTTTATTTGGAAGGGGAATTTTTGTGCTGTGGAGTGCCCTCTATTCACACTCCTTACCAGTAGGTGGTGATAATTTGAGTTAAAAAAAAAAAAACTTCTCAGTAGCTTTTTTATTTGTTTTTGCATGAAAACACCAAATTAGAATGTGTTACATGAAATGTTCTGATTGTTATGTCAGCCTTCTGATTAATGCTTGAATAAGTGACTGAATAGTTTAAATATAAGTGTTTGTTATTTATTCAAGTAGTCCCTAAGCCAGACCAGTTGAAAACCACTACTCTACGAGGCTCTACTGAACACTACTGAGCTCTACAGGGCCCTACTGTGAAGTCAATCTGAATGGAAACACGACCCCATGGGCCCCAGTACAATGGCATTGCCTGCACCGTCCATGTTAATGCTCCTGAAAGAGAATGCTCCTCAACCAGAGAGAAAAAGAAGGGACTGTGTAATCTGAAGAAACAAAGGAATACAAGTACTTCTGATGATGTCGGGGAATGTCAGGGTAGGTCAAGCAGTCTTCCACATCAGAGGATGTTCACATCTCCCATCAGCTCCAACCCTAACCCTCTGACCCTCTCAGACTCTATGTGACCCCTTTTCTTTGTGCAGGATCTGTTTTCGTGGGTCAATGTTGATCTGCATTATAACTTCAGGATTAATGTTAAACACAGGAACAACATTGCACGCTGGTAGAGCTCACATCGCATCAGCCATAAAACCCATTATTTAATAATATTCAGGTGATAAACATAAGCCAGCCCTTGTGAAAATGTTTCCTATTATTGTGAGGAGCTGGTGCTAAACTCGCTAAAGCTAGTGGGGCTTACAGCACTAACAGTGCAAACTGAATGATCAGCTATAACCACCATAACAGAGCAGTGCAGAGTGGCGTGACTTCATTACCCAACTATACTCTACATAGCACCATAGTAATGTCATGTATTGCACCTTTTAAGGATATTTACCTGATATCATTGAGTAATCTCGTAAGGCTTCTTGGATGCATGTCTTATATCTTTATTTCAACTTGTGGAAAAGGCGAGCAAAAACACAAGTCTTGCATTTTCTTCAAACTTCAAACTAAAATGACAACAGAAGCAGCAGCAGCAGCAGGTCTTGCTACTTCTTAGCCTATGTGTTGTTGCATGTTATTAAATCCTATGGATTTGATTGTTAGAAAATTGATTTGGGTCAGTGAAAGATAGTTTTTGTGCTGCCCAAGGCTGGGGCGTAACAATCAAACATGTTTCTCTTCAAAATTGCTGGTTTATGTTCAAGATAATATAAGAAATGGCAGTTAAATCACCAGGAATCTTAATTGATGCACACATTCAGTCTTCTTATAATTTATAGATAATGCCTAATGTGAATTGGTTTGAGATGGTTGGTCTTTTTTATAAAACCAGAGGTGTGTTCCAGAAAGCTGGTTCTGCTAAAACTCTGAGTTTGTCAACCCTGAGAAGAGGGATACTCTGAGTTTTCCCTCCCAGAAAGAGAGTGAACTTAAAGGGATACTTCATCCATTTGCATGAAGCTTTGTATGGTTAGAAACCTGGTAGTGTTTTTGAATGTCGTCATCATTCCCTCATTTTCCCAGAGATGGGGATCTCCGTGTTTCTATTCTGAAAAGAGTGTCCGATAATGCAAATATCGTCATGTTGCATCATCGGAGGCTCTTACGTTAGAGGGGTGAGACTACAACACTAGTTCCTCATGTCTTCAATCTGCCTGTAGGGGGCAGCACCCACTGAGACTACATACCTGTTACAGACCAGTGGTGGGACCCACTGAGACTACAGACCTGTTACAGACCAGTGGTGGGACCTCACCTCAGACTTGGGGTGTGAGAAACTGGACCGTTCCTTTTAGAATAAAAATGCTGTGTGAGTGGCCTGTGGAGCTGTGCATTGTGGGAGTTGTTGCCTTCCATCCACATGCTCCAAAAAGTAATTGTCTGCCTTTTCTCGGTAAAGAAGGCACCAAATTTGAAATTTATTTTACATTTCCACTCCATATATGCTTTGGGGGGCTGCACGGTGGTGTGGTGGGTAGCACTCTCGCCTCACAGCAACTTCTGTGTGGAGCTTGCATGTTCTCCCCGCGTAAGCGTGGGTTCTCTCCGGGTTCTCCGGCTTCCTCCCACAGTCCAAAGACATTCAGGATGGGGATAGGTTCATTGGTGACTCTAAATTGCCCGTAGGTGTGAATGTGAGCGTGAATGGTTGTCTGTCTCTACATGTCGGCCCTGTGATAGACTGGCGACTTGTCCAGCCCCCCCCGTGACCCTGAATACAGGATAAGCGGTAGACAATGGATGGATGGATGGATGGATATGCTTTGGGAATTGAACCCTTCATCTGCAGTCAGCGTTGCTAACCATTACACCACAGTGTTACAATGTGCATCTGAAAAGAAAATGATA
Organism: Chelidonichthys spinosus; assembly: GCA_029853015.1. Classification (NCBI taxonomy): domain Eukaryota; kingdom Metazoa; phylum Chordata; class Actinopteri; order Perciformes; family Triglidae; genus Chelidonichthys; species Chelidonichthys spinosus. Next base: position 25,977,011 of record CM056829.1, on the reverse strand, counting down.
TCACCTTTAGATCAATCGACTGTTTCATTCAGTTATACATATTAAGTCTAAGTCTAGAATTAACTATCTCTACTTTGATTCAGTTACGTTGCTCCGCTTTCTAAGGACGAGCTTGTTTTCTACATAAACACTCAGTAATAACTCTCTCCCGGTTGCCATGGTGAATCGTAGTATTGGAGCTTCATTGATGATGGCTTTGTAGAGTCGGCAGGCACGCGCCTAACTCAGAGTTTACATACTAAGAGTTGATTGAACTAACTCAGAACTGCTGTTCTGGAACCAAACACTCAGAGTTGGCCATCTCAGGGTTGGTCGACTCAGAGTTCAGGGTTAGTTTCAGAGTTTGGTTGAACTTGCTTTCTGCAATACACCATTGGGTCCCCAGAAATAGACAATAAAACAGGGTATCCTTGAGGGAGTAAGTGATTGACAGGGCGCTACCACTGTATTGTCCTGTGTGGGAGTTTTCCATAGACTGTATATAAGAAATGGATGTTCTGATGTGGCTCGAGTTCAGCATTTTGGCTGTAGCCATCTTTGCAAACAGTGAAGAAAGTGGTAAATGCCTGTCAATCACAAGGTTGCTACACCCTAAAGTATACCCTGCTTTAGCACAATATAATTGACTAAATGAACCCCATGCTATATTGAGACCATAAACTCATGTTTACAATGTTTACTGTGATACTGATACTGAGAAGTAGGGTACATTTCTCATAGACTTCTGTACAATCAAAGTTGCCCTCTGAGGGCCAGTAGAGAAAATGAAAGTTTAAAGCACTTCAGCTTCAACTTCACTTTTTCAGAATGAGATGTTGCCCCCTGGAGTCATCCTTGTTTTTGTCTAGTTTAGCTCATGAAATTTAATTGTTACATTTTTGGTCACCTAAAAAATGTCTTATTCAGTATTCGCTTGTACTTAAGTCCCCCCTGTTCATTTATTATTTGAGAAAATATACATGTGAATAAGAATATTATGTAATAGCAATGATAAGGTTTTTTTTCCTAATTCACAGAATTACACTTCAGTATTTTCCAGGCTCCAAGTCAAGACTGGTTTTACTTTGCTTTTAGATAAAGAGCTGAGAGACACATTTGGAGACAGGACTCTGACGCAAGAATGGGGAGGCATTCCTGAAGACTTTGAGCCCCGGTCACATCCTGCTGTTTGCTACAGGGAGCAGCAAAGTTCAAGCCATTGGATTTCATCTCACTCCGAAGTTAACATTTATTAATGATGAAAGCAAACATCTTCCTATTGCACACATGTACAAATGAGCTTCAGCTTTTTGTGAGTGCAACAACAATGGCTGATGAATGAATGGATCTCTATTCAGCACAATTTCAACCAATGTGAGGCCACTGTTAACAAGTTGTCCCTGTTAGGACACACATTTACAAGTATATTATTGCTGTGTTCTCTGACGACAATGTTATGCCATTGTGGTTGTTGTTTTCAAGAGGGTTAATGGTATAAAGTTCTTGCAAATCTATCATTTATTGGGGAAAAATCGGTCTGTTGCGTTTTTCTGGGATACCCAGAGATTCCACTTCATGAAAAATGGCTGTAGTTTTTGTTTAAGTCTTGGTTGAAATGCTCAATCCTCTGATTGTGTTCAGAACTTTCTGTTAAAAAAGAGCCTTCACCCCTGATCGCTTGCATGTCATTCCAGATCTGAGCATTCTCTCCAACAGCTGCAGTAAAGAGGTCTGTCACAGCTTCAGCTTGGTGGTTGTTGGTGCCAGGGACGTCACTAGGATTTAAAGCCCCCAGGAGAAGCATACAAAATATTTGTGCTTGCATGTTTGTAGTGTAGGGTTTTCTAAAAATGTGTAAAAACATTCATTTTTATTTTACTGTGTTTTTATAATATAAGTGATGGTAAAAATATGCAGCCTATCCCTTGATACTGTTTTTCGAACACGGAGTGGAGTAGGACTTCATTTCCCAGAATCCTCTGTTTCCTGTTTTGCAATAGTTTTGTTTAAATGAATACTGTTCATGTATTAATTCTGTAATTCATGTATTATATTGTTTAAAAATATTCTATGGCCTTTAAAACTGATTAAGGTCAAGTTTCTCCCGTTTTAGGAAAAACTATTGTTTAATTCCGTGGGAGGAAGTCTCTAGAAGTTCTCCGGGACAGAGACGAGCGGCTGTGTTTTTTCCTCAGCAGAGAAAGAAGTCAGTGTGTGGAGACTCGAACTTAATGTTGGCCCAGATATTGCACTGCCTGGAGAGACTTTATCGGTCAGAGGACTCTTTTCACATATCTCCATCGATTGTGTTTTAGTTTACACGACGGTGACAGGTTTTTCTTTTCTTGTGACTGGATAAAACTTCATGTACACCAACGCTACGAATGGGCCCCAACGGTTAGGGAAAATTATCCAAGCGCTTGGGTCAGCTTTTTGGGTGATAGAATTATCATTTCTTTTCTATTTCTATGTGAACTGTGAAAAATACGTTGGTACAGGAAATGTTGTTGTTTTCTATATACGTATCCATGTCTGAAGGATTCTCCAGGTATCATTCCAAAGGTTTAAAAAGTTTGTTTGTGTCTTACCTTTACATATTGTTTGTTAACATTCTTTCAGAGTAAACCGTATATTTATTTGATTTCTGAGGGCTTACATAATTTTATGCTAGGGCATACCATAGTAAGTTTTCAGTGGAGGCACCGCGCTAGTTACATGACATTCCCTTTTGTTTCTTACTCAAGTGATAAAGTCCCTTGCTTAAAATGGTAGAGAAGAACCACAGCGGATTCACCATCTTTAGCTGAGAACCTAGGACCTGTTTTATTCTTATTGGGTGTGACCTTAGTGTAGATTTTAAACACTAAGGAAAAAGGGGTTACAATAGTACTGGATTAGAACGACCCAACACACAGTCAAGAAGTCCAGCTAACAAGTTAAAAGCAACAACATTGGTCTTCTTCCATTCTCTTGTGTTGAACAAGAGATCTAACTATAATCTCCATTAGAGAAGCTGCAGGTCTAAAGAATGGACTTTAATTACAGTTACTGTCCTGTAGATTGGTTCAATCCGAGTGGGATTCTGCTCAGTAATGTTTCTGTCATAAAGTATACAGTAAATAAACTAAGACCGGTTTTAAAGGTTGTATCAGCGATTCTGGGCCGAAACATAAATGATCACATTCATCTGTTTTTACCTCACGATCTGCTAGCTGCCCGCCCTATAAGCAGGCCGTCAAAAAAACACGTCTCTCTAGGCAGCCTAGGCTCCTGAGATCGCACACAAAAACAAATGGTACTACCAACACCTCAAAAGCAAAATAAACAGTGTTCCAACCAATCACGAAAATGCACGTCCATGATCGTTTTCAAAACACGGGAGGGAGGGGCTAACTGGCTCTGTTTGTTTTGGATCTCGCAACGGAAGTGAGGGCAACCAGAATCGCTGATACAACCTTTAAAGGTCACACTGAAATCTGACAACATAAATATGAACTTTATCCAAATAACTGTATGTATTCCAGCCAAATGAGGATACAGTGTCTGTAAGAAAACAACAACAAAAAGACAAAAAGGCTTTACAGAAATGTTCTTTCAAAAGTATTGTAGCGTCCCTCAAATAACGGCTACGAGAGTTTAGTTGGGGTTCTTTATTTATCGTAGAACACAGGCTACTGTGGGCCGTAGCCAACGCCAAAATAACAACAACAAAGTGCGTGCTCCTTCAAACTCTCCTTTCATCCGCTAGCCTCTCTCCCTAACATGCTCGCCCCGAACTCTCTACCAACCTTGCTCTCCCTCCTCTCCACCAATCACACCACACATTCTCTACACGCTACCTATCACAGCAGACTAACTGACAAGCGTCACAGCCTCCGAACTTGAACAGGTTCACTGACATTAAGGAAACTTAGCCATTGCAGAACATCAACAGTACAGCTTGGAATAACATCATGAAACAGAACAGTTCCATAACCTGCAGTCCGTTACACTACCCCCCCTTAACAAAGTCCCTCGCCCCCGAGGGGGCCAATAAAGTCTCGGAAGTGAGCAGGCGGTCTGACGTTCCTCCGAGGCCGTGCCTCACCAGAGGAAAAGCCCGGAGCGTGTGCCCTGTCGGGGGCCGTGAACGGGGTAGGGTGGTGGAATTAGGGGAAAGGGGAAAAAGTCCAGTTTGCGGAGCCCGGCCCAGCCCGCCCATCAGAGGGTGGTTGTTGGTGAGTCAGAGCAGTGTCCTGTGTCCCTCTTGTCCCACCTTCAGGTCTTCCTGGGGAGGCCACGCCCCGGTAGGGAGCCAGCCTATCTCGATGAAGGGCAACTTTCCTTCCTCTGGGTGGCAACTGGACCCTGTACACAACCTCACCCAGCTTCTCCAGGATTGGGAAAGGCCCCGCCCACTCACTGTCCAGTTTTGGGCACCTGCCTTTTTTCCTCTGGGGGATACCTTTGTATACCCAGACCAGCTCTCCCACATCAAAATGCCGGCCTCTGGCTTGCACATCGTAGTTCCTCTTCTGTCTTGCCCCCGCCCCAAGCAGCTGGCTTCTGGCAAACTCATGAGCAGACTCCAAGCGGTCCTGGAGCCTCCTAGCGTAGTCGGGACCCGGAGGGTCTACAAGGGCATCAGGGGGTTTGCCCACCATCATCTCTGCTGGGGTCCTGAGCTCCCTGCCTAGCATGAGAAGGGCCAGGAAACAGGAAGTGGAGTCCTGGACAGCGGACCGGTATGCCATCAGCACAAGGGGGACATGAGTATCCCAGTCCTTCTGGTGTTTAGCCGTCACTATGGCCAGTTATTGTGCCAATGTGCGGTTAAATCTCTCGACCAGTCCATCACTCTGAGGGTGGAGGGGTGTGGTACGTGTCTTGTGAGAGCCCAGTTTCTCACACATGGCTGGGAACACACAGGACTCAAAGTTCCTGCCCTGGTCAGTGTGAATCACTTCAGGTGCCCCAAACCTGCTAAACATTCCCTCCACCAGTGCGTCCACAATAGTCACTGCCTCCTGGTCTGGCAGGCTGTACGCCTCGGGCCACTTTGTGAAGTAGTCCATGGCTGTTAAGATGTAGCGGTTACCCCTCTCTGTGCGGGGAAATGGCCCAAGGACGTCTATTCCCACTTTCTCCATGGGGCAACCTGCTGGAAATTGTTGGAGCTGGGCATGAGATCTGTCTGTGGGGCCCTTCCGGGCAGTGCAGCTGTCGCATTGGCGACAGTAGTCCTCCACATCTCGCCTATGTTGGCCCCAGTAGAACCCCTGTCGGAGGCGGCGGAGTGTCTTAGTGATGCCAAAGTGGCCAGACCCTGGGGCTCCGTGTATTGCCCGGAGCACCGTCTCCCTCAGGGCCTTTGGTACCACCACTTGCCACCGCGTCTCTCCTGTAGCCGGTTCCTTCCACCCCCTCTGTAGCACCCCATCGCACAGGCGCAGGTTTTCGAACATCGACCAGAGTCCTTTTGTGGCCCGAGACAATATGGTAACCTCGTCCCATGCCGGTCTGTGTTGCATCGTTACCCATGTGAGTACTGGTCTGACGTTCACATCCTCTTCCTGTTTGCGTCTCCACTCCGCTACATCCACAGCCGCCCGTCCAACGCTGGTTGATGCTTGCTCAGGACACACAGCTGCGCATTGCACATCAGGTTGTTGTGACTTTGCCTCCTGAGCCTCCCTCTTCTCGCAGTGTTGGCAGCCATCAGTGTTGCAGGGGTGGCGGGACAGTGCATCAGCATTCCCATGGCGTGCCCCTGGTCTGTGGATGACCGTGAAGTCATATGCCTGTAGCTCTTCAATCCAGCGTGCTAGCTGACCTTCGGGTTCTTTGAAGGACATGAGCCACTGCAAGGCAGAGTGGTCAGTTCTGACTGTGAAGTGGAGGCCCCCAAGGTAATACTTGAAATGCCTTATGGCACTGACCACAGCTAGTAGTTCCCGCCTGGTAACACAGTAGCAACGTCCTGCCTTGTTGAATGTCCTGCTGTGGTATGCCACCACTCTCTCCCCCCCAGGTGTCACCTGAGCTAGCACAGCACCTGAGCAAACACTGCTGGCATCCGTGTCAAGGATTAAGGGCAGGGTGGGGTCAGGTGGGGAAAGGATTGGGGCCTCCACCAGAGCTCTCTGTAGTGAATTGAATGCTGTATGGCGCTCATCCGTCCACACAAAAACCTCCCCTTTTCGCAGCAGGCGAAATAGGGGTGCAGCTATGCAGGAGAACCCCCTTACGAACCTCCTGTAGTAGGACGCCAAACCCAGGAAGCTCTTCAGGTCCTGTACAGAGCAGGGCATGGGCCAGTCTTTCACAGTTTTTACCTTATCTTCCACAGTGCTAACACCCCCCCGACCAAGCCTGCGGCCCAGGAATGTCACCTCACGCCTCATGAAGCAGCATTTCTGGGGGTGCAGCTTCAGGCCCGCTGCTGCCACCCTTCCTAGCACCTGTCTGAGAGCCGTGAGAGCTAACTCGAAGGACTCCCCATGAACCAGGATGTCGTCCAAGTATACCACGCACTCCTTGCGGGGAATGTCAGCAAGGACCATGTCCATCAGTCTCTCAAACGTGGCGGGGGCATTGCAGAGACCGAAAGGAAGGACCTTAAACTGCCACAAGCCCCCGCTGGTGATGAAGGCAGTTTTAGGTCTGGCCTCAGGAGTGAGGGGAACCTGCCAGTACCCACTGCGCAGGTCCAGAGAGGAGAACCAGGAGGACCCCGACACTGTATCGAGGGCCTCATCAATGCGTGGGAAGGGTATGGGTCCTTTTTGGTGACCTTGTTGATGTTTCTGAAATCCACACAGAACCGCCACTCATCCTTCAGCTTCTTTGGGACCATAACAACCGGTGAGGCCCAGGAGCTGGTGCAGGGTTCAATGAGCCCAGCCCATTGCATCTCACGCTTTGTCTGCTACCGCCTGCTTGGCTAGGGGGAGGCGCCGAGGTCTCGTCCTGATGGGCTGTGCATCCCCAGTGTCGATGTTGTGTTGTATGAGATCTGTCTGGCCTACATCATCCTCCAACAGGGAGAAACACTCCTTAAACTACAGCAAGAGCTGCCACAGCTGACCTTGTTCACCAGGATTCAGTCCATCACAATTTTCCTGCCAAATCGCTTTTACAGCTAAGGCTCTCTCTCCACTGTCAGGTAGTGTGGTGAGGACTGGTTGTGGGTGTGAAACAGTGGCAAGTGGGGTGAAAGCCCGCAGGGGCGGCAGGTTACCTTCCTCAACTGCGAGGAACCTGGGTGTAATCCTCGATGACCAACTATCCTGCACCCCCAACATCACTGCTGTGGCCCGATCCTGCAGATTCGCCCTCTACAATATCCGCAGGATTCGGACCTTCCTCACAAAGGATGCAACGCAGCTCTTGGTCCAAGCACTGGTCATCTCCCGCCTTGACTACTGCAACTCTCTCCTGGCCGGACTCCCGGCCTCTGCGATTAAACCATTACAGCGTATCCAGAATGCCGCAGCACGCCTTATCTTCAATCTACCCAAATTCTCCCACGTGACCCCCCTCCTCCGTGACCTCCACTGGCTCCCTGTTGCAGCACGCATCCAATTCAAGACGATGACACTGGCCTTCAGGGCCATCAATGGAACGGCACCCTTCTACCTTCAAACACTGGTCAAACCTCATGCCCCGAAGCGAGCACTTCGCTCCTCTACTTCAGCTGGCCGGCTGGTTCCACCATCGCTGAAATCAAACAAATGTCGCTCAGCAAAGTCCAGACTCTTCTCCGTTCTGGCGCCTCAGTGGTGGAACGAACTCCCGACCAATGTCAGGACAGCAGAGTCATTTGCCATCTTCCGAAAAAGGCTCAAGACTCACCTGTTCAGACTTCACCTTGACTCTACATAGCATGACCCACTAGCACCCTCCCTCGACCCCCCCCCCCCCACCAAAAAAAAAAAAAAAAAAACCTTACCTATAGCACTCTGATCTTAGCACTGTTGCTCTTGAAGTACTACTTTACTCAGATGAGGACCTAACACTTGTTCTATTTTTAGCTCTTACTGCATCGGCAATGATACGTCGTGGTTTCTTTGTTTCCTTCTTTTGACAAATGTACTTATTGTAAGTCGCTTTGTACAAAAACGTCTGCTAAATGACCTAAATGTAAATGTAAATGTTGGGGGAGGTGTCGCAGTTTCTTGTGGCAGCTGTTGCCCCAGTTGCTAACACTGTAATGGTGTGGGCTGCAGAGCAGCCAGACTGGGGTGGCCTTCTAGACATCTGGATAACATGTCCATCTAGAAAAGTGAGTGTTCCTCTCCTTACGTTGATAGCACAGTCCAATGCCCCAAGAACATCCAGCCCCAGAATACAGTCATCCAGAGCCGCAACCCACACCGGGCAGCTGATTAGCTTTTTCCCCAGGCCCAGAGTCACTAACGCCTCCCCCACCATAGGAGCTTGTTCTCCTGTCACTGTCTGTAGTTTAACCATGGTGGGGAAAATGGTTGTTTTATTTCCCAACAAACAAGGTGTCACCAGGGTGGCTGACGAACCTGTGTCCACCAGCGCTGGGAAGCATGCATCCCCAATAGTCACCAGGGTGTACCAGCAGTCTCCAACCCAGGTTCTGCCCAAGAACACCAGCCGTTTGAGTTAATTGTCCACGTCACCTGCTGGTTGTAACGCCCCCGTTTGGCTGGTGCTCTGTACTATATCCTTGTCTGATGGTTGGGACACAGTACGGGGGGCCTGCGTCGTCCCGATTATGCGGCCCCCTTCTCGTTTCCCTGATTCTCAGGGTTGCGTGGGCAATGTTGGACCAGATGGCCGGGCTGGCCACATCCCCAGCACACCCTTGAGCGCTGCCTGGGCTGCGACTCCTCCCTCAGAGTGGCAGCTCGCACTAGCTGGATCAGCTCCCCCACCCAGGCAGGTTGTGCTGCGTTCAAATCAGTCTCACTAGCAGCTCTCACCTTCGGTCGTCTGTTGAGTGAGGAGTCGGTGTCCAGCATTTCTCTTTCCGTTGCTAACTCCACAGCCTCCTGTAGAGACCTGGGGTGAGCCAGCAGTGTCTGGATACGCTGGTCAGCTGGTAGCAGAGCTTGGAGAAAGTAGTCCCGGGCTAGTTCACTCTGGATGGCAGGCGGCATGTGAGCATAGGTGCGGTGAACTAGCCCCTCAATGTCATTAGCAAGATCCCTCAACGGCTCCTCAGGGCATCGCTGACGGCTACACAGTTCAGATCGTAACAGGCTAGCCGCTGAGCAGAGCCCAAAGCGCCTCTTCAGATCACCCACTAAAGCATCATAGTCACTCCTATCGTCGGGGCTTAGCAGCAGCAAGCTGGACAGAGCGTCACCAGTAAGGCACATTGCTAGCTGGAGGGCTTTCTCTTTAATAGACCACTGTCCGGCCTGGGCTAACAGTTCAAATTGGGCGTGAAATGCTTCCCAATTAGCCTTGCCATCATATCTTGGCGTTTGCATTGTGTGCGGGAGAGCTCCTCCACGTGGCTCACCATGCTTGCTCATGTCCGTAATTTTGGCCGCGGCCCCACGGTTGGCGTGTCCATCGTCAGAGCGGCCAGACGAGCCAAAGCCTGCTTCAGCAGCCATCCTCGCAGCCATGTCTCTCACCCGGTCTCTGTGCTCGGCCACCCTCCAGCCTACGGTTGGGCTGTAACGGCCCCGTTCGTCGGTGTCCTCCTCCCGCTTCATTCCGGAAAAGTCCCGCGGCAACATGTTTCAAATCCGCGGCAAAAGTCACTGCAGCGCTAGCCCGTCACCCGGTGTAGGCGAAATCTGTTCGTCACTTCTGACACCAAATGTAGTGTCCCTCAAATAACGGCTACGAGAGTTTAGTTGGGGTTCTTTATTTATCGTAGAACACAGGCTACTGTGGGCCGTAGCCAATGCCAAAATAACAACAACAAAGTGCGCTCCTCAAACTCTCCTTTCATCCGCTAGCCTCTCTCCCTAACACGCTTGCCCCGAACTCTCTACCAACCTTGCTCTCCCTCCTCTCCACCAATCACACCACACACATTCTCCACACGCTACCTATCACAGCAGACTAACTGACAAGCGTCACAGCCTCCGAACTTGAACAGGTTCACTGACATTAAGGAAACTTAGCCATTGCAGAACATCAACAATACAGCTTGGAATAACATCATAAAACAGAACAGTTCCATAACCTGCAGTCCGTTACAGTATATTATACAGAGTATGATGCTATAATCCTAAAACTCTATGTACACCCTTTCATCAGTATGAGATTATTCTGAAAATAAAAACTAAAGCACATGTCATATAATGAAAACGATTAGTGTGAGCAGTGTGGTTGAGGGTTAACTTTATTTTCTGCATTTATTATTGTTTGCTGTGATTTCATTTGTTGCTGTGGACTATTGTTCTGGACTTTTTATATTGTTTACCTCTCCCATGAACTGCATGAACACTGACGTCATTGAACTAATTGACACACCTGGGGTCCGTTTCACAAAGCAGGTTTAGTGAAAACCTTGAGTTAGTTAACCCTGAGATGAGGGAAACTCTGGTTTTTCGGTTTCACAAAGCCAGTTCAGCATAAATCTGAGTCAGTTACCCGGGTAACATACTCCGTGAACCTAACCTGCTCGCTAGCAGGTTTGCTTCAACAAACCCTGAGTTTCTCCTTACATGTCTCCGCCTTTTTCCGGAATCTGAACCAACTCTGAAGAAATTGTGCTGTCCTTTCATCGTCAACCTAATCGATATGGAAATAAAAGTGATTCCAGCAGCTTTGCGTTGGAAGACAATTTGTATTACCTTTCCTTCCAATCACATTAGATATTATCTAAACAATATTCTCCGACATTTTCAACATTTCATATCGCGGACATAATACTGCTGTAACATGTTATGTCAAATGTCACTAGGAAAAGGAAAAGTTATGTCAAATGAAAGATGCAATGAAAAGAAAAGATTCGGATTCTGATTCTATCCTGTGTGTAATGGGGGCGGGACTGGATAAGCCTTGGCTTCTCCCGCTTTCCCTTTCGGCCATGTGTATTTTTCTTGTTACTATGTGAAAATGATGTGTGATGATGATTTAACTGACATGCCCGAAATAAACAAATAAATAAATAATCCGCAACCAGATTCTTTGCGGAGGTAGTGTTTTTGCGAACGGGAGATTTATGAAATGTTCAAGTACATTTCTGTGTTGAAAAAGAAATGAAAAAAAGAGTTATTACCTTTAGATCAATAGACTGTTTCATTCAGTTATACACATTAGATTGGGCAGTAATTGTCTGCCACGCCAACTATCGCTACTTTGCTGCAGTTACGGTGCTCCACTTTCTCAGGATGAGCTCGTTTTCTACATAAACACTCAGTAATATCTAATGACGCTCTCCCCGTTGCCATGGTGAATCGTAGTATTGGAGCTCCATTGATGATGGCCTTATAGAGTCTGCAGGCACGCGCGTAACTCAGAGTTTACATACTCAGAGTTGACTAAACTAATTCAAAACCGCTGTTCTGAAACTGAAAACTCAGAGTTGCCCATCTCAGAGTTGGTCAACCCAGAGTTCAGGGTTAGGTTCAGAGTTTGTTGAACCTGCTTTGTGAAACGGGCCCCTGTTGAACCCTGTTACAATCAGCATCTGATTGCCATTGCACAGATCCTTCTATAAAAGGAGGCTAGATCTCTGACAAAATACACTCTCTGCTCGGACGAACGCGCTGCATGCTGTCGCAGACTGGATCGCTGCCTCTATTCCCCCAGTGTTTCTGCTGGCTGGATCTCCTCCCGGTAAAGTCGTCTCCCGGACTTGCAGTGTCAACGCTCGCAACACTCAACAAAAGAGAAGTAGGCTACTGGGTCCAGAGGACGGAGTGATGAGGACGTATTTGTTGATGGGCCTGCATAAGATTTTCCTAAAGGAAAGTTTGTCACGCTAAATAGTTAGTGTGTTTTAAATCCCCCGCGCAGCAAGGCACACACTGATTCTCCTCCTATCTGTCTTTGGTAGCGGCGAAGCGGCCCCTCGGAATCCCCAGCGCTGGACTTCCGGGTTTGAGCAGCGGCTACTCGTAAACCCCGGAGCACATTCCCGTTGGAGGCGTAAATGGGAGACTGGAATGGACTGAGTATTTCTCCCCCTGGTATAGAGAATTGGACAACCGAAAAGACTTTGCTTTTTAAATAATTTTCATTTTTAAAGGAGTAATTATCTTGATGAGCTTGTTTTTAGAAGAGCAATAAAACATATTTTTATAAGAATTCATGTGTCGTTCTGCCTGTGTTGGTGTGGCTGGGAATTTACAAACCTAAAAAACCTTTATTGAAATTAACAGCCTATAGGCTGTTAATTTCAATACTATAGTGCCCTGTTACACACATCCATTAACTAATTTCCACCTAATGAGTTTAGGATTTCCACCTACCTGCCATGAAATTTGGATGCAGGGCAGAATATACTCGCCAAGCTATTGCTATTCTCTTCTGGCTAGGACACCAACTGCGTCCACCCTTTTGCAGTGAATCTCTTACATGTTGACAATGTTTTTGGAGTGCAGAGGCCCCATAAGCATCACTTTGACATTTGGGTGTTATTTGTGACACTTCTGTAAAATTTCGATGTTGGCATATTATAGTTTTATTATAGACTTCTGTAACAAAGATGGGTCATTTAAGAGAGAGAATTATAAACATAAGATGAGCATTTACATCTGCTCATTGTCACAGGGTTATTCTTTAACTCCTCAAAACACAATGGTGTAGTCAGGGATCATGTGATGGCACATTTATTCATGCCGGCTTCTCAAGGTGTCACACAAAAGCAAATATTTACAAAGTGAATATCCATCCATCCATCGTCTACAGCTTATCCTGTATTCAGGGTCGTAGGGACTGGAACCGATCCCAGCTGTCATTGGGCGAAGGTAGGGTTCACCTGGACAGGTAACCTGTCTATGGCAGGGCTGACATGTAGAGACAGACAGGTAATGAGTCTATCACAGGGCTGACATGTAGAGACAGACAGGTAACCAGTCTATCACAGGGCTGACATGTAGAGACAGACAGGTAACCAGTCTATCACAGGTCTGACATGTAGAGACAGACAGGTAACCTGTCTATCACAGGGAGACATGTAGAGACAGACAGGTAACCAGTCTATCACAGGGCTGACATGTAGAGACAGACAGGTAACCAGTCTATCACAGGGCTGACATGTAGAGACAGACAGGTAACCTGTCTATCACAGCGAGACATGTAGAGACGGACAGGTAACCAGTCTATCACAGGGCTGACATATAGAGACAGACAGGTAACCTGTCTATCACAGGGAGACATGTAGAGACAGACAGGTAACCAGTCTATCACAGGGAGACATGTAGACAGACAGGTAACCAGTCTATCACAGGGCTGACATGTAGAGACAGACAGGTAACCAGTCTATCACAGGGCTGACATGTAGAGACAGACAGGTAACCAGTCTATCACAGGGCTGACATATAGAGACAGACAGGTAACCTGTCTATCACAGGGAGACATGTAGAGACAGACAGGTAACCTGTCTATCACAGGGAGACATGTAGAGACAGACAGGTAACCAGTCTATCACAGGCCTGACATGTAGAGACAGACAGGTAGCCAGTCTATCACAGGGCTGACATGTAGAGACAGACAGGTAACCTGTCTATCACAGGGAGACATGTAGAGACAGACAGGTAACCAGTCTATCACAGGGCTGACATGTAGAGACAGACAGGTAACCTGTCTATCACAGCGAGACATGTAGAGACAGACAGGTAACCAGTCTATCACAGGGCTGACATATAGAGACAGACAGGTAACCTGTCTATCACAGGGAGACATGTAGAGACAGACAGGTAACCAGTCTATCACAGGGCTGACATGTAGAGACAGACAGGTAACCAGTCTATCACAGGGCTGACATGTAGAGACAGACAGGTAACCAGTCCATCACAGGGCTGACATGTAGAGACAGACAGATAACCAGTCTATCACAGGGCTGACATGTAGAGACAGACAGGTAACCTGTCTATCACAGGGAGAGGTGTAGAGACAGACAGGTAACCAGTCTATCACAGGGCTGACATGTAGAGACAGACAGGTAACCAGTCTATCACAGGGCTGACATGTAGAGACAGACAGGTAACCAGTCTATCACAGGGCTGACATGTAGAGACAGACAGGTAACCTGTCTATCACAGCGAGACATGTAGAGACAGACAGGTAACCAGTCTATCACAGGGCTGACATATAGAGACAGACTGGTAACCTGTCTATCACAGCGAGACATGTAGAGACAGACAGGTAACCAGTCTCTCACAGGGCTGACATATAGAGACAGACAGGTAACCTGTCTATCACAGCGAGACATGTAGAGACAGACAGGTAACCAGTCTATCACAGGCCTGACATGTAGAGACAGACAGGTAACCAGTCTATCACAGGGCTGACATGTAGAGACAGACAGGTAACTTGTCTATCACAGAGAGACATATAGAGACAGACAGGTAACCTGTCTATCACAGGGAGACGTGTAGAGACAGACAGGTAACCAGTCTATCACAGGGCTGACATGTAGAGACAGACAGGTAACCAGTCTATCACAGGGCTGACATGTAGAGACAGACAGGTAACCAGTCTATCACAGGGCTGACATGTAGAGACAGACAGGTAACCTGTCTATCACAGCGAGACATGTAGAGACAGACAGGTAACCAGTCTATCACAGGGCTGACATATAGAGACAGACAGGTAACCAGTCTATCACAGGGCTGACATGTAGAGACAGGCAGGTAACCTGTCTATCACAGGGAGACGTGTAGAGACAGACAGGTAACTGTCTGACCTTTCTTGAATTTATAGCTCATTGTCAGCTGCTGTTTTGCCTTGCTTTTAGTGTTGCTTTTATTGTTGATTATTGTTAGTCTGGACCAACTGGTGTTTTTGTTGTTTGTGTTAATGTTTGTTTTGCTTTATTTCTTTTAGTGGCATTAGTCGGCTTATAGCGGAGGCTAGTCACGATAGAGTGGTTCCCTTCACCGTTTGTAGTGTTAAAGCGCACCGGGACACAGTTGCAGTGTGCACCATTTGCAGTGATTTGCCGTGAGCACGCGTGGTGGGTAAGTTGTTGCACCTCTGGAACACATCCTTAGGTAGGCTGCCTCCCTATAGTTGGCTTCTGTCCACTCCTTTTTGTTAATTTCAGAATAAGTGTCACCAAATAGTAATTTTAGTGTTTTTATAAAAGAATCCCCTGTTAATAAAATTTGTTATACTTTCCTAATTTGATTCATCTTTTTTGTGCCATTAATCCCCTTTTGTTTACAGATATCTCCAGTTATTAATTAATTCAATTGAAGCAAATAAATTTGGCTTTATTTGGAAACCACGTCTCTGTCTTGTCTTAGTATACGAACTTGTGTTGTCTGTGAAAGTATTGCGGTCTTATTCAGAATTTCATAGGATATTTCCTGGGGTGAAACTCCCCAGGTGGCGTTGTTTGGGTCAGGTTCTGGTGGCCTCCAGCCACACAATCACCTCGCCACACTAGCAAACAAGCGTACTGTGTGAGTGTCGTGGTGTCAACAATCTATATGTTAAATAGCCGGACATATTAGCAAGCAACAACAGAATGGAGAAAGTGATTGGCAGTGGAGTGTACCACTCTAGGGGAGGGGGATCGTGCTGGCCTGAGGCATTGCTCTGGTCAGCCTAAGTACACGTCATATAGGTAGTTCTTATCATGCTGATGTATATTCATTCCCCTGATACCTGTGTTTTTAATTTGTTATTTCATGAACAACGCTTTATTTCGGTAGCCTACTTCTGCTGACCAGTGTGAATTTGAATATTAGGTAAATATTTAGTTCATCAACTACATTTGGATTTAGATTCAACATTTAGATTTAACATTTGGATTTAGATTCAACATTTAAGATTTAGGTTTAAAATGTAATATTCAGATTACACTTTGACATTATATTTTTAAGTTAACATATATTGCTGTAAATGTGGTAAAAAAGGACATACATTTTTTTAAGTTGTTTGAAGTTAAATGCACAAAATGTTGCTGAGTTACTATGACAATAAATTGGGAAATGTTGTTCTTACATACCTACAATATGTTATACAGACTATACTGTAACAGTGGCATCTTGTGGTTGAACTCAACAAAACCTCCCTCCTCTTTCTGTGACAAACATTTCTACTCAACCATCACTAGGGGGCAGTGCAGACAAACTTTTCAATTTGATGTCAATGACTAAACTTCTACTCTCAGTTTACTGCATCGGTTCATTATACCATCATGATTATTATTGTCCAAGGATTTTTGTGTTGTACACATAGCTGAACGATCCAATGTGCTCTCCATCACATGATTTTTTTTAAAAGTTACTGTGAACTATCACATTTGTGGGAACTCACCACATTCTATTGCAGAGGAATTGAAAGTGTGACGTGGGCCTTTAGACTCCAGACTGTTTCAGGGGAGGCTCGGTGAACGGAAGAGAAAATGATTGCATTAGTTGTCAAAAGAAGATCACATACAACAGCCTTGACGTGTGTGTGTGTGTGTGTGTGTGTGTGTGTGTGTGTGTGTGTGTGTGTGTGAGATTTGAGAGATATATAAGAAAAGGAGGGATTTGAGAGAATTGTAATTTTGTTTCCACTTTCTATGTGGGAACAAAGCTTGTGTTGTTGCCCTGGACTACAGTCACCACATCAAAGATCAGCCAAGAGAAAAGATGATGGCTCTGTTCAGTTTGTTGTGTGACAAGTCCTCCTATCATTTTAGGTCATATACGTCTAGGTATTACAGTTGCATTGTTTTGTTATTATAATGAGAATAAAAAGCATGGTAGAGATTTAGTGTTGATGGCATTTCATATGGTAATACAAAGGGCTGTGCAATGTAAGGTAATATGAACATTTCACTAAGGTTGACTTCCTTTCTTTTATGCCAGGTACAGCAAGTTGTCAACCAAGAAGTCCAGGACATGGAGGTTCTACACACTCAATAACATTTCCTAGTGCAAACATGCTAGCTTGACATATGTGCCTAGCACCAACAGCCATGTTAGTTATTTTATATCATGATAATGTTAGGTGTTTTCTTACTTGTGATTGTTAGCGATGTTGTGCGATCTTTTGTGTTGTAGTAAGGGCAGTGCGCGTTCTGGGGGCGCGGCTTTCAGCAGAGGTCTGAACGAAGCGCACAGGATCTTTCTGATACGCCGACGTGTTCAAAGTCAAAAATCTATTTCTTGCATAATTACAACTTCGCCTGTAATACCTTTAAAGACTGCTCTATTTCCCCAAAAATCTGACCATTATCTCTTTGGCAGCAGTTGTCATTATTTGTGAAAGACAGGGTTCATCCAACATCATCCTTATACATCGTTTAGTTATTTTTCATGGTTTTTCCTACAAATGTCCACCATGTATGCAGAGGGCCAGATCAAGCAAGTTTAGAATAAATACAGCATGGCATTACTTAAAGGCAGAGTAGGTGATTCTATTCATAAACACTTTCTGTTATATTACTTTAAATCCTCGTAAAATACCGATATCTATCAATACATAACATGCTCTGAAATAAAAATATTTAAAAAAGCATGGCCGTGATGGCAGGATAGTAAAAACCCGTCCAATCAGAAAAGTTGGGCTGGAGACAATAACTGGACGACGTTCCTGTCTGTCACTTACTTCTTGATGGCACTCTGCCTATCTTGAGCACTTGTTTGGCGTTCTGGGGCTTTGAACAGAGGTCTGAACAAGGGGATGGGACTTTTCAGTTCAGCGAAGTCAAAATCTCTGTTTTTTCCAAATTACCTACTCAACCTTTAAGTCACAACAAACAAGGAAGTGACAGTACTCAAGTAAAGAAGGTCAAAGTCTGCTATTTGTAGACCCACCTCTCCACTCTGACCTGTTTTCTATGCAGACTCTTTATACAACAACACCTGTGTGGTTCACAAATACAGTACATTGATTACATATACATTGATTACATGGGTTGTTTATTCATGATAGAAGTGTGTATTAGAAGAGCCGTTTTTGAATTGGAAAGTCTACAGAAGTGTATTCAGGGGCCATAATCTATGAAATGTGAGGGCAAACCAGAAAGAGGAGGCCCCACAGAGACAGAAGAAAAGAACACCAGCTCAGGATGAAACTCTTACTTCTCACAGCTTTTTCCTGCTGGTCATTAAAAAACCGAAGCCTGAAAGTCTTAGTAACTCCCAAACGGTTCAATCATTGTTTTGACAACAGTAACTCCTCCACACATTCCAGCAGTAGCTACTGGACCCAAACTTCTTGAGACAGTTTGATCTGATTTTCACAAGTGTACCATCAAGGAAACTTTTTTTCTTCTAAATCCTGAACTGACTTTGTTTAGCTCTCACTCCAGGATATTACAGTTTCTGTCTGGCATACAGTACATACACTGGGCTCACAACCAGTACTCAAAAAAAGAAAAGAAAGAAAAACTGCTATTGTACTGACAAAGAAATCCATTATTTAAACATTAACTGTGATTTTGTAACTGTAGTGAGCACAGTCACATGGAGTACTTCCCATGCATTTTTCATTGTCATGACAACCCTTGGCAACATTAATGCACAGAACTACTCGTCAGCGCAGGATACGCTTTGTGTGAATGAGACTTAGAGAGAGACAGAGAAAGAGAGAGAGAGAGATATTTGACACTAATACAGATTGTTTAAATACAGATTTAAACAAGAGGCTTGAGTTTGAATTCCTATGACCAGTTCTGGATATGGTCTTCAATGTTGCGATGACTAAGAAGGTGCATTTAAACTCTGAACACTGAGCTGTTTATGAAAGTGAACTGTGTTGATGTGTGTGTGTGTGTGTGTGTGTGTGTGGGGGGGGGTCTATTTTTTTGTGTGGAAAAGAGTGGTTTAGTTTTTTCCCTTGTGCTCTTTTTCCAGAGTTGAACTTGAGCAGAGCCCTGCTGTGTATATGCATCCAGAAAGCTTATTCTGAGGAACCCAGACTCAAGAAAAAACGAAAGGTTTCTTTGAGACAGTACTAGTGATTTGAAAATGCCGTCATGCTGTTATTGGCACAGTTTCAGTTATCACCTCCTAATTGAATTTTGTGACGCTTTCAACAACAGCTCATATTAAGGCTCATATCGAAACTCATCAGCTCGTCTGTATTTAGACCCTCGCACAATAACACAATAGGTGACAGTTATAACCGGTCCAATGATGATGGGGATAAAACAAATGATGTGCTGAGGTGTGGTTTGGTTATGGTGGCAGGAGGTGTAACAACTGTCCTCCCACACTGTAAGCAATCCAAGTGCCACCAATCAACACAATTTGTCCATATTTTTTAAAACTGCCCTAAATGTTTTTTGTCGTAGTGCATTTCAGTTCATTATGTTGACGATACGGCCCAAACTTCACTCTCATCTTGTTTCCAGATGCAACAGGCAGCTGTTTTCTACCTGCCGGCACCAACATGGCAAAGTTAGTGACTAGCTAACAGCTCAAGGGATGGATATTTTCCCACAAGAGTGCAGACCAACACTTCAGGCCTTCATGATGAAAACAAATCCAACGAAAATGCAAAATACTTCATCATCTCATTTTCCTCAGTGTGAAAACTTTTTGCTAAACTGAAGGGCTTTCACAAATTCAGATTCACCACATTACCTTCCTTTTTGGCAAGCAAGGCTGCACTCTGGCCTGATCGTGAAAGAACTATATTATCTGCATCCTTTCACAGTATGTTCCGATCAAATGAATCAACTAAATTCTTCTTAAGGTTTCATTCAATATCGTGGCATTAGAGTTGAGTTGGACAGATACACTGTGCTCTTTGTATCATCATCTGGTTGATGAAGTCAAGCTTCATCAACTTTTCCTTAGTAAGGTGTATTTCTGAATTTTGGATTGAGTCAGACTTGCTGTTTCTCTCAGCTTCCTGTTTTTATGCAAAGCAAGGCTTAGCAATCAACACCTACCTCTAGTTCATAACTGACCAGCCTGGTTTCCGAATAAATATGCCATACAACTATCTTGTCAAATACAATTTGATACTTTTGTTTTTAATTGTAGTCCACAGAAGATTTGTTGTTCAACAAACACAGGACTTTCACCCAGGAGTCCGCTGCTTATGTCCTGCAGGAAACCAAAAGTCAAGTTGAATGATTTGAATTTTAATTAAAAAAAAGACCTTTATGATCCATAAAAGGGATGTCTCACCTCATATAACAATTCTAAACGGAAAACTGGGCTATTTTTTATGTTTGAAGAGCAGATCTCAATTGTGCATAGCACCATGTGCTGCTCTCATGCCAGTCAGCTCTGTGAATGGAAAATATTATAAATCTACATGCCTTGATGATGTCATCGTTTGTATTGCCTGCTAAGCACCTCTCATTCTCCCATTTTCAGAGACTTTAAAATGTTCCAGGACACATAGACTGGAAAATGTTAAGATTGTAGTCTGAATACCAATTTAGATATATATTTTTTTGTGCAACCACAGAATGGAACATTGGTACTTTTTTTATGGAGCCATATTATTTGATCTGCCTCCTTGTCTATGTGTACTACTGCTAACTCCTAAAACTAGTTATCAGTAGCATCATGTGGATAAAGGCCTTACGACATACCTAAAATCCGCACCGTTTTTCGCAAGTGCTTTTAAAGTTTTTGAACCCTTATCTTGGTATGAACTACAGAGTAAAAAAAGGGTTAATACACCCTTTTTTTAGTTTGTTTTTTTGTAAGTTTTTACTATTCGTTTTTGATGTCTATCTTGGCCAGAGAACCCCAATCTCAATGAGATTATCCTGCTAATTAAAAATGAGTATATTTTTAAGGAGACAGCTATGAATGTAATTTGATAAAGGGCTGCATTCAGAAAGTCCTTTTTGCTTAGGAAGGTGGTTGACTCCGCTGTCGCCCTGCGTGGTTGACTCCGCCGTCGGTGTGTGAATGTGTGTGTGAATGGGTGAATGTCAGTCATTACTGTAAAGCGCTTTGGAGAAAAGCGCTATATAAATGAGGCCATTCACCCCGGAGGAGCGAGACCGCCGCCTCCAGGCTAACCTCTGCCTGTACTGTGGTCAGTACAGTACTCGCTCTTTGTCCTCCGCTGTCCAGCAAAAGCTCTTATTGAGGGAGCTACACAAGCACGCAAATCATCCTCCATCAAACGTACCCTGTTCCTCATCAGTCTTCTCCTGTCTGATGGTTCCCACTCACTTGCCACCTTCATCGACACCAGAGCCAATGCCAGCATCATCGATGAGGGACTCGCCTGTCAACTGGGCCTTGACCAGGTCACCCTTCCCCACCCAATTCCAGAAAACCCACTGGACAGCCACCTATGTACCATCACTGATCATACCGCTCCAGTCCACATGCTCCTGTCTGGTAACCTCAAGAAGCAAGCTACCACTCTGCTGTCTCAATGACGTCACTATCAAGAATCATTACCCCCTCCCACTCATCTCCTCTGTGTTCCAGCTGTTGGAAGCAGCCAACATGAACATGGAAAACTCCCTCTTCATCAAGGCAAGGCAAGGCAAGGCAACTTTATTTGTATAGCACATTTCATACACAAGGCAGACTCAAAGTGCTTCACATCATAAAACAAAGTGAGAAGAAAAAAAGAAAAGAAAAATAGAAGAATTAAAAAGAAAATAATAAAAATTTTAAAAATGCATTACAGAAAGAAAATAGAATAAAAACATATTTGCAATAATTAAAAACAGTGCAGACATTAAAAGATTTAGCAGAAAGCTATGGTGAACATAAAAGTTTTCAGTCTAGTTTTAAAAGTGGTCAGAGTTGGGGCAAGTCTTACATCTTCAGGAAGTTTATTCCAGCCATTTGTTGCATAGTGACTAAATGATGCTCTCCCGTGATTGTTGTTTACTCTGGGAATCACTAACAGATTGGTCTCAGAAGATCTTAGTGGTCTAGAGGGCTTATGTAGTGGGAGCATATCAGTGATATACTTCGGTCCTAGACCATGTAGTGATTTATATGTGAGCAGGAGGATTTTGAAATCAATCCTCTGACATACAGGGAGCCAATGTAAGGATTTAAGAATTGGTGTAATGTGCTCACATTTTTTGGTCTTTGTAAGAACTCTAGCAGCAGCGTTCTGAACAAGCTGTAGCTGCCTGACAGTTTTTTTCGGAAGACCTGCAAGGAGACCATTACAGTAGTCTAGCCTACTAGTAATAAAGGCATGTACAAGTTTTTCTAAGTCTTGAGCTGACATGAGCCCTCTAAGTCTTGCTACATTTTTTAGGTGATAGTAGGCTGATTTTGTTACTGATTTAACGTGACTGTCGAAATGTAGATCAGAATCCATAATAACCCCAAGATTTCTGGCTTTGGTTGAGGTTTTCAGGGACAGAGAGTGAAGGTGTTGAATTACTTTAAACCTTTCTTTTTTAGCACCAAAAACAATTATCTCAGTTTTGTCCTCATTTAGTTGTAGGAAGTTTTGGCACATCCAGTCTTTGACTTGCTCAATGCACTGGCACAGAAGATCTATGGGGCGATAGTCGTTTGGTGATAGTGCTACATAGATTTGGGTGTCATCGGCATAGCAATGGTGGTCAATGTTATTATTTTGCATGATTTGTCCTAGTGGGAGCATGTAGATGTTGAATAAAGTCGGCCCCAAGATTGAACCTTGGGGGACTCCACACGTTACATTGGTAGGTTCTGATACAAAGTCGCCAATGGAAACAAAATAGTTCCTATCTTGTAGATATGACTTGAACCAGTTTAAGACTGTGCCTGAGAGCCCCACCCAGTTTTCCAACCTGTCCAAGAGTATTGAGTGGTCGACAGTGTCAAATGCAGCACTGAGGTCTAATAGCATTAATATTGAAG
The DNA here is from genome assembly GCA_029853015.1 of Chelidonichthys spinosus. Classification (NCBI taxonomy): domain Eukaryota; kingdom Metazoa; phylum Chordata; class Actinopteri; order Perciformes; family Triglidae; genus Chelidonichthys; species Chelidonichthys spinosus. The sequence continues at coordinate 25,954,149 of CM056829.1, read as the reverse complement.
TTTTGCCAGAGTCTGTGTTAAGACGGATGTCATTTACAACTTTAATAAGGGCCGTCTCGGTGCTATGAAAAGGTCGAAATCCTGACTGGAAGTTGTTGTGGCAGCCAGTTGAAGCCAGGAAGTGATTTAGTTGTTGGAGGACAACTTTCTCAATTATTTTACTTATAAAGGGTAAATTTGAAATTGGTCTGTAGTTGTTGATAATAGAGGCATCTAGGCTCCGCTTTTTTAGAAGAGGTTTAATGACTGCAGTTTTGAAGGCCTTTGGGAAATTGCCTGATTGAATGGAGTTATTAACTATTTGCAATACGTCTATTGATAGGCAGTCAAAAACATTCTTTAAAAAGTTGGTAGGTAAAGCATCAAGGCAGCAGGTGGATGATTTTAGATTTGTCACCGTTTCCACTAGAGTTTTAGAGTCTATGGCATTAAAGCTTGCCATGATTGCTGCGTTACTTTTGCCTGAACAGGTTGGTGATCCAACTTTTTTGTTTGAGATATTGATGGCGCGTCTGATGCCTTCAATTTTATTAGTATAAAAGAATGCAAACTCATTGCATTTCTGCGTGGAATGTAGTTTAGCTGGTATTTGTGTTGGGGGGTTGGTCAGTCTGTCAACAGTTGCAAATAGGGTTTTCGCCTTATTAGTGTTGTTGTTTATGATATTGGAGAAGAATGTTTCTCTCGCACTTTTTAAGACTAAATTGTAGGCCCGGAGGCTCTCTTTGTAGATGTCATGGTGAATATGAAGTTTAGTACTCCGCCAGATTCGTTCAGCCTTCCTGCACTCTCTTCTCTGGGCTGTCACAACAGCAGCTTTTCTCCAGGGTGCCTTTTGCTTACCAGAAATTGTTTTAACCGTAGCAGGTGCAATGACATCTATGACATTCAGAATTTTGGAATTAAAGATGTTTACAAGATCATCAGCATGACATAGGTTTAGAGGTGGTAACGAGGAAATGGCATTTTTAAAGAGTACATTGGCATGTTCATTGATGTATCGTTTTTTGACCTTATTTGATTCTGTTTGTGTGTCAGGAATGAAAGAAATATTAAAGAAAACACAGAAGTGATCAGACAATGAAGGATCAGTCACAAAAACATCAGAAACATTGAGACCTTTTGTGATAATCAGGTCCAGGGTGTGTCCCTTACAATGAGTAGCCTCTTTCACATGTTGAGAAAGGTCAAATGTGTCTAGAATATTAAAAAGTTCTTTTGCACCCTTGTCATTCAAATCATCAATATGAAAATTAAAGTCACCAGTTATAACTAGGCAGTCAAAATCAGTGGAGATGCTAGACAATAATTCAGTAAAATCATCGAAAAAATTTGACGAATATTTAGGTGGCCTGTAAATAATTAACAGGAGAACTCTGGGAGAGCATTTCAACACAGCACAAAGATATTCGAATGATGGAAAAACACCAAGGGACATCTGTTTCCCCTGAAATGTATTTTTAAATATAGCAGCAACCCCTCCACCTCTTTTCCCAGATCTACAAACATCTATAAAATTATAGTTGGGGGGTGCTGTCTCGATTAGAATGCTTGCACTGTTATTTTGTTCTAGCCATGTTTCAGTTAAAAACATAAAATCAAGTTTAGAAGTAGTAATAAAATCATTGACTAAAAATGATTTGTTATTAAGAGACCTTACATTTAGCAGACCCATCCTGATGGTGTTATTGACAGGCTTTGAGGTTGACTTTGATTTTGAGAGAACAGGAATGAGATTGTTTAGGTTAGCAGTGTGTTCAAGTTTCCCAATGTTTACTCTCTTAGTAGTCACAACAGGAATGCAGAAGGTGCCATGTTTTGATGTAGGCGACCTTGGGTCCAGCTGATAATGCGGTCTACTGCTGAACCCTTTTCTGTCTCAGTAATATTCAGGGCTGCTGTCAGGGTGGGGAGGGGGTGGCCATAAGGGAAGAGGTGTAAGTTGCATGCCACTTCTGTCTCCATCCTGGGGCACATTGTGGCATAGTCTTGACCCAGTGCTTGCCCCCCTGACCATCTGTCTGTTACCCCCGCTCTGAGGTCTGATGTTCTCCGATTGGTCCACGCCTCCAAGCTCACCTGCCACCCAGGAATCCAGAGAACCTGACATAATCCTCCAGCGGTTCTGGTGGGCCACCTTGGAGGACACACATTGTCAACGCTTGTCTGGACTGCATCCACCATGGTCTCATACCTCCGTGGCCTTTGTCACAGGCCCCTGAACCTGGACTCAAACACAAGTTCCCCTCCTCCACCTATGTCAACCAATGTTACTCCTAAGCTCCTAGTTACCAAGATGGCCAGAAGGTGTGGTTGTCCATCCAGGTCGACTCCAAGAAACTGGCACCTTGATTCATTGCCCCATCATCAATGAGAGGATAATCTATCCAGTGGCAATGAGACTCAAGCTGCCCTAGTCAATGTGGGTCAACAACACCTTCCATGTCTCGAAGGTCAAGCTAGTCCGGGAGAGTCCTCTGGTCCCTGCCTCCCCACCTCCACCCCCCGTAATGCCCGGACAACCCGAAACCAACCGCCTTATTGACTTTTGTTTGAGAGTCTGCATTTGGGTCTCCTGATAATGACAACATTAAAAGTGGTATCCACCTTGTTATATGACTCAACAAAAAAAGTAAATAAGCATATTCATAAGAGTGTGAATATTGTCATTTTGCTGATTGTATTTACAATGATTCCCTGTGGAGATGCAGCCTGTTTGCCTGGTTATTATGCATCACATGAAGCAGTTCAAGTGAAAGGCTTACTAGGGCACTTAGTCATTTTAATTAATAGCTACCAGCTGTATATCTCAACACTTTCTCAGACTCTCTCTCCTCTCTTCCCTCCTCACCTCTCTAAACCCATGTCTTCCACTCCCAACGTCTTTCTTTGCTTTGTTTTTTTTACACAAAGTTGGCATGCTACCAGGTCTCATGAGGTTTTCCAGAGGTCTTGCACGCGGAAATGTCAGTTTGGTTCATATTCTGCTTGAATTGAAGAGACAAGAATTAGAGAAAGGAGGAACTAGATGTCTCAATTATAGCCTCACATTTATTTGTCTCAGATTTAAATCCACTATCGACTGTTCCTGACAAAATATACACTGACCATAAGAAATTCCTACAGCAGATAAAACATGTTATTCCCAGCAAGTTCAAGTTAAAAGTAATAAGTCGGAGTATTTTTTAAAGCTGGTAGGTTTATGGGTTACGTCACCTGTGGACATAGATATCTTGTGGACCCCTCCAGTTATGGAGAGCCTGTGGGATTATAGTATCATTCAGTGATGTGATGTGCAAGATTATACAAACTGATCTCATCATGTTGGAAATGTTTTCCAAACATTCTTGTTATGGTTTGCTTAAGTTACACTTAAACATTCTATCTGAGACAGGTGTACTTGATGCAATCCTTTGTTTTTTTTAACTGTCAGCAAGATAAACTATTCAAAGGACAAAATAGTTTTTTCCCGCATCTAAATCCTTCAGTGGTTGCCAGAAACCATTAGTGATGTTGTTTGACATCCCTCATTTATTTGACATATCAGTTTGTTTTTGTCTGACATGTCTTAAGTTGGCATTATTCATGGGTGGGGTCCCATCACGTTGTGTGTCTTAGGTCTTAAGTCTTTTTGTCTCTACAATTCACGGGATAATGGAAAGCTGGAAGTACCAATTTGGGGATTTCAAAGGTTTCCATGTAGTGTAGTTACTGGTTAGAAATCTTCTCAGGATAATCCTGTCCATTGATAGAGATGAATGAGAAAAATTGAGACATAATGGTAAAACCTCGACAGTAATTAACAACAGACAAAACATTATGTCACATGTACCTCTATTAGCAACCCTCTGGCAAACAAAGTGGTTTTTCATTTTTGATATTTCCCTCAGGAGTTGGTGGAGACCATGGACTGTTTATATAGATGGAGGACAAGTCTCTACTCCCTCCCACTGTACAGAAGTGAAGCACAACACATATCAACGCAGGAAAAGGAGCCACGTTATCGAGCTTCGGGGGGCTGTCCATGTGTATAACAAATGTTTAAAGAGAACTCCAATTTCTGGATCTTCTGGTTATCGTCTACATTTATTCGGCCATAGAGTAAGGGCACTATCTTATCCATTAATCCTGCCTCCCAGCCCTCTGCCCAATCTCGGTCTTGGGATTCACATGAACAGGAGCTTGAAAATACTTCTGGATTCGGGCTATTAGTGCTTTTTGCAACTTTTGGGACATAATGATTTAAATAAGGGCCATTTACATGTTATATGTACTTCTTCCTTAAAAAAGTCAATTCAAATCATCTGATGGCCATTATGAAAATTTGCTTCAAAGCCAAATGCTCTTCCTGGTCATATCATCCATCTTTAAATTCACTCCATGGTTGGGATTAAAACATAGCTCAAAGAGAGTGTACTGGAGTTACGTTCCTCAGGGGGACACACAAAAAAACCCAAGTTATTCTGTGTACTGAATATGTAAATGGGCAATTGCTTGTTAACACCAGAAATGTGTGATGTTAGAAAGGTAATGTTTACCATGGTCACCATCTTAGTTTAGCATTTTAGCATGCTTATATTTGCTATTGGCACTAAAATTGTCATTGCTGGTGAGACACTGCATTTCACTCAAAACAATCTAATCAGGATTTATTTCCTGGGGACCATGCTAGTCCCTAAATTTCAAGTCAATTCATCCAGTAGTTAGTCTGTGCACTCTAGAAATGGTAGACCATCAGACTGGCCATATATAGAGGGAGTATTAGTGTTTTTTTTCCTCTGCTTTTGTATCTCACATCTGGTTGTGTGTTTTGGCAGCTTAAAATGGGTCAGATCAAATGTTGCTGTGCATTGAACCTGAAAGTCGATATGTCAATGCTTTCATATCTGTTTCACAGTTGGAGTCACATGTTGTGTCAGTATCAAACCAAATACAAGGTTATACACTTCACACTCCCAGTGGGAAGCACCAACTTTCCTCTCTGCTCTTATAAGGAAGGCTTGTTGTGAACTGAGGCATCCTAAACAGAGGACGATATGATCTGTAGTTATGCGGAGGGGAGCCAACTCTCCGGAGGCTCACCACATTAGGTAAGTCAGGACAAAATATTAACGGGTCAATTTAGTGAGTTCACTTGGCCAAATACAAAAGATGCCTTTAAACTGAGATCACTGCAGGATTCCCCCTTACATAACAGCAGTCCTTTGTGTATCAGAACAAAGTTGACACTAAAGACCACAGGAAGAGCAGAGTGCTATTTAGCAGGCTGTCTACTGTAATACCAATCAATTTCCTCTCACTCTATCTCAGTATCTCACACTTGTTTGAAGTTGTTCCTCATTGTTTAAAGGAATTATTTGCACTGTGTGATTAGAGAGGGCATTGCCCAGAGGAAAAGATCTGTGCATGGTTCTGGTGTTACCTCAGTTATGCTCATAACGCTTCATGTGTAACAGCTACTCTACTGTAGCTATCATGCAGTAATCTCCAGGGCCATAAATGTTTGCCAAGACAGATAAATTGACTTGTTCCTGCATATTTGCCCTGTGGTTTAGTTAATATTTATCTGTACTGCGATTAAGAGGATGAAAATGTCTCATCGTTTACCTAGCTAGCTGCCTTCAAACGCTTCATATGATCATATGTACATGCAGTTAAATGCAAGCACTGTTACCTTCCATACATCGGGCCCATCCCATCTCCCTCAATCGTCATAGTTCTATCCAAAGCTCCTGTGTTGGCCTTCAGGAGCATTTTGCAACAGTCCAACTCCACGTGGGTGAGAGATAAAGTCTGGATTCCCAGAAGCTACATGCAGTGAAAGGCCTTTTTTGGCCATATCAAAGTAATCAGAGGCCAAATAAGCCAGATGCTGGGAAGAACTGAGAGCTGCGTCATTGCTGCTTGACCTTCCACCAAAATTCATCAGCATGCAGTGGGTGTCTGAGCAGGACTGTTTTGATGATTTGGATCAAGAAAATAGTTATGAACCTGATGCTTAAATTAGACTTCATAAAACAGTGGATTTTTTTCCTCAGGCATCTGAAGAATTGTATTGCTTTCTTGTGCCTTGTGTAATGCCTCTGGCAAATACCGTAAAATAAATATGATGTTTGTGGTTCACCACAGACACAGTGAAGTGCTAATGTTTGCAAATGATAAATAACTGTAGAAAGTGGCTTGGACTACAGAGTAATATTGACATATTAAATTGACATATTAACTGTTCATATTGTCCGAAACGAAAGTAATGTCAGTGAAGGTTGTGATGCCCTGTAGCACTTATTGAAATCCAGCAGCACATCCTGTCTGACTCACGGAAGAAGGAGAACATGCTGTGGCATTTCCTGTCTGTTAGCCATTGCTCAAAGTGGCTCCCTTGGGGACAGCACTTCCACTGGGGAGGATGTGCTAAAGAATAGGGGAAAGGCCGGACATTGACCACACATTGCTGATAGATATTAATATTTGACTAAGCTGAGGTAGTTCCATGCAAATCTCACAAATCTAAAGTATGATCCCACATATCAAGCTTTCATATAATACCTAGAAGTAAGAATTTGGGACTTTTTTTAAAGGCAGATGTCTGTGTGTGTGTGTGTGTGTGTGTGTGTGTGTGTATCTAATTCAGGGGTTACAAAGGTCCCCTGCATGACTAATCTGCAGAGGACTAGGAAGGTTTTGTACTTTGTGAGGTTGTAGGCATAGCCGTGGGAAGTGGGGGTGCTGGGGTTGCGGCAGCACCCCCTGCAGGAAAGCACGCATATTTATGTGTCATACCACTCGCGATCAAAAAAATAATATTAAAAAAATGAATAAAAACTCTCCGTCACCCTGTCTATTATAATGTCACATTAAACCTAGGAGATCTAAACAAAAACAAAACAAATTAACAAAATAAAAATGTAGGCTAAGGCTATACTGTGCATTTATGATGTTTTATAGCATATGTTGTAGGCATTAGTTTGATGTAGCCTATGAATTATGCGTTGTGTAGGCCTATGATGTTTTGAGTCAGTGTGTTCTGTCTAAAATGCTGTCCGATAGGGTTGTCTTAAGCCTGTTTTGACGCCCATGTCAGAAGCGTCAATAATTAAGTTTTATTTTATTTACAACATTTGTTGTTAAAAGAATTTTCCCGTGAACGAATAAATTCACCCAAGGAGGAGATCGGAGACATAAGTAAAGTCGACGTCTGACTTTAATCTTGTACAAGAGGAGCAGTTACAATGCAACAATGTGTGAGGATGCTAAAGAGGAAGTGCTCAAATCATTGTTGTGACTTGAGTCTTTTTAAAGGCACAGGAGATAACGCGTCACTGATAGTTAACCTTCATGTAGAACAAGACATCATGACTACCAGGCCTCTGATAACATTTAGGTCAGCCATGGGGAGACTAAAGTATAACAGTTCAACACTTAAAGCTGTAACCTGAACAAAGAAAACTTTAAGACATGAAGTTATACAAAATTCGTATAACATTTGTTACCTTAGCAAACGGTTACTTTGTTTGTGTTAGTATCAATCTGTGTGCGTTTTGCATTTTTTTTTTTGACAGTGATGTATGCCTGTGCTGTGTGCCATGCAATGCTAGTATGCTGTCCTGTTACAGAGGCGTTTCAATAAAATACAATCAATTGTGTACCATTTCAAATAAAGCCTGTTTTTATGGATTTCTGGCAAACTACCACCATTACAGCACCCCCAACCAAAACTCACTTCCCACGGCCCTGGTTGTAGGAAGGTGTTGGTGTAATGACTGACACTGGCTGGCCTCTGTTAACACTAGAGATAGACCATCATGACACATATAGACAAAATAGGGCACACATTTGAATAGATTCAGTTCCATGTACACAAATAGTGCATGATTACAAAAAGCATCATTATCCACTATTCACTTCTTCATATCCTGTCTGGCTGTTAGGCACGTGATTTTTCTTTGCTCAGCAAAAACAATCCCCAGATGTCATTATAGGCTGCAGTGCATATGCAATAGCATAGTGATGAGGATCCTGTTACAGAGGCGTATTCAATAAAATACAATCAATTGTGTCCCATTTCAAAGGAAAATGCCTGATTGTTTAATAGTTATAGTGCTGGCAAAGTACGCAGCTTGAGTCAGTGCTGCGGCCGGCCCCCAGCCTGCTGCTCAGCTCGTTGGAAAAAGCTAGCTAGCTTGCTATCCACCTGGTTGCTAGGTAGGTGTTGGTGTAATGACTGACATCTGGCTGCTCTGTTAACACTATAGATTTAGACCATATATGACACATTATTAGACAAAAAATGTATTTCTTCAAATCTTTGTATCAGAATCCAATATTTCTAGTTCCATGTACATGCTTACAATCAGTGCATAGTATGGACAAAAAGCATCATTATCCACTATATCACTATCTTGACATCCATCCTGTCAGACAATCGTTAAGGGCACGTGATTTTACTTGTGCCTCTAAGTCACAGAGTTAATGCAAGGTCCCTGAGATGTCATTTGATCAGGTTTCTGCAGTCCAATAATTGAATATGTCAAATAGGAGAGGATTGGACACGTATAAAAAAAGAAAAGTTCCCATACAATAGGAACTAACTATTCGTTGTGAAATTGTTTGTAAATGCCAATTTAGAATTAGAAATATGTGCTGTAAAATACAAGCTCTGCAGTCAGTTTTATTTTAATGGCTTAGCATTGTATCATTACAAAGTACTTTTATTTTTATTTATTTTTGTATATTTAACAGGTACAGCTTCTTAGTACCAGAGTTAGCTATGAGCTAATTTACATCTGTAGTCCCTGAATAGGAAACAGGAAAGAGAATACCATCTCTGTTGAGGAAATTAAAACTGTTCACTGTACAACAGCATACACATCATCAGCAACAACAACAAAACGTTGAAGACCTCTGGTTTAATGGAACAAAGCTAGAGAATGTCGTGAGGTAATTTTTCAAGATCAAAACAACTGGAAATACATCACCATACAGAAGATAGAAACTCTGGAAATGCAGTTTCAGGTTGACTTTAATGCTTCACTGGTCACAGAAAGTGAGCCTAGCACAGTTGTAACTCATCTGACTGTTGTGTTGCGTAAAGGCCCCCACACACCGCCCAGACGTCCAACTGCCTTATCCGACCACTCTCCGCCCACTCTGTTGCCTCTCGTCTGACCCGTTCGGCAGAAAAGTTGCGTTGTACACACCGCTTCGACGTGCTTCCGACAACACAGCATCATGTACGTTCTGCGCTTGCGCGAGATGCAATAAGCCTCCTTAACAGCGGGTGGCGCTAGTCTCGTGCCAGTACTCCAAAACAGGAAAACAGGAAATGACGGAACGGAGTGCAGATCAAAACAATGCACACACAGTCTTGGTTCAGTATTCGTTCGACTTGAGAAGACCTTTGTGGACTAAATACTTGGCATTTCTGGAAAGATTACTCTGGCTGGGGTGACACTCGCGTTGTGTGCTCTCTGGCTCATTATTTTACGAAGACGTCGTCTCAGTAGGGAACGAGTAATACGGAGAAACCATCGTCACTTCCGCCCCGCCCACACACCGCCATTGGATACTCTGATTCGCTAGCACACCGCCAATCAGAGTATCCAATGGCTCAGACGTCCAACGGCCCACCTTCTCAGACTTCGCATGCGAAGTCTGATCAGACAACGTCCGCGCAGCCCCGAAAGCTTCTGACGCAGCTGTACACACCAAACATATGTGTTCCCGACCACGTCCGAGCCTCTCCAAACGCTTCAGACGTCCAATGGTTGGGCCGGTGTGTTCCTGCCTTTAGAGATCTGGACCCAAATGCAGAAGACCAGATGTGGGCGTGAGTCAAACAGTCGGTTTATTGGGACAGAGGGACAATATGAAGGTAGATTGTGTGGCAGGGGGCAGGCAGGCCTGGGAGCTGAGAGGCAGGGGACGTGGATGGTCTGGGTACAGCAGCAGGGTAGGAGCAGGATCCTGGAGGCAGAATGGGAAACACAGGTGAGTTGGTACAAGCGATTTCACTGGTAACACTGATAAGTTCTAGTAGCACAGGCCGAACTACCACGTAGCGGTGACAATCTGGCAGTGAGCCCACAGGAAGCCAGCCTCTTTATACTGCTCCTGATGAGGATGATTCGTCCCAGGTGTGTAGCAGCCAGCAGCCATCTTGAGACCCACGCCCAGTCTCTTCCAAGAACACACCCCCAACTCCACACACCACAGTACCCCCCCCCCCCCCCCCCCAAATGACGCCTCCAGGCATCCTCCCAGGCTTATGAGGAAACTCACGATAGAAGTCAACCAATAACTGTGGAGCCAGGATGAGTCGGCGAGAAATCCAGGAGCGCTCCTCTGGACCGTACCCCTCCCAGTCCACAAGATACTGGAAGCCACGCCCCCACTGCCGCACATCCAAAATCTTGCGAACCGGAAAGTCCGGATGGCCGTCAATGTCCAGGGCGGGAGGAGGGGGTTCGGCTGGAGGGCTAAGGGCACTGGAGGAAACAGGCTTCAAAAGAGACACGTGGAAAGTAGGATGAATGCGCATAGAGTCAGGCAGTTTCAGTCTCACAGCGGATGGGTTAATGATTCTCTCAACCACAAACGGGCCAACATAGCGGGGGGCAAGCTTTCGTGACTCCACCTGTAGAGGGAGATCTCGTGTGGATAACCAAACCCTCTGTCCAGGCTGGTACTGTGGAGCGGGAAAACGATGTTTGTCTGCCAGTCGCTGGTTGCGCTGGGCAGAACGACAGAGTGCTGCTCGAGTGGCCCTCCATACATCTTGGACTCGACGAAGGTGTGCTTGGACCGAGGGTACTGCGGCCTCACGCTCCTGAGTGGGGAACAGAGGTGGTTGAAAGCCGTTAGCAGCCATGAATGGGGACATACCTGTGGCTGAACTGGTGAGGGAGTTGTGAGCGTATTCAATCCATGGCAGCTGGATGCTCCAGGAAGCGGGATGCTTGGCTGAGACACACCAGAGCGCTGCCTCCAAGTCCTGATTGGCCCGCTCAGTCTGGCCATTGGATTGTGGGTGGTACCCAGAAGTTAAACTGGGGGTGGCACCGATAGCTCTGCAAAAGGCCCTCCACACTCGAGAAGAAAACTGGGGCCTCTGTCTGAAACAATGTCCTTAGGGATACCATGAATTCTGAAAACATGTGACACAAGTAGGTCTGCTGTCTCGAGAGCTGAGGGTAATTTAGGGAGAGGCACAAAATGAACAGACTTGGAGAAACGATCAACTATGGTGAGGATGACAGTGTTCCCTGTAGATGGCGGCAGACCAGTGATGAAGTCAACTGCAATGTGTGACCAGGGGCGGCTGGGGATGGGTAGAGGTTGCAATAAGCCAGCTGGTGGACGATGAGATGCCTTTCCACGGGCACAGACAGAGCAGGCAGCCACAAACTCCCTCGTGTCCCGTGTCATGCCTGGCCACCAGAAACGCTGCTGGAGGAACTGAAGAGTACGCTGAAACCCAGGATGGCAGGTGAGTGTGGAGGCGTGACCCCATTGCAACACTTGGGAGCGAGCAGCCTCAGGGACGTAGAGGCGATCAGGCGGGCCACCACCTGGATCTGGCTGAGTCTGCTGAGCCGCCTTAACGACAGACTCAATCTCCCATAATGCTGCTCCCATGAAACAAGTGGGGGGTAGAATGGGCAATTGCTCAGATGTAGCAGAATCCGGGGAAAACTGTCGAGAGAGGGTATCGGGCTTGAGATTGCGTGAGCCTGGACGATAGGAGAGTGAAAAGTTAAAGCGGCTCACTCCACACACCACACTGACTATATCAATATGCTTTCCCATGTTGTGATGTGAATGAAGCATTAGGCTATTGCATTTTACTCACCTACTCTGGGTCTCTGTGGTTCATAACATTACTCCTCTACTGGTTATTTTAGTCGTTACTGCAAAATCTCCCCTCAGTGAGCAGTGACTTGTTGTGAATCAATTTAGTTTATAGGGAAGTTAGTCTGCTTTAAAGTGGCAGTCCGTAACATTTTTAATCGCCACAGGACATAAAAATGGCGACTGCTCGGACAATCCTGCTCCATTAATTGGAAACAATGTTGGCAACTGAATAAAAACACTAAAATAATGTGCGTGTTCAACCAGAGCGTCGCGTTCCGGACCATGACCCTTGATTTTCCTTGTTGGGTTTCTCTATGTTTCCCTGGACCTCCTGTGTCTCCTCCTCCCTTGTCTATCAGTGTCTATGTGTGTTTACGTAGGCACGGCCTCCAAATACCTGCATCTGGTCCATCTCCACACCTTCTTTTCATCAAGCCATCAGCCCCAGCTTAAGTCTCATGTCTGTCTGCAAGAAGACGCCGGATTATTCTACCTACTTCTTTACTATAATGTGTTTTTTTTCCTGTGTCACAGATCTGCTCCACCATCCAGCTGTCACCACGTTGGCCACCTCAGGATCTGCACTACTTTTCGCATGCCTGCCCCTGCTTATCCCCGCTCACACCCTGATCACGTCGTAAAGAGCTGCCTCTGTGTCTGCTTCTGGGTTCAACTCAAAACGAAACGTAACAGAATAATCTGGCCACATGGACCCAACAGAAACAGATCAGCTCAGCCAAGCCCAGGGTGCTTCCCTGAACACCAGTGTGCCCAGCTAGGCAACCAGGTGCAACTCTAGGTGCCTTTCCTCCCGCTGATGGAGCTGACACTCCCTGGATTCATCAGCGTCCATAACGGCATTGCCCATGCCTGAAACGGCTCCACAGCCCCCGCCTCCCTGGCAGCCACACTTCCATCCGAACATTACTCTGGTGAGGTAGGCACTTGTGACCACTTTCTCCGTCAATGCTCTCTCCGGTTCCAACAGCAGCTGGTGGGTTGGGACTGTTGCAATGGGAGGAGTTCTGGTGAGCCACACTCCATTCCTCCCATTCTGCAGGCACGTATGGTAAAACAAGCCTCCCTAGTTGTCACTAACACGACCATTCCCCTGCTAGCCGTAGTAGACTCTGGAGCTGATGACAACTTCATGGACTCCAATCTCGTATACCAGGCCAGGATTTCCTGGCAACCTATCCCCAGCACTGAGCAGGTTATTGCCCTAGACCAGGGGTACTCAAATACAAATCCTCAAGGGCCACAAAGATGTTTTTCATTGACTCAAAGGTCCATTTATTGAGGTCGGTCAGGCCACATGTGATATACTGTATTTAGTGCATTTCTTTTTGTTGTTCTTACCTCTGAATTTTGAGGATATGTTTCTTCAAAATGTGTATGCTTTTGTCTCATAATGCCGTTTCAAATTGGAAATCTTCATCACAGATAGTCTCCTGGCATATAAAGCACATGGGTCTTGTGCTGGTTGGAGGAAGAATGAATGCAAACTTTTCAGTACATTCTTCTTTAAATTGGCGATTTTAACTGTCCACCTTTCTTTAGGCAGAGAACTTGGAACACGCCATTTTCATGTATTCTCTTTTCTCGTCTATGCTATCTATCTATGCTCCTACTGGCAAAGTGGCAATATGCGAAACGCTTCAAAAACGAAAGTGAAACTTAAAAATGCGCTCGCAGCGCGACCCAATAACAGGCTGTTTGTGTATCGTTGGCATGGAGACGAGTCCCGATACACGTGTTGACCCAACCAAAACACATACTGAAAAAATAATAGTTCTGGGGCCACAAATAGGTGGCCGGCGGGCCGGTTGCGGCCCAGGGGTCACCTATTGAGTACCGCTGCCCTAGACGGAAAGCTTCTCTCAGAGGTAACTCTGACCCAACCACTCTGTCTTGTTCTCTCTGGCAACCATTGTGTGTCCATTCAAACTTTGGTAATTAACTAAAAAAAAATGTAAAAAATAGAATAGAAATAGAGTAGACTTGTTATATACATATAAACATGATATTGTACAAAAAATGACCTGCAGTGAATCTTGTTTTTATTTACAATTTACAATAAAGTATAGAGTGCAGAATGAGGTCTATTGGGAGCAGTGCTTATTGTAGAGTCTGACAGCAGCGGGAAGGAAGGACCTTTGATACCTCTCTTTCACACACTTGGGGTGTATCAGTCTATCACTGAAGGAGCTGACTAGTGCGGTGATAGTGACCTGCAGGGGGTGGGACTCCTTCACCAGCAAGGATGACAGCTTGTCCATCATCCTTCTCTCTCCCACCACATGCACGGGGTCAAGAGGGGCATCCTAGGATGGAGCTGGCCTTCTTCATAAGTTTGTCAAGTCTCTTCCTGTCTGCTGCCGAGATGCTGCTGCTCCAGCAGACTACACCATACAAAATGGCTGATGCCACCACAGAGTCATAGAAAGTTGTCAGTAGTGCCCCCCTGCATATATATATATATATATATATATATATATATATATATATATATATATATATATATATGTTATAAAATGTAGGCCGTGGAAATCAATGGGACTTAGTGTGTGGTCCACTTTAGCTACAAAAAACAAACCAGCACCTACTGGAGACCAATGCGGGACGGATGAGGTGGCTGCAAGGGATTCATTGATATATTTCCCCATGGCTTCACATTTGCGTTGGGAGAGGTAAATGAAATCAACGTTGAGTTTTGGTTTCCCTTTAGACACGAACAGCAGTCTCCTGGGTGAAGGTGAAAACAGTCTGTAAACTTAAATGACAATACAGTTTCGTTGCCTAATATCTTAGTATGTGGGAAACCAGGGTATTCCCCTCATTGCCATGTGATTATATACAGTATATTATAGTTTAATTACTAACCATTAGACAGAAACACTAGCATAGTTTAGTCCCTGTCACACCCCGTGTTCCTTATTTAAACTCTGCTTTCATAACTTAGATTCAGATTTCACATGGGGAAACAAGGCAAAACCCTGTCAAGATTATGTTACATAGAGCTATTGTATTCAAGCAAACTGTCGGAACATAAAGCATGCAGGTGTGTCTGAGTGTGTTTTTTAGTCACCCCTCATGGGCATGCTGGTATGCAGAGGGTCTTTCCAACATTTGCAGCTCTTTAAAATGCACCCTCTCCCTTCCTGTTATGGAACTCCTTCTGCCACACATTCCCAAACAATCTCTATAACTAGAGCTCCATCTTGAACAACATCTGGTGGTAAGTGGATGAACTTGGGTTAGATAAAGAGAAATTAACAGGGACACAAAGAGGTATCTGTACAAAGTGGCCAGGCTGTGTAAAAATGATATCAAGATCTGGTTTGTTTGTTTTTTTCATGGTTTTGCTTCCACCACACTTTTTATTGCCCCGAGTTGGAATTGTGAGCATATTAAAATGATTACAAACAAAAGAGATTCTATGAGATAAAAAACCCCAACAACCTTATATTTGTGTGAATATAATAAATAAAACAACACAAAAGCGAGATTTGAGAGAGTCTGTCTCTACATGTCTCCCTGTGATAGACTGGTTACCTGTCTGTCTCTACATGTCTCCCTGTGATAGACTGGTTACCTGTCTGTCTCTACATGTCTCCCTGTGATAGACTGGTTACCTGTCTGTCTCTACATGTCTCCCTGTGATAGACTGGTTACCTGTCTGCCTCTACATGTCAGCCCTATGATAGACTGGTTACCTGTCTGTCTCTACATGTCAGCCCTGTGATAGACTGGTTACCTGTCTGTCTCTACATGTCATCCCTGTGATAGACTGGTTACCTGTCTGTCTCTATATGTCAACCCTGTGATAGACTGGTTACCTGTCTGTCTCTACATGTCAGCCCTGTGATAGACTGGTTACCTGTCTGTCTCTACATTCAGCCCTGTGATAGACTGGTTACCTGTCTGTCTCTACATGTCAGCCTGAGTACGACCAGTCGATCCTTGTCCATTCCATGCAAGCCTTGATAACTGTTACTGTTGTTTAATCACCGGAGATGGACGTCTGTCTCTACATGTTCCCTGTGATAGACTGGTTACCTGTCTGTCTCTACATGTTCCCTGTGATAGACTGGTTACCTGTCTGTCTCTACATGTCTCCCTGTATAGACTGGTTACCTGTCTGTCTCTACATGTCCCCTGTGATAGACTGGTTACCTGTCTGCTCTACAGTCCTTGATAGACTGGTTACCTGTCTGTTCTACATGTCAGCCCTGTGATAGAATGGTTACCTGTCTGTCTCTACATGTCAGCCTGTGATAGACTGGTTACCTGTCTGTCTCTACATGTCAGCCCTGTGATAGACTGGTTACCTGTCTGTCTCTACATGTCCCCTGTGATAGACTGGTTACCTGTCTGTCTCTAATGTCACCCTGTGATAGACTGGTTACCTGTCTGTCTCTACATGTCAGCCCTTGATAGACTGGTTACCTGTCTGTCTCTACATTCAGCCCTGTGATAGACTGGTTACCTGTCTGTCTCTACATGCCAGCCCTTGATAGACTGGTTACCTGTCTGTCTCTACATGTCCCCTGTGATAGACTGGTTACCTGTCTGTCTCTACATGTCCCCTTGATAGACTGGTTACCTGTCTGTCTCTACATTTCCTTGTAACTGGTTACGCTGTTCTCATGTCCCCTGTGTAACTGGTTACTGTCTGTTACTGTCTCTTTACTGGTTCCTGTCTGTCAATTTAGCCCTGTGATAATGGTACCTGTTGTTCACATGTCACTGGATAACTGGTGTATCAAGCTGTGGTCTTTTCCCTTTCGGTTCTGTCTCTCCGTCAAACCCTGTGATAGACTGGTTACCTGTCTGTTCTACATGTCAGCCCTGTGATAGACTGGTTACCTGTCTGTCTCTACATTCACCCTGTGATAGACTGGTTACCTGTCTGTCTCTACATGCCCCTGATAGACTGGTTACCTGTCTGTCTCTACATGTTCCCTGTGATAGACTGGTTACCTGTCTGTCTCTACATGTCCCCTGTGATAGACTGGTTACCTGTCTGTCTCTATTCCCCTGTGATAGACTGGTCCTGTCTGTCTCTACATGTCCCCTTGATAGACTGGTTACCTGTCTGTCTCTACATGTCCCCTGTGATAGACTGGTTACCTGTCTGTCTCTACATGTCCCCTGTGATAGACTGGTTACCTGTCTGTCTCTACATGTCCCTGTGATAGACTGGTTACCTGTCTGTTTCTACATTCAGCCCTGTGATAGAATGGTTACCTGTCTGTCTCTACATGTCAGCCTGTGATAGACTGGTTACCTGTCTGTCTCTACATGTCAGCCCTGTGATAGACTGGTTACCTGTCTGTCTCTACATGTCTCCCTGTGATAGACTGGTTACCTGTCTGTCTCTATATGTCAACCCTGTGATAGACTGGTTACCTGTCTGTCTCTACATGTCAGCCCTGTGATAGACTGGTTACCTGTCTGTCTCTACATTTCAGCCCTGTGATAGACTGGTTACCTGTCTGTCTCTACATGCCAGCCCTGTGATAGACTGGTTACCTGTCTGTCTCTACATGTCTCCCTGTGATAGACTGGTTACCTGTCTGTCTCTACATGTCTCCCTGTGATAGACTGGTTACCTGTCTGTCTCTACATTTCAGCCCTGTGATAGACTGGCTACCTGTCTGTCTCTACATGTCAGCCCTGTGATAGACTGGTTACCTGTCTGTCTCTACATGTCACCCATGTGATAGACTGGTTACCTGTCTGTCTCTACATGTTAGCCCTGTGATAGACTGGTTACCTGTCTGTCTCTACATGTTTCCCTGTGATAGACTGGTTACCTGTCTGTCTCTACATGTCTCCCTGTGATAGACTGGTTACCTGTCTGTCTCTACATGTCTCCTGTGATAGACTGGTTACCTGTCTGTCTCTACATGTCTCCCTGTGATAGACTGGTTACCTGTCTGTCTCTACATGTCCCCTGTGATAGACTGGTTACCTGTCTGTCTCTACATGTCAGCCTGTGATAGACTGGTTACCTGTCTGTCTCTACATGTCAGCCTGTGATAGACTGGTTACCTGTCTGTCTCTACATGTCTCCCTGTGATAGACTGGTTACCTGTCTGTCTCTACATGTTCCCTGTGATAGACTGGTTACCTGTCTGTCTCTACATGTCTCCCTGTGATAGACTGGTTACCTGTCTGTCTCTACATGTATCCCTGTGATAGACTGGTTACCTGTCTGTCTCTACATGTCAGTCCTGTGATAGACTGGTTACCTGTCTGTCTCTACATGTCTCCCTGTGATAGACTGGTTACCTGTCTGTCTCTACATGTCAGCCCTGTGATAGACTGGTTACCTGTCTGTCTCTACATGTCAGCCCTGTGATAGACTGGTTACCTGTCTGTCTCTACATGTCCCCTGTGATAGACTGGTTACCTGTCTGTCTCTACATGTCCCCTGTGATAGACTGGTTACCTGTCTGTCTCTACATGTCTCCCTGTGATAGACTGGTTACCTGTCTGTCTCTACATGTCTCCCTGTGATAGACTGGTTACCTGTCTGTCTCTACATGTCTCCCTGTGATAGACTGGTTACCTGTCTGTCTCTACATGTCCCCTGTGATAGACTGGTTACCTGTCTGTCTCTACATGTCTCCCTGTGATAGACTGGTTACCTGTCTGTCTCTACATGTCTCCCTGTGATAGACTGGTTACCTGTCTGTCTCTACATTTCAGCCCTGTGATAGACTGGCTACCTGTCTGTCTCTACATGTCAGCCCTGTGATAGACTGGTTACCTGTCTGTCTCTACATGTCAGCCATGTGATAGACTGGTTACCTGTCTGTCTCTACATGTTAGCCCTGTGATAGACTGGTTACCTGTCTGTCTCTACATGTTTCCCTGTGATAGACTGGTTACCTGTCTGTCTCTACATGTCTCCCTGTGATAGACTGGTTACCTGTCTGTCTCTACATGTCAGTCCTGTGATAGACTGGTTACCTGTCTGTCTCTACATGTCTCCCTGTGATAGACTGGTTACCTGTCTGTCTCTACATGTCTCCCTGTGATAGACTGGTTACCTGTCTGTCTCTACATGTCAGCCATGTGATAGACTGGTTACCTGTCTGTCTCTACATGTCAGCCTGTGATAGACTGGTTACCTGTCTGTCTCTACATGTCTCCCTGTGATAGACTGGTTACCTGTCTGTCTCTACATGTTAGCCCTGTGATAGACTGGTTACCTGTCTGTCTCTACATGTCTCCCTGTGATAGACTGGTTACCTGTCTGTCTCTACATGTATCCCTGTGATAGACTGGTTACCTGTCTGTCTCTACATGTCAGTCCTGTGATAGACTGGTTACCTGTCTGTCTCTACATGTCTCCCTGTGATAGACTGGTTACCTGTCTGTCTCTACATGTCAGCCCTGTGATAGACTGGTTACCTGTCTGTCTCTACATGTCAGCCCTGTGATAGACTGGTTACCTGTCTGTCTCTACATGTCAGCCCTGTGATAGACTGGTTACCTGTCTGTCTCTACATGTCTCCCTGTGATAGACTGGTTACCTGTCTGTCTCTACATGTCTCCCTGTGATAGACTGGTTACCTGTCTGTCTCTACATGTCAGCCCTGTGATAGACTGGTTACCTGTCTGTCTCTACATGTCTCCCTGTGATAGACTGGTTACCTGTCTGTCTCTACATGTCAGCCCTGTGATAGACTGGTTACCTGTCTGTCTCTACATGTCAGCCCTGTGATAGACTGGTTACCTGTCTGTCTCTACATGTCTCCCTGTGATAGACTGGTTACCTGTCTGTCTCTACATGTCAGCCCTATGATAGACTGGTTACCTGTCTGTCTCTACATGTCAGCCCTGTGATAGACTGGTTACCTGTCTGTCTCTACATGTCAGCCCTATGATAGACTGGTTACCTGTCCGTCTCCGTACCTGTCTGTCTCTACATGTCCCCTTGATAGACTGGTACCTGTCTGCTCTACATGTCCCCTGTGATAGACTGGTTACCTGTCTGTTCTACATGTCAGCCCTGTGATAGACTGGTACCTGTCTGTCTCTACATGTCTCCCTGTGATAGACTGGTTACCTGTCTGTCTCTACATGTCCCCTTGATAGACTGGTTACCTGTCTGTCTCTACATGTCCCCTGTGATAGACTGGTTACCTGTCTGTCTCTACATGTCTCCCTGTGATAGACTGGTTACCTGTCTGTCTCTACATGTCAGCTGTGATAGACTGGTTACCTGTCTGTTCTACATGTCAGCCCTGTGATAGATGGTTACCTGTCTGTCTCTACATGCCCTGTGATAGACTGGTTACCTGTCTGTCTCTACATGTCCCCTGTGATAGACTGGTTACCTGTCTGTCTCTACATGTCTCCCTGTGATAGACTGGTTACCTGTCTGTCTCTAATTCACCCTGTGATAGACTGGTACCTGTCTGTCTCTACATGTCAGCCCTGTGATAGACTGGTTACCTGTCTGTCTCTACATTCAGCCTGTGATAGACTGGTTACCTGTCTGTCTCTACATGCAGCCCTGTGATAGACTGGTTACCTGTCTGTCTCTACATGTTCCCTGTGATAGACTGGTTACCTGTCTGTCTCTACATGTCTCCCTGTGATAGATGGTTACCTGTCTGTCTCTACATCCCTGTGATAGACTGGTACCTGTCTGTCTCTACATTCCCCTGTGATAACTGGTTACCTGTCTTCTACAGTCCTGTGATAGATGGTTACCTGTCTGTCTCTACATGTCCTGTGATAGACTGGTTACCTGTCTGTCTCTACATGTCCGTGATAGACTGGTTACCTGTCTGTCTCTACAGTCTCCTGTGATAGACTGGTTACCTGTCTGTCTCTAATGTACTGTGATAGACTGGTTACCTGTCTGTCTCTACATGTCCCCTGTGATAGACTGGTTACCTGTCTGTCTCTACATTTCCCTGTGATAGACTGGTTACCTGTCTGTCTCTACATGCCCTGTGATAGACTGGTTACCTGTCTGTCTCTACATGTCCCTGTGATAGACTGGTTACCTGTCTGTCTCTACATGTCTCCTGTGATAGACTGGTTACCTGTCTGTCTCTACATTCCTGTGATAGACTGGTACCTGTCTGTCTCTACATGTCCCTGATAGACTGTACCTGTCTGCTCTACATGTCCCTGTGATAGACTGGTTACCTGTCTGTCTCTACATGTAGCCTGTGATAGATGGTTACCTGTCTGTCTCTACATGTCCCTGTGATAGACTGTACCTTCTGCTCTAATGTCCCTGTGATAGACTGTTACTGTCTGTCTCTACATGTCCCTGTGATAGACTGGTTACCTGTCTGTCCTACATGTCCCTGTGATAGACTGTTACCTGTCTGTCTCTACATGTCCCTTGATAGATGGTTACCTGTCTGCTCTACATGTCCCCTTGATAGACTGGTTACCTGTCTGTCTCTACATGTCCCCTGTGATAGACTGGTTACCTCTGTTCTACATGTCCCCCCTGTGATAGACAGGTAACCGTCAGGATGTGTTTGAATGTGTGATACGACACCTAGCAGTGCACACAGTAAATCCGGATACCTGCCTTGCCCTGTTGTCTACATTGCATGCCCTGTGATAATGACCTTTAAGGCCACAGTTGCCATGCAAATTGAATGTACTGTCTTCAGTGCGGTTAGCAAACTGTACAGGTTGCCCAATGAACTAGCCTATAATTATAGTCTTCTGTCTTTAATGCGTTGCCATCATATAGGAGGTTTCGCCCAATGTAGTATTGGATAGTTTTATCTGGTTTCAGTGAGCTCTGAAACCGTGTTTATTGACAATGGTACTTTGCAGTCACTGCAGTCGCCTGTTTAATTTAAAGTCGACATGTCTATCTGTTTATCTTTTCTTCTTCATACACACATTGCTCTTGTTAATTACTAACAGCCATGTCATTGCCAATTTGTCCAACCATTTCATCTAAACCTAATAACCATTGTTTCTTACAAGGTCCATGTAGGTTGTAGATCGCTTGTTTTGGACACAAAATAAGTCGGTTCATTCCGTCACTCTCACTCCATAGAACTATAGGCCATCCTGGATCTTGTGGATTGGATGGTGTATGCACAGCACTGGAGAGAAAAGTTAGGGTGGAGCTGGGTCTGTGGTCTTTGAGGAGAAAAGTTTATAGTTCCTAATGTCCTTCCTAAAAATTACACATGGCTGATTTTACAAGTCAGCTTGTTCTGCATTCTGTTGAAAGTAAAGTAAACATTTAAAAACATATTTGTATATCATGGATTTGTGCACATAGTAAATCAGTTGTCCTATAAAGTGTTATGTACCATACCTCTTGATATTCTGTATCATTGGTTGTATAAGCCCTGGTCTGCAGGACAGAAATATTTTATTACAGTGTAAACATTCCCATCATTTAGCTCCGGACAGAAGAGCACAGTCCCACATGCACTTTTAATCATTTACCCATTGCTCTGAAATGTGGGTTAGTTACTCATTGAAAACAATGTCAAGGTTAATGAAAACCGCTTCAGATAATAACCAAAAAGTCCATTTGAATCAACTGTGCTTTTTGTTCAAAATGAAGTATTTCCTTCATCTTGGGACGAAGCTTTCAATGGGCTGAACTTTAGAAGCGGATTTTGCTTCAGTTGTTTTAGGCTGGAAATATTCACACCAGAGAGCTGCTCTGCTGTATTTTTAGCAGAGCACAAGCAGTAATCATCCTACTACTTTGGGGTGTACAGCATGCAACTTTGTGGTCACCAAGTTCCTTTGGTTAATTTCCATGGAAACCAGACGGATGAGTCATTCGACGAGTTCAGCCAATTGGATTTGGATTTCCAACTCTTTCTCTCCCCACCCGGCAGGACTGTAAAAATGAAACCTGGTAGAGAAAACGGTGGCTGGATGTTGGCACCAAGCCCAGTTCCCTTCTTACTTAATCTGCCCTCTGCTCCCCCTCCTTCTCTGCCTCCTCCACATCTCAGCTCTCTCACACTCCTGTCTCTCCTCTTTTCCTAACAGTCTCGTTCAATTTCTTCCTTTCTCCCTCACATCCGTTTATTCCCCCTCTTTATCTTGCACATTCATTTCTTTGAATGCTTTAGCACATTGGCAGCTCAAAATAGTGGTGAGAGGAACTTCTGTTCCCAGAACTCATTTAAGAGGAACCTGTCTGTCAGTATGTCATGTTCTGTATGTCTAAGATCTCAGGCCAAATATATGATCATGATGAATTACAATGTGAGCAGATCATTTACTAACCACCATCGATATTTTGCTTAGGAACACTTCCTCTTTCATGTGCGTATTTATTCTGCCAATCAGAGTGAATCTGCTACAGCTAAACTCAATTAGTATTTATTTTTCCATCAGAGTACTTCTTTTCTCCAATCTTTACCCTGCCCTTCATTCTTTCCGTCCTCCACGTCTCCCAAACTTTGCGTGCACACAAACAAACACACACACACACACACACACACACACACACACACACACCACACCACACCCATCTCCTTCCACCTCTGGTCCCTCACTTCTCCCGCCTCATTGACTCCCACTGGGAGGAGGCGAGTTGGGAGCACTGGGCTGACTCATGGCCAACACACCCAACAGAGGGGAGGGGTAGAGGGAAACGTCAAGAATTTAACAGGGAGAGTGAGAGGTTATTCGTGGTTTATCTTTGTTACGCCTGTTAAATATTTTACTAGGGGAAAAGGAGAAAGAGATGAAACAGTGGTGTCTGGCCTGACTCAGATCTGAACAAACTCCTCATTCCAGCTGAAACTGTTTATCTGAACTCATGATAGCTGCTGATAAACCTTTACAGGCCTCTTCTGTCTAATGAAAAAGGAGGTGGTTCATAGATTTCTACACTGTGGTGATGCAATGCGCCTGCAACACTTGCTATGTTGAGTTCAACTTTAAAATGTCACATGTAGTCACATTTTTCTGTGATTGCAACATGTATCTTAGCTGCAGACATTCAGGGACACCACCTTAAATGATTCAAGGATTGGAGATGTTTTGGTTTTGTTTTCTATCTTTTGGTGAGGCCTTTGAATGACAATATTTCTTGTACATTTTTTAGACAGAAAGAGGACTGTGCATTGTGTCCCCTATCCTTTACAGTGTAGTCTTCTTAGGCCAAACACAGACTTTCACCCAGGAGTCAGCTGTTTGTGTCCCTTGTAAAGCCAAGTCAACACTGAATTATTTTACCTTACTTTTGCTGACTTACATACTTAACTTGGAAAGCACAATTTACATAACACACAGCTATTTTATACGACGGCGTATTAGGGCAACTGTAGGGGAAAAAAAGAAAAAAAAAAAAGGCCGGAGCAGAGAGAGGTGGGCAGTATTCTGAGAAAAAAAGTTGCAGATTTGTTCTTTATTACAATGCTAACAACCGGCATTTATGCTAACTTATTTATTTATTTGTTTGTTTATTTCGGGCATGTCTGTTAAATCATCATCACACATCATTGTTCACATAGTAAAAAATACACATGGCCGAAAGGGAAAGCGGGAGAAGCCAAGGCTTATCTGGTACCCCATTACCCACAGGATGAAATCGTCATCATAATCTTTTCTTATCATTGCATTTTTCACTTGACATAACTTTTCCATTTTTACTTGTGACATTTGACAACATGTTACAGCAGTAGGTGGTACAGAGAGCTGAAGTCCAGTGCATACAGATTACGTGTGTGTCTGCACACGTGTCCATATTTATTCATCACAATAGAGCAGCAGTCTCATCATGTAACAAGGTCCGAAGGAAAAGAGAAATAAAAATGAAACAAATAAAGATAAAAATAAAGATAAAAATAAAGTCCAGTGTAGTTACTAGTTGTTGAGATGGTGTGGGAGCCCCCTTTTTTTTTTTTTTTTTAATCGTCACTGTCCTCTGCAGCTCTCGCTGCCCTTGACTTAACCATTTCCTCCCGGTTATTGATGATTTCAGCTCGCTTCCCTGAAGGGAACTCGCGAAGTGCGGAAAGGTCAGAGCGCATCCCGACTGGCTGACCGATTGGTCACTATTTCTTCCCAGTTAGTGGCCACTTCAACTCGCACCAGTGCTGTGGAATCGCGAACTGCAGAGATGTCAGAGCGCATCCCGACCACAGTAGACCGAGTGGTGGCGTTGTCCGCCCTCACACTGGTCAGCTCCGTGGCGATTTCAGATGTTGCATGAATATTCCACATCCCAAGGCGATCATTCCAGTTATCATGAACACGAACACGTACACGTCCTCGACGTCTTCCACATCCACTTCCACTTCCCATGACTGTCGCATTTATTGTTCTAATGAATCCATCACAACGTGTGACAATGCCTCGTTTAGGTCCTTAGGGTGATGGCTGTTGATGCTTATTGTTGGTTTTATTTATACGGGCCAAATTGTCATCTTATGGGTGTTTAATGATCAGGTGGTTTGGCTAAAATGCTAGCGGTAGCTTTCACTTGTTGTCATAGCAACGGCAAACATCCGGTCAGGCAATGTGTTTACGTCCTCTAGGACCGCTATAATAAAGTAGCACATCTGCGGCTTTATAGAGTAGCAAATTTGCTACTTTAGAATGTCGCAAATTTGCTTGCTTTAAAGTAGCAAATTTGCGACTTTAAAACAAGCACATTTGCTGCTTTTTTCTCTGAATATTGCCCACCTGTCTCGGCTCTGGGTTTTTTTTCCTACAGTGGCCCTAATACTCGTAATTCTACCACATTCTTTTTTGAATGAACGCTGGAGTTGGAGTAACCAAAACGGTGGAAGCTGTTGTATCTTAAAGCTGTGTTCCGCCATCCAGTTTTACGAGGGTTGCATGGATTCTTTGGTGATTAATGACTAAGCAAAGTGAATCCTCAGAGGTTCAGCCAGCTCTCCCTGGAGCCTGAGGAATTACAGGCATGCGGTAGACGTGCACCCCCCAACCTTCTATCTCCAATGTCCGTCTCTCCTGCCATCCCTTCTTTTCCACTCTTTCCCTGGAATTCCCTGCTTTTCTGGTCACAACAACAGAGAGCCAGACTGGTGCTTCCCACAGCAGACACATTATCACACACATGCAGGGTCGGGAGAATTACTTTAAAATGTATTCTGATACTGTTACTGATTACCTGATAAATCATGTATTCATTAACCTACCTACAAAGTATTATAATATTAACCTAATGTAACTTGACTGCTTTCTGTTACTTTTGGATTACCTCAATACCAAATATGCATACAGAGAGTTTAGGTTTATTGTTTCCCCAGCTATTTCTTCCTTTTTCAGGTGCCATAATAACTGTAATCATGCACATTTAACTGAAATGTACTTTAAGTACATGCTATTCACACTTAACACTCAAACTTCAATTAAACAGCCATAAACTTACTCCCGGTCTGGGGTTTACCTGTAAATGTTTCCTTGATTTGATCAGTGTTGTGCAAGTTCACACTTTTCATGAACTAGTTCAAAGTTCAGTTCACACATGTTCAAAGTGAACTGTTCACGTTCATAGTTCACTATTTCCATTCTGAACTACTGTAAATCCTCTAATATAGGCCCGGGCCTTTATTTACTCAAGTCCATCGTGGCCCCAGCCTTTATTGGAAGGAGGCCAGAATTAGAGACAGGCCTCTATTTCTACATGAGCAAAATGGACTACCAGTAGAATGAACCTATAAAATATTAGGTTAATTTATTGAAAAAGTCTCCTCTTGGGCTCATCTCATCACGCTAGTATTGATCCAATACCAATACAGACCTTGGTATCGATACTATCGATATTTGGATCGGCCTGCCCACCCCTACAACGACATGCTGTTTCTAAAGTGGGAGCAGGTCGTGTAACTCGACTCATCAGGAGAAAACAAATTCCGGAAAGTTTAATTGGACCGCAACATTGACGTTCGTCATTCATTTCACACAATCTGAAATAATTCAAGTTCAAGTTCTTTATTTACAATGTGTTGCATTTAGTTCAAAGTTCACCGAAAAATGAACGTGTTCAATGCACTTTTCTTTTGAACTCGTTCATGCACAACACTGGATTTGATGTTGAGTCTTTGGATAGTGATGGTATTTTCAGTGCCGGAAGGCATAAACTGCACTGCACAGTGAGGTTGTTTCCATTGAAGACAACATATTGTCTATATTTCCAGTCAAAGAAAGCATTCTTTGATCTCGAGGCCATGAAAAAGAACTGGAAAACATGTAATTTGAGACCAGTGTTCTCGCAAAGTCTTGTAAGCGGACGTTCATGGTGGTATATCTTCTTTATTTTGACTTGTGACTTGGTATGATGTGGAATAAAAACACTGACAAATATATGATTACACAAAAATCTATTGAAAAATGTAGAATCCTGCTAATATTTTTTTCAAAATGTATCTGTAATCTATTTACACACACTAACTTTTCCAAACAGCCGTAGGCCAAACTAAACTGCAGTGGCCCACATTGGGAAACGATTACAGACTATTTCAGATACAGTTGGGAAAACAGTCATGATTAATGTGACTGTCTCTGATGTTGCAATTGAATATTTCCAAAAAAAAATTGTTGGGAAAAGGTTGAGTTCGAGCTGTATCATTATGACACCAAGTCCATTAATCTTTAGGGATATCATCATCTGTCCAGTTAGGAAGCAGACGTCATTCCGAATCAATTTCAGCTGCTTGTTCAACAGGTGCAATGGAGAGGCGGAAGCAAAACATCCCACAAAAAGGGAATGGTTTTTCATGTGAGGGCCACAGGGAGTTGCTCTCTCCTTCTCTAGTTCTGTGATCTGCTAGTGTCACTACTTGGAGCATGAGGCGTTACCTGTGGCTCAGTCAGGTTCACAGGTAGTCCAGCTCCTCCAGGATCCACATCCATATGTGTGGTTGAAAGAAGGTTTGCTGTGTCTCCCAGCAAAGTATCAAGAGCATGGAGGAGATACCAGGAGACTGGAGATACAAGGAGGGCAGGACAGAGTCATAGAAGGGCATCAACCCAGCAGGACTGCTATCTGGAGGAACGGAAGGAGGACGTCCAGAGTCCAACAACATGACCTCCAGCAGGGTTCTTGTTTGCATGTTTCAGAACAAACTGTCAGAAACAGACTCCCTCTAGTGGGACCTGGCCTCACAGCCAATTATTTGTTCATCAAGATCTGATCTGTGATTTAACTGTTCATTTCATTTTTTTTGATCAGTGTATATATTGTCCTAAATGTCCCAGCCAGTTACTAAAATCTGTTGCTTCACACAACATATGAAAGGCTTATTAATACAAAGAACGTTTGTATCAGAGAAGACACAGAAACAAGACTGACTAATGAGAATGTAAACAAACAGAAAGCAGAGACAGAGTGCCGCTTGGACATGTCATGGGAATAAGGACCTTCTAGCTATTACAGGACACGGCTAAAGAACTGCAGGTCAGAATGTG
Organism: Chelidonichthys spinosus; assembly: GCA_029853015.1. Lineage (NCBI taxonomy): Eukaryota > Metazoa > Chordata > Actinopteri > Perciformes > Triglidae > Chelidonichthys > Chelidonichthys spinosus. The sequence continues at coordinate 25,925,880 of CM056829.1, read as the reverse complement.
AATTCCTCAGAAGCTGGAGGAATTTCCCGCACACAAAGCAGACTTTGGGCGTGTGGAGGAGGGGGTGATGGCAGAAGGCCAGACAGCCATCTGTGTCTACGTGCATAAGAAGAAAAAACTTCCCATTGACTTTCATTCTGTTTGACTCATTTTCACATTTTCTATATTACTGGGTTTTATTATCAGAATATTTCTTCATGTGCAACATTATCTTTATAAATGACCAACATAATGCGTGTAATAAAAAATGATTTGTCTCTTGCCGTTGACGACCACACATATTTGTTCCGTATTAAGGTCCCATGGTGGTACACCACAGCAGGCGGGACTTTTCCTTCTACTTTTGTCATCATTGTTAAGTCACATATTTCAGCCAATAGCAATTGCATAGAACTTGTGTTCCTTAACAAGTCAATCTATTCCTTAAAGGGAATAATGAAATTAAATAATATTGAATAATCAGCAGACAGACTATAACTGTGATTGTACTGATTGTTTTACAACTAAAGACAAAACTCAAAAACAGTCACAGGCATCATGGGACACTTTTTGTCATGCTTTTTATTGTTTTTCATATGAGGGTTCCCTTCTCCACACAGTTTTTACTTAACGGCAAGCTTTTCACTGGATTTGATGTCCTTGCTCTCTGACACCACTTTGCCGTCCACCAGGGTCTGAGTGACTGTCACCACTTTGGTCTGGACCAGCTTTGGATCAACTGCATCCTCCAGTCTGGAAGAGTGCACAAAATGGGCAAATCAATACAAGGGTGTTCTTTATAATAAGTAAAACCTATGTCTGAAATGTATCTGGTATCCACATGCTGAAATGACAGCGATGGGAACAATATTGTATTGAAGCAGACAAACTACTTTCCATATCAACGTGGCTTCATGTTTGCATGAAGCTGATTTGAATCACATTTGCATTCCCTGAGATGAACAAGTCTGGAATATCAGTCAGCTTCCAATGCAGCACAATGAATGTTTTTTTTGTTTTTTGTTTTTTTACTTACTTTAAGTCTGCCCCGCCATCCAGCAGCCTCCTGTACTCTGCGATCTCAGCCTCCAGTTTCACCTTGATGCCGAGCAGGTGCTCGTACTCTCGTGTGTTGTGCTCTATGTCAGTGCGGATGCGAGTGAGCTCCTCCTGCAGCCTCAGGATGATGCTGTTGTACTTCTCCACCTCCATGTTGTAACGCATGTCGATATCACGCAGGGTGGCCTCCAGGGAGGCTTTCTGTCGAGAGACAAAGAAAAAGCTTTGTTACGCATTCGATTGATTTGACTCCTTTTGCCGTTCTCCCCGGGAGTTAGTTGCCAAGCTTGATACCAGTTATACCAGTCGGTACAATAATGAGCACAATTGTTCTTACCAGGCTAAGTGCAGATTGCAGCTCAATGTCCAGTGCTTGATACCTCCGCCTTGTCTCAGACAACACAGTCGTGGCTTCCTTCATAGCTGTTGTGCTCTCAGTCACCAGGATCTGCACCTCTGTGATCTGGATAAAAGATAAACTACACATAGTCCATTGAAAACAAACACAGCTGGTAGAGAAACATGTGTTTGTTGAATTACCTGAGATTCATGCCATGCTTTGAGCTCCTCCTGGTTCTTCTGCGCTATCTTCTCATACTTAGCCCTCATCTCCTCCATGATCCTGGCCAGGTCCTGACCTTTAGGAGCATCAACATCAACTTGGACGCCAACCTGGGTGATCTGGACACGCAATTCAGCAACATCCTGTTGAGGGGGAAATAGTCAGGGAGTGATGCTTCCTGAACAAGGTTACTGGGGCATCCTGTTCAAAGAGGTAAAGGGGGAAAGACTGGCTGCCATGAAGTGTTGTTTAGAATAATTGGGATTATTCTTTGTCTTTGAATCACTATTCCATCCTTACACATAAATCATTTCTGACCAGCGTCCCTCACCGTCTTGTGGTTCTTCCTCAGGTTGATCAACTCCTCCTTCAGAGACTCGATGTCACTCTCCAGGTGCAGGCGAATAATGTTGGTGTCATCCAGAAGCTTCCTCAATCTGGCCACATCAGCGTCCACCGTCTGACGCATGGACATCTCGTACTCCAACCTAGCCAAACATATCACATATCAGATATGATTATGCTGGATGAAGAGCTGGTTTTACTTTCGGGCCGAACACTTACTTGACTCTGAAGTCATCTGAAGCCAGGCTTGCGTTGTCAAGAGCGATAGAAAGATGTGCGTTGTCTTTCACCATGTCAAATATCTGGAAGAAATGAAATTGTTGTATGTTTTTGAGCATTTAACATACAAACAAACTGCCTGTACACAGTTGCACCCTATTCTCCCACAGTCAATATGAAGACCTGCAAAATGCTTAATTGACAAATAAAAAAAACTGTCAGCGTGGTGTAAATCATTAAAGAATAACGCAGGTTATGGCTCATAGATTGTCATGGAGGTGAAGATAAGATTGAGACTACATGTAATAAATGTTGTGAAATCTGCCAGAGACCCATGAACATCCATGATGGATGATAAGGCTGGAATGACTTTTGGCCCAACATTGTGTCTTCAAGGATAGGAAAGTGGATATAGTTTTGAGATCTTTGTCAATAAAAAAGTTATTTACAAAAAATTGTATTTAACAGCCATGTCTGAACATTAGTTCCTCTCACAGCACTACATCGGAAACCTATTTTCTCTACTGGTGTGAAATAGAGACGCAATTTCTGTAAAACCAGAACGCTCTAAGGAGACCCTGATTCATCACTGGCATTGTGTTGTAAAATATATGATATAAATCAATTGTTTTGCTCCCACTTTTTTGTTTGTCATTAAGTAACAAGGCTAAACAGGTATCATTGACTGATTCATTGACTCACCTTGGCCCTCAGATCCATGATGGTGGCGTTGTACTTGCTGAAATCCCTCCCCTCCAATGGGCCTCTCTTCTCGATGGTTTCCCTGATCTTGATCTCCAGAACGCTGTTGGCCTTCTCCAGATTTCGCACCGTCTCCAGGTAGCTTGCCAGGCGATCGTTCAGGTGCTGCATGGTTACCTTCTCATTTGTAATGGCAAGGGTACCAGAAGTGGACCCAGAGGACAGGTTTTGGTAGTCATACCCACCCCCGAAGCTGCTGCCAACCCGTGTGCCGTAGGCCGTGGAGATCCTGATCCCATAGCCCCCTGCCCCTCCACTGACACTGTGGGCCCTCTCCATCTGTAGAGCTCTGTGAGAGGCTGTCGGATGGACACCAAGAATTTGAGAAGTCTGCCGTCTGATCAGAGGTTCCATCGTTAAATGAAGTCTGCGGAGGAAGAAGCGGTGCGTTCTGGAATGGAGGGGCTTGTAAGCTCAGACTGGGGGTTGGAGGCGAGTCTTCAGGTCTTATATATCACTCTTCGTTCTTGACACTCCCATCCTATATATATTACATTTTTATCTTTAGCCTTCATACTCAGACTTTGTCCCCAAACCACCCACCTTCAATGAATCAGTCAAAGGTACAAACGTATGCTGTAATTTTCATAGCAACAGTGTGTAGTCGCTACGCTATGTATCTATGGTAACTGTGATAGCAATAGCAGCGTAAAGCATAAGCCTGCTGCCTGGCCACAACTTTCATGACAAGACCAACAGAGATATTAACCTAATGACAGTATATCACTATTGTGTATGAACTGTGAGCCACAGTCGGTTCATACCATTTTTTGCTTTTAAAATTTTGATAATGTGATTTTATCTGCAGCTGAAAACTGATGTGTAAGTAAAGACTACTAATAACTTCAGTACTCAGTTGTTTATTATTGCTGTTTGTTAAAACAAACAAACACAAGTGCATATAGGTGCCTCATTTTTTTCAGTGTTCTGTGTTGGAGCTGACAAGGGAAAGGCAGACTAGGGAAGTCCGAATCGATGGACTGTTTTTTTCTTTGATGGGATTTGTTTGGGATTTGACATTCAGCCATAATGCACTATCTATTAAAGGTAGTGCATTATGGAATACAATTCCACCAACTATAAGGGGATGTCCCACTCTGGCCACTTTCAAGAGCCACGCTAAATAAATAAATAAAAAATAAATAAATAAGTGGAATGAAAGTGAGTCAGACCAGTCTGATCCAGACAACAAAATCAAAGGGGTTGGTACATACAGTCCAGGAAGAGTAACAGAGGTAATAAATAAAGCCTAAATTATATTTTACAGCATTTTATAAAAGTATAAGAAAGTACTTTTCCAATCTGGAAAGTTATCATGGCTACAATAACTTCATCCTTCATCTCTCAGGTTACAAATTAATATACCAGGAATGTACACTTGCGTGTAACTGGTCAGTCTACTCTACACAGTGATCCTCCCCCAAACAGCAGTCTCATTGAAATGAATTAGGAAGCTCACAGGGTGTTAATGTTGGTCCCAGCCCAGTAAGGTATCCTATGACGTTTTGGCATTGTACAGTGATTGTTAGGTTGCAATTATCCTTAAAAGGAAGAGGTCTGCAAGCAACTTAACAATGGACTAAGAATGAAGGCTAAAGAGTAGACACGGTCGCGCACATCCAGTTCAAAAGGTGCTGGCCTCAAAATTGTAGACAGGAAAAGCAAGAAGAGGAGACCGCACACATCAGCTCCCTTATGTGCAGATTTATTAGCACAGTAACGTTTCAAGCTCATAGCTCTTCATCAGACTAACTCATACACATCAGACGCCCCGTTTTTAAACCCGCCCCTGAGGGTCACATGGTGAGTCACATGGTAAAGGGAATGTATAAATCGGAACCCATCTTGTGCAAAACCAAAACATACAAAAATCAGTCAAAAACTCCATCATAATTAAATAGACCAACACCCATCAGGTCGACTGGCCGTCATACAGATCTAATGAATTAGAGGCGCCTCTAGTAATAGGATGGCTAATTTTCAAAGTCTAGGACAAGGTTATCACATTATTTACATTTTATACATTTTAATCATGTTTAAAGATTTAACATATTTTAAAGTTTAATTACCTATAACCTTGAGCTATATAAGGAACAATCCAACCACAAAAAAATGGAAAAGTTAACAATATATAGAAGACCAATCATGCATATAATCCAAAAATGTCATTGAGATACCTTCTCCAATGAGATATGTGGTCCATGAAGGGGTTAATGTCTTTATTAACCCCGCTTCAGACGGAGGGGATACAAGGAGGAGTGGATCTCTGGAGCGAAAACCAGGTTTCGTATGACCTCCCAGAATGAATGCCTCAACAAAATAAAAAACTAAAAATCTGAGATTAAGACATCATGTTGCATTCAATACTCACCTGTGGGTAGGGAAATCGAGAACATCATTAAACAGCACTGGTTCATCCTGGACTCGGATCCCGCATTGAAGGGATGCTTCAAGGACCCTCCTCGAATGATCCATAAAAGACCTCCGAACCTTCATAACAGACTGGTGAGAGCAGACCGACCACCACCCGTTGCTTCACATTTCCTCACCCAAATCCAACCTGGTAACTACAGATGTGGCAACTGCCAACAATGCAATTCCACATACAAAACACACTCTTTTAACCACCCTCATTCTGGAAAGAGATTCCCCATTAAGAGCATCATCTCCTGTAAAACTAAAAATGTCATCTACATGCTTCTTTGTCCCTGTGGTCTCGCCTACATCGGGAAAACCACAAGACCTTTAAAAACGAGGATCACAGAGCACAGATGTGCTATCCGAAACCATGACCCGTCCATTCCAGTTGCAGTTCACTTCACAGAAGCGCGTCACAGCGTTGCCTCATTAAAATATATTGGGATTGAATCAATCAAACTCCCTCGCAGAGGTGGCAATGTGGACACTTTACTCCTTAAGAGAGAACTATACTGGATATACACGTTAGACACCTTAACTCCCAAGGGTCTAAACGAGGACTTCAACATCAGACCTTTTATGTGATTTATTTTGTGAGCTCATTTTGAGCTTGTTTGTTGGGGGCTTGAAGAAGTTGAACATTGTGAAAGAGTCTGTGTAATATTTAAGATGATTCTCCCCTGATGTATCCAGCATGAGGGTCGACTGTGACGGGTCTTGTTATTTGTTATTTGTCATTTGTTATTTGTTATTTGCTATCTTGTTTTTTGTTATTTGCTATTTGCTATTTTCTATTGTTTATATTCCCTTTTTGTGTGATGTGTGGTTCCTGAGTTGTTCTGCGTATGATCATTGTAGTAGTCACTTCTCATGTTACACTTATCATGAGGGAGTTCTACTGTTTGGATTATATGCATGTTTGGTCTTCTATATATTGTTAACTTTTCCATTTTTTTGTGGTTGGATTGTTCCTTATATAGCTCAAGGTTATAGGTAATTGAACTTTAAAATATGTTAAATCTTTAAACATGAATAAAATGTATAATGTCCTAGACTTTGAAAATGAGCCATCCTATTACTAGAGGTGCCTCTAATTCATTAGATCTGTATGACGGCCAGTCGACCTGATGGGTGTTGGTCTATTTAATTATGATGGAGTTTTTGACTGATTTTTGTATGTTTTGGTTTTGCACAAGATGGGTTCTGATTTGTACATTCCCTTTACCATGTGACTCACCATCTGACCCTCAGGGTTTGAGTTAGTCTGATGAAGAGCTATGAGCTCAAAACGTTACTATTGATGTGCTAATAAATCTGCACATAAGGGAGCTGATGTGTGTGGTCTCCTCTTCTTGCTTTTCCTAAGAATGAAGGCTTTCATGCTCATTATACATACAATCAGGGGCTTGGGTTAGAAGTCTGAAGCTTTGTTCTGTGTGTCCTCCCTGAAACTAAATATTTAGTTTTAATAACTGCAGTTAAATGATTTCAATGCTTTGCATTTGATTGGACTGCTAAAAAGTGGGTGGGCTTAGAATGTTACGGAGCTTCACAGGACTGTGGCTCCAGTCACACCTCCGCTAAGTGTTTCAGATTGATTAATGGTTGGTCACGATTGGTTGAAATTGGTCAATACTAGCTCAGATAAGCACGCATCGTTTTTTTTACAGGAAGAAAGATGACTTGATGTTGATATAAAATTATCAATTTTTTTATTTTTTATTTTATCTTGTTTTTAAGAATGTTTGACTGTTTATGTTTAGTTTAGTTGAGACACCAGCCAAGAGTTCAGTGAGCATATTATATTCTTTTTAGAATTGGTATTGGGAGTGAAAGTGGTAATATTCTCGATTTATTCATTTTTTTCCCTCTGTCTGCAGTTGGTCCCGGTACCGGTCCGTGGATCAATTGGTACCGGGCCGCACAAGAAATAAATAATTATTTCCGTTTAATGTATTATCTGTGTCTAAACGATCTTTTATTTTGAAATTTTATTTTGAAAAATGACCGGATTCTCCCGGTAACTTTTCGGTCACTTGAGCGCCAAAGTGTAACCAACAAGCTAGCAAAATTAGTATTATTTAATTAATTTGGCGTTATGGTGAGTAAAAACTTTCTTTCACTTTATATTAGTTTTTGTGGTGTATCTGTATCAGATTTTGAAACGTTACCGTAGCGACCAGAGTCAGCGAGTGTTAGGCTGACGGTCCGTGTTGATAAAAAGGTTGGGGACCACTGTGATATATAACTTAAATCTAATGTACATTTTAGTTTCAAACAAAACGCTGTGTTCACAACAAGATTAGTTTCTCAGATTTTATTGAAATGTTGGATCATCACAGTGCAACAGGCATACTTAACTGGACAGAAGGAAAACTAAAGATGGTGGCATATTACATTTTTTTTGCATTGATTTGGATTATTTTATTACTTTGAAATATTCAATTTGATCAATTACATTCTCTGTGGAAAAAAAACATACATCTCTCGAATTCTGACATTTTGAAAACATCTGCAGGTCAACACAACAAATACATAAATAAGTCATGATAAAATAAATAAAAGATGATTTAGTTTTCCTCTGACCCAGTTTTTTTATTTCCTCAGCCTGAGTAACAGCTGTTTACCCAGCAAGTCAAACTAATTGCAGCATCAGCTGAGACGCCAACAGTTAATGCTGTGTGACTAAGAAGAAAAACATCTAAACTTTGGCCAATAATATGTTAGTGTTATGATGCAGGGACAGGGATTGTTGGGAGTATCAGGTGGTTGCTTCTGGTATTCAGACGTTCTTGGTTTCCGTGCTGGAGGAAACCACCTTGCCGTCCACCAGGGTCTGTGTGACAGTCATCACTTTGGTCTTCACTGTTTTCTGGTCTTGCAAGGCGTCCTGGAGCCTGGATATAAATATCAAAAACAAAGTTGTTTAATGGTGAACCTTGCGTTAGGAATGTGGCTTTGACAACTCTGTCATAGACTCATTGAATATACGCACGTGAAGTTCTCCCCGTCCAGCAGCCGTCTGTACGTCGCAATCTCGGCCTCCAGCTTCATCTTCATGTTGAGCAGGCTCTCGTACTCCTGCGTTTGCAGCTGAATGTTGTTACGCAGCTGTGTGAGCTCGGCCTCCAGACCCAAGAGAATGCTGTTGAGAGACTCGATCTCCATGTTGTAACGCATCTCCGTGTCCCTCAGTGTGCCCTCCAGGGAGGCTTTCTGAGCGCAGCACCGAGCGAGGGGGAAAGAAAAGAACAAGTTAACAATTTTGACGGTAAACCCAACCTGGCGATGACAACTCCGTGGCAAGGGGTTCAATGGAGTGTAAAGCTTGTGTCAACAAAGTCAAGAGCCTTGAAGTGAGAGTGCTGAGGTAGCAGCGTGTGTTGAGGTTAATGAAGTGTGTGCTGACTGAGGGCTTCTCACCAGGCTCCTCTGTGACTCCAGCTCAATCTCCATGGTCTGCAGCTGCCTGCGCAAGTCGTTCACCTCTGTATGGGCTCCCTTCAGGGCTTCTGTGTTCTGGGTGACCTGGGTCTGCACTTCTGTTATCTGAAATGAGGATCAAGATTAAAAAGATCTATATTAGACTTCACTATTAGGACTTTGCAGATGTTGGCCTGTTCATGACTCGTTTACCTGAGATTCGTGCCATGTTTTGAGCTCTTCCTGGTTCTTCAGTGCCATCTTCTCATACTTGGCCCTTATTTCACTCATGATCTGAGCCAGGTCATGTCCTTTAGGAGCGTCAACATCCACACGGACTCCTGACTGGGCGATCTGGTTACGAAGCTCCATAACTTCCTAAGGAAATAAAAATGGATAGAGAAGGTCATAGACAATCACAATTCTAGTGCACTTCAATCGGTTCTGAGTGGATAGAGTACTCCCAGCTCGATCATTTGACTTCATATAAAGAGTGATAAAGTCCATGAAGGGAGAAGGACTTTCACCCAGGAGACTGGTGTTCGTGTCCCATGAAAAAACAAACGTACATAATCTAACTTAACTACAATACTCATGTTAAGTAATGTTTCTTGGTTCCTTACGGTTCTATGTTATAATTATGTTGCATATGTTACATAGCCTAATTAACTTGTTACGTATGCTACATAAAGTTGCTACTTTGCCGTGGCCTACACAACTATGTTACATAAAGTTAACACACGTATGTAACAGCATATTTAACTTATTAAAACATATTTAATCTAAATTAACCAAAACCAAAGAATTTTCCTAAACTTAAACAAGTTGTTGTTTATTTTGAAAAAAAAGGTATATGAATGTAATGAGCGTAATTTGACACATTCAAAACTGACGCTAGATGGTACCCAGCAAGTTTGAAGCCGAAGGCCACTGACCAAGCTGCTGTATGTGATGAGTTGGGAGTGAGAATGCGTTGAAGAGAGGACGGATCAGATATTTTGGAAAATACAAGTCCTAGGTGGGAGAACCCGAACATTCCTTCAGGAAACACAGTGTTTCATTTGAATCCTTTGGAGTTTTCTTTGCCAAATATGGACAGGGACCATTCTTTAACGATGAGGCTTCTCACAAAATTCACATGAAGATATTTGGGAACAAACCTGCTTCCGACTGATGTGTTTTCTCAAGCTTGTTTAAAAAACGCCCTGCAGCCTTGTCAGGATGTGTCAGCTGCAGTCGTGGCGTAGTGTTTCACATGACATATTGTATGCCACACATGGTGAAGGGGATTGTATAGAGATAAGCAAATATGTATTCAAGCTTGCTGAGGGTGTGGCTGTTGAAATGATGTATTTTAAACATGTCTTTTGTTTGAAATGCATTAGGCCTGGTTGAAAGCAGCACTAACAATGTTAACACCGTGAAGACAAACTTTGACTAATCTTTGACTTTCACTGACAATGTACAAACGTTTGAATTAACTTTTCTAACTCAGATTTTTATCTTTAGCCAGCCTCGGAAGGCCTTATTGAAACTCTAATTAGTTTACTTTATTTCATGTCTGCATTTCTGTTTTTTTTTACTTGTTTTTTTTCACTGGTTTGAAGTGAGCACCTGGAAAAACATGTTATTGTGTGCCAATTCAAGCTAGAGTTGGTAATCTTCCTCAAAATAATGTTTCATTATATTTTGGAAATGATCTTCAATCAATCAATCAAATGCTCTGACAAAAAGAAAACATAAAAAGTACGCCATCTTGTTTTTCTATGGTCATTCCGATCCTTTTGGGGGAGTGGCTTTGGAGGGAGGCCTGTAGAGACGGGCTCTCAGTATTTCCAACATGGAGACTTTTTTCCCTCTACATTTATTCACTTTTGGCAACACTGGGCTGAGTTTTTTGGTTGGTCAATTTTTGAAATCTGGTTCATCAAGAGCAGCAACCCTAACTATAAAGTTCAACATTTGAATCAACATGTGGTGTTGCATTCAGGAACTGAATTAAAGTTGAGGGTTGGATTTTGCCATCGTACTCACATTTTCATGGTTCTTCTTGAGGTGGATGAGCTCCTCCTTTAGGGATTCAATCTCGCTTTCCAGGTTCATGCGGCTCATGTTGGTGTCGTCGATGAGTTTCCTCAGACCGATGATGTCGGCCTCCACAGACTGGCGGATGGCCAGCTCAGACTCATATCTACACAGCACAGGACGGGCAGGGCATGAGAACACCTTCAAAGCCCAGTACCACTGCTCACATTCACATTCTAAATCTTCTCTTGAAAAACTCAATGCCAACAATCTTTTTAAAAGGTACTTTTAAAGTAAAGTTGAAATATATGTGGTCAGTATTTGGTCAGCATTCAATATTCTCCACTGTTTGCCACCTGTGTTTGCCATGCTATTACATTCATGACACAATGATTTATGACGACAAGACAGATCATGACATGTATTCATCCCGCTACCCATTCAGTGAAACAGGAAGCGCCTGCAGCTGTCTGCTTTATAGTGTTTTACAACTTACTTCACCCTGAAGTCATCGGCCGCCAGACGAGCATTGTCAATGTTCAGAACCAGACGGGCATTGTCAGTGGTGGCATCGAACACCTGGAACAGGAAGAAGCGATTCAGATCTCAAACAAGGCAGACAAGCCAGAGCTGGATGAACATGCTGAACTATTCCTTTAATTAACAGTCCACTAGCTTGTTAAACATATTGTAAGAATTCTACATAAAAAAAAATATGAATTATAGTGAAACTGATCATACTTGTTTGAAGCACAATTTCAGACAAAGTTACATTTTTTAAGAACATGCAGTAAACTGATACACATGCATATAAGGCTATTCCAAATACAAATGTGGTAATAGTTTTGTGTGAGAAGAGTGAGTGAAAGTGTCAGTGTCCAATGTGTAAATGAGATGCAGCCGTCTGTGTATAAACCAGATGGCTGCAGTATTTGCTTTAGCAGTCACGGTAGGGTAGATAAGGGCTGGGTGGGTGAAGGGGAGGTATCCAGGTAACAAAGTCCACGAGCCAATCAGTGGCTGCCAGGCAGCGACTGTCCTGTGACCACTGAAGAACAGGATCTCTCTTGTCAGCAGTTGGTTGTGAGTGTGTGTGTGTGTGTGTGTGTGCACGCGTGCATGAGTGTGTGTTTGCGTGCGTAGTAGACTGTGTGTGTTTTACTGGATTGGGCTGTTTTAATGTTGGCTAGTGAGTGATTACTTAGATGGGGGCTGAGGGCGAAGGGCATTTCATTTTTGCATCCCGTCCAGAGGTAAATGAGGCTACTTTGACCCTCGGCTGTTAGCACAATAGACAGAGTTGAGAAGTACAAGATTTTGGGAAATGGATGGTGAAAACCCTAGTCTTCTTCTCTCTTGGCCTCCCCCTTTTCCAATTTCTACTGTATCAGCATTTAAAATGAGGGCTTTGACATTGATGTGGATATCTGTGCGGCTCCCACAAGAAAAAAAGTAAAAAAAAAAAAAGTTCATCCAGTTGCTCCATTGGGCCCGACTGGAAAGTTCCATTTGAAACCTTCACTTGATTTACTGCAAGAGAAATGCAGCTTTGAATGAAGGTCGCTGGCAGGACGAGGATTTCAGCCTCTCTTTCAGTCAACACTGTTTCTTTGGTTTCTTTGGCATTCTTATTTTCCTGGTTGTATTTACTAGTTTAACTGTGCTAGATACATTTGTCTGGGCGTATCAGAATAACTGTCGAATCAACTCCGTTATCAGAGTGATTGCTTATAAAATAAAACTAATGAGCTCCACCTTAAAAGATTGTATTCCCATTAAGTGAGTTGGGTTATTGTCTTCTATTTTATGTATCCGCGGTAGCAATGACTGTACTGTTCATTTCCGTTCTTCAGCTAACGGCTCGTTAGGTTTGCGTGACGTTAAACAAAGAGGAAAAAGGTAGTTAAAGTCACGATGTATGTGCCTGCACATTGACCTCTTACAGCCTGTAAAGTTCCCTTTTTGTTTCTCTCTGCTTTCCTGTTTGTCTGACCCCTAATGCACCAACATTCCTCCACCATACTGTTTCCGGAGTGCTGCCCCCCCGCCCCCCCCCCTCCCGGCCCCTGGAGCAGCACTGTGCCAAGCAGTAACCCTCAGTCCTGTAGGGGTCTTGTTGTGTTCAGTGCTTGCAGAATATAATATTGTCAAGACGTTTTGTTACCTTTTCTGTTTTACATATTTCACACAAACATCACATCTTCTCACAACATTTATCATCTCATAACTCACGCTGGGTATCATCTTTCACTTCACCATACCTCCCTCCCTTCATTTAACTTCCCCCTTGCCTGCTTTTACTCAACACTTGCCAAACATGCAAACGTGCTCTCACCCGCCTCCCCTCCTCACCTTCTTCCTCAGGTCATCCAGGATGGCCTGGTACTTGCTGTAATCTCTGAAGTCAGGTCCGCTCTTCTCCAGAGCCTCCTTGATCTTAACTTCCAGCTTGTGGTTGGCCTGCTCCAGGTTCCTCACCGTCTCCAGGTAGTTGGCAAGGCGGTCGTTCAGGTTCTGCATGGCAAACTTCTCATTGCCCATGATGTCGCCGCTGTTGCCGCTGCCGCTCACCTGGACGCTGCTGGAGAAGCCCCCTGCTCCTGAGCCCATTCCCATGCCAGCTCCCAAGCCGCTGCGGACGCCAGAGGAGATGCTGATGTGGCTCCCGCCGGCCCCGCCGTGGATGGAGCTGGCCCTGTAGACAGGAGCCGAGGTACGGCTGACTGATATAGCAGGAGCCCTGCTACTGGTGGAGGAGCGCACAGAGTATGTACTTTGCCTAGAGGTTTTCATTATGGCTGGAGAGTGTGAGACTCAATGAGAGAGAGTGAGAATGAGAGAGCGGCAGGCTGGGTATGCTGAACTGGGAGCTCACAGACACAAGGCAGGAGGAGAGGGGAAACTGTTAAACTATATAAACCTTGAAGGCCCTCAGGTCCGCCCCTCGGACCACTCCCCCTCACCCTGAGTCACCTCCCTCTTTTCCACAAGCCTAAACCGCAGGACCGCTCACAGCATTGCCTTTGTCCTTCACAAGCGTCCTGAGGACACAGTGGAATTCAATAACATAGAGATTTTGCAGAATTTCAAAAGTAAAACTAGACTTTACTGGTAGTACATTCAAGTCCAAACACATCATATCAAAAGCAACAATACATGTCTTCTTGACTTTTGGATAACAATGGATTTGTTGTGACAGTGAAGCGTACATTATATCAGCTGTCCCGGCAAATAGAAAGGTGAACTCAGCAAGCAACTGCTGTATTGTGTGACTGAATTAATAAACATCACAAATATAATCTGAAGTTTAGTGTACAATGCTCTATGCTGACAGATGGACAGATACACAGACACATACACACATGACTGAATACGTTGTCTAATAATTCCGGTAAAATAAAGTTGTTACCAAGGTATGAAGCTATAGTGTGAGTGTAGATTGTTGTCACAGATGTTCGAAGTATCCCACAATCCCAATTACTGTCCAACAGAGTTAAGTAGCATCAACAAATATGTCAAATGTGTCACCCACACTCGACTCATAAAAAGATCCTACTGGTTGTGTCACTCTGCGCAGGACAGCGACATATCATCACCTTTGGAGAATGTCTCGGGATCGACTCATCATTGTCTTCAGTCAATATGGGTGGGTGAGATCAGGCCATGTCACACCTGGAAAAGTGAGATGAAACAATTTACACTTATATGTGCATCTGCACTGTCAGGGAAAAGAATGTCTTTGAACTGAGTTAAAAAGTAGTCTCCATCTAAAGCTCTAACAAGATACAGTATGTATTTTAAAAAAAGCACATTATTTTTAGTAAAAGTTGTCCCAAAGCCCCAGAATGATGTGGTCCTTTAAAGCCATGGTAAATAAACCTGGGGTTAAATCAGATGAAGGATTCAGGATGTTTAGCTACGGTACAGTATCCTACATAGCCAGCTGTGTGTCTGATTGTACCCCTCCCATAAAGGATATGGTCAAGCAAGGGAACAATTTCACAGTCTCCTCAGTAGATTTGGTGCAACAATGACTTTTCTAAACCAATAAACATATTCCAGAAGGGCCTCTGCAGGTTTCTAACACAAGCACATTCCACACATGGTACAGCTAAAACCACTTAATACTGGCTGATACAAGGACAGAAATACACCTTTTCTTTTGGTTTCTTTGGAATTTCATGGTTTCTTTTGGGAAGAAAAAAGCATGAGTAATGGTCTGCCATCACGCCAATTATCAGCTTGTTTTTGGTTGGTCGTTAGTCATGTGTAGTCTCATCCTTGTTCCAACTTCTCTGTTTGTTTGTTTTTCAGGAAGGAACAGGCAGCAGGATATCAGAGTATAAAACGCTTGTGATGAAAAAACAACACTTGTACTGTCATTGAGCAAGTAAACCAAATGAATTCCTGCTAATCATAGCAACACAGTGGCTCAATAAGAGGTTGCTTCAAAACATGTATTATAATACTAGTAATGGTACAAATACCAATTATTGAATCCAAGGCAATTTATAAGCTCTTATTATAAGGCAGTTGTTATCTGTCTTGTTCTAGAGAAAGAGAAAAAAGTACGTACTTTTAATGAACGGATATACACCAGATAACCTAAGTCTTTTTTTCAAAGGTGAGTAATTCCATATAGCCTACATACAAAAGCAGTGTCGGTCACACAGGGTCTTTTCACGGTTGCCAGGTTTGAGGCTTTTTGATCAGTAATGACTAGATTGTTTTGTCTTGTGCTGATAGCTATCAGGATTTTGTGTTTAGCTATCAGGACAAGCCTGGCCTGGCAGAGGAAACGTGGATTCATTTTGCAACCATCCCCGGCCTCCTCTATACAAAGAGGAATGTTTTGACAGTGAGGTTGCCAGGTAAGGCGTCATTGTGCCTGCAGTATACTGGACCTAACTATATGCTGACCAAATACTTTTGGGAACACGCTATTTCATTTGTGGCAGAAAAAGTTTTGAAAACCAACTGTTTCAATGTTGGGACAAAGGCTAGTTAGAACATTATTTTATCTTTGGATAAAGTCAGGCTAGCTTTTTTGCAGTCATTTATGCAAATTACTAATCTAATCCCAATCTCCAGCTCAATAATAAATGCACATATATGATGTTGGTATCTATCTTGTCATCTGACTCTTAGAAAAAATGTTTTGCTACAATGTACATTTAAGATAAAACAGCATTTCCATGAGAGAGAGAGAGAGAGAGAGAGAGAGAGAGAGAGAGAGAGAGAGAGGGAGAGAGAGAGAGAGAGAGAGATAGAGAAAGAGTCTTTGTTCTCCATGGTGACATACAGTATTTCCCATTGGAGGCGGGACATAATGCTGGGAGGAATTTGAATTGATCATTGAAAAGATTAGCTCATGACCATCTCCAGGTCTGTGAAGAGCTGAAGTTGCAGATTGATTGATTGATGGATATAATTTATATAGGTCACCTTTCATCCAGGTGTGGTGTAAGATGTACAGTTTGATTTATGTTGCCGTTCATTACTTTTTACTTGACTCTCCATTGCATAAAATACAAAACAGTAGGCCTACCATTAGATATGATTGGTTGCAACCATGGCCACTTATGAGGGACCTCGGTAAAAAGAAATGTACGTGAATCCATATCCAAACAGAGATTTGAGCGAGTTCCTTCTATGTGGAGCTTGCATGTTCTCCCTGTGTGAGCGTGGGTTCTCCGGCTTCCTCCCACAGTCCAAAGACATGCAGGATGTGGATAGGTTAATTGATGACTCTAAATTGCCCGTAGGTCTGAATGTGAGAGTGAATGGTTGTCTGTCTCTACATGTCTCCCTGTGATAGACTGGAGTCCTGTCCAGGGTGTACCCTGCCTTCGCCCAATGACAGCTGGGATCGGCCCCAGCCCCCCCGCGACCCTGAATACAGGATAAGCGGTAGATGATGGATGGATGGATTTGAGCGAGGATTCAGTGCATGCAACCACTTTTAGGTATGTGGGGAAATAAGATCAGAAAAGATTGAAGCTAGTTCACATAGATAAAGTAGAAATAAACCATTGTGTGATTAAATGAATATTAGCATGTAGCTATAATTGGGCATTCAAAAAATGTTTGCAGTCTGCTGCAGCAGAATCCAAGATCAGCCGTGGAGCCACAGAGGTGCATGGCAGAGATAATCATAATAAAACCAAATTATTATCGAGGGCATGTTTTGAAAAATGAAAATGTTTAATTAAATATCTGCTTTGTAGAACCATGGATTTCTGTATGGAAGTATATCTTACAAACCTCAATTGCATGTCAGTCTCTGTGTGTAGAGCTGGGCATGGGAGGGGCAAGGCTGAGCCTCTGTTTACACTACTCCACTGCCCTTATCAACCTTGTATTATAATGCCACTGACCGTGATGAACAAGTCTGGGAAGTCACAAGACAGTGACGCCTGCAGTGCGACAAACTTTCGTTGAGGTAATGCTCTCACTTATGCTCGATATGTGGGCGGGTCAAAAAGTCAAATGTGTACGTATATAAACGTATTTATTCTGTTAGTGGGAGAAGCCACCTCATTTTTTTGTTTGGACACTGCTCTGTTTGGTTTATTGTTAATACACTCATGAGATTGATTCATGATCATCTTGTTATCGCGTAAAAACTTGAAACTGAGAAAAAGAACTTCATTTCAGCGAGCTCAAGCTGTTCACCCAAACTGTGAAGTTCTTGTTCAACTGGACGATCCTTGCTCTGTTGTGACCTCCAGAGGTCAGAACACCCACAGAAAGTGCTAAATCAGACCCGCCCTGTCAGAAGCAGAGGACGACCACAGAGAAGACTCATTATCAGGTCTGGCCAAGGGACTGACCTTGGGTATTCATCACTCATTCAGTTGTACAAAGCCCCATAGAGGATTTCCGTTGAACCATTAAAACTCGTACTTACAGAGGAGCCTTCAGTCACACTCACACACTTACTCTCAGTTCAAAGACATCATCTTACAGCATTGTGCCATTGTGACAACTCGGCAGAATATGCAGCCCTCTCCCTGCAGCCCACAATGCAATTGTGAAATAGTAGTACAGTGGCTCATAGTGACTCAGTGGTTGCAGATAGACGGAAAACACTTGTGCACAGACAATTTACAGGTGTGTGAAACATTCCAACCAGGTGCAGTGGTCCACTGTAGACATTACTGAATCACTGCTGTGATAGGAGACTGTCTGGCTGAGGTATTGTTAATGTTCCCGTGTGTGGGAAAATGACAAGCACAGATGTTGTCATAGGGTTTTTTCCTTCTGCATCTGTAAGATCACAACAATGTGCATTGAGTGTGCTTGTGATTAAATGAATGACTGCTGCTGGATTCCAAGAATCCAGGCATGTTGTTCAGCTTGAATAATGCAGCAGGTGGCCAAGAGGAGGCAGAAACCCCTTTATGAAGGGTTTAATGACCATGACCACAGGTTGAATCAGGTGTCGTCAGTGCTGAAAGGATCGGCGTTTACTGGATGGGACAAATGGACTCCCCTGAGCCGGGTGACTGGCCTGGCGGGGAGTGAGTTTCAAAACTTCAGGGTGGAGCACTGGAAAATAAGGAATGAAAGATGCAAATAAGGTGTCATTCTGTATGTGCAACATTGTTTTTCTAGCTGTTGAATTGAATGTTTTGAAGTAAATAAAGAAATATGGGATAAACAACATGATTCAATGTAAAACCTTTAACATCTGAAATCTGAAAAGGTGAAACATTGAAGCTAAATTAATGCCTGGTGGTTATGACTTGGCTGGGACAGGATACTCTATAGGGAATACTCAATGGTATCCCTTATGTGTTGAAGAGGAAAGAGGAAACTTATTTTGTTTTCTGCAAATGGGGGGCAATTTGGTTTGCAAACAGTAGTCAACACAGCCAATACACGTCATAAAATACCTAAAAACATGAAAAACATAAATACATATAACAGTTCATGTCATCCTGATAATATCGCAGTGAGATATAAAGCACTAAGAGTCCATCAGTCCTTTAAAGTGTCTGTGGAATAGCAGTTAGGCCTACAGCTTGTTTACAACCAACAGTTCAAGGAAGAAATTATCTCAGATATCTGTTTGATTTGACCTCCTATGGAAAGTGTAGCCTACCTCCTCCTTGATTGGGTCCAAACTCTGAAAATTGAGAGGCAGCCTGTGACCTGACTTTACCTGTGCTCACTGAATCATAGTTTGGTAAATATGAAAAAGTAAGCACTTCCTGTCTTAGCTTCTAGCCAGTGTTGATTCTTTAAAAACTTAACCATCCTCAACCTCAAACAAGAGCTTTAAGATGCCTAAAAATAACTGTACAAATGCTTTATTCTCCACAAGCAGTTACTGCACAAAAAGAAAAACTTTTTTTCAGAAACTTTCCGTATGTACACTTACAAACTTTTCATCGTTATGGGAGGCCTTATATTTCTATAGCACGGTGAAAACGTAACACTTTCTTTCTTACATACACACCCACAGTGTAGTACACACACAGTCTTAATTTATAACTTCTTTTGCACTCCCTCGGTCTCTACTTCCACACACTGAGACATTCTTAGCCACTGTGTCTCCTCCTCTTCCCTATTGAAGCCCACATTCCCGCTCAGTCATTTGCCGAGAATCCCTCTCTCTGACGCAGAAAGAGATTTCCAAAACTGGGTTGTTACCATGTTACCATGGAGACGAGAAACACATTCACACAGTACATTTTGGGAAATTGCTAGGCTGTCAGTGGCTCGGACTGTTATTTTATGACCCTGTTGGTGCTGAGGACCTGTTTAGATGCTTCTTGGCAAATCCCCGGTGGAGTCGACACACCACATTTCACATATGTGTGTGAGAACACACTGCAGTAGCCATGGTCCAGAACTGTTTGCTCCTCCCCTCTGTGTCTGACCTGCTGTGCTGGATGCATTCAGACACAATGGATTCATTTGAGTGGACAGGCACAGTGTGAAAAAGTTCCCCAAAGAGGTCTTGGTCCCAGTCGAGGATAAAAAGAATGAAAAGAAGGGGGAGTGAAGGAATAAACACTGTCTGGTCCCAAAGAATGTTGAAACTGGCCAACTTTGACTCCGAATCAGCAATTTATTGTGAGAATCAAGCGTTCCTGTTCACAGCACAGGCTATTAATGTGAAGCTTTAATAGCCTTTTATCCATGCGGGACAACTGGGGCTTATCCTGTACATGTAAATGATAGTTTGAAGTGAGACCAAGAAGAAATAAGACATTCTTCCACTTAGAAACAAAAGTTGAATTGAAAAGCAATAAAACGCACCTGCCCTTAATTTAGTTTTATTGAGTTTTTCTGCTATCCTGCCTCACTTGGTCTGGTAGGCTGGTGGCTTATGACAGCTACTGTTAAAAAAGTTGCCAAACTTTAAATAGATATTGCCATAAACCTGACAATACAGAGTCATAATGCTGCCTTTTTTTGTCTTTTGCACTGATACACTATGTTAGCATGTTAGCATGTAGAGGTATCCTGTTGTATAGGCGGGGCAGTGTTGACAGATGTGATCACAGCATGTTAGCTCATAACGTCAGCATGTCATGTGTTAGTCAATATTTAAATTAGGGTTATATGCAGCCTCATAAAACCACGAAGGCACAACCACACCGACACCACTGCAGCAATGTGATGTTAACCCCTCACCAGTGAGCCTGATCTTCTGCAATGCTACAACTAGACACAAGTTAAGTTCCTGTCTTGTTGTCAGCTAGCTGATAATAAGGGGAGGGTGTTAGCCCCGAAGATCGCAACAACTCTGGCTCATGAACACTTGGGCTGGTGGGCTGAGCTTTAAGGTGGACCAGCACTATTTTCCTTTAAGTGAGAAGGTGCTCATGAGTCTGTTTCAATTATAGCACAATTTATATATCTATCTATATAAATAAATCCCCAATTGTCTTGTGTTTGCCTGGGATCCTGGAAACTGCTGGAGCCACTGACCCAGTTTGGGGTATATCCCATTAGATTTCAATCCAATTATATTTATAGTGTCATATCACAACAAAATTGATCTCAGGACACTTTACACACTGAGCAGGACTAGAGCACGCTCATGATTTTCAAAATCAATTCATTTCAAAGTCCCAACATCACCCAGAAGCAAACGTTACAGTGCAACAGTGGCAAGAAAAGTCCATGGTGGCAGGCACAGCCATGTTTAGGTGGCTCTATTTCCAACATTTCGTCATAGACCAGAAAGCAGTCAATGTTGAGCAGCATCACAACGGGGCAGATTCCATCATCAGGCCAGTTAGCAGTCAGCGTCAGACTGGACCACGGCGGATACTGCCAGACAACAAAGCACTGCCAGACTCCCGGTAATAAACCCCTAATAAATAACCCCTCTAATAAATCCATTTCTTTACTCAATAGTCGGCTGCCTTAATAATACTAGCAGTAAGCGTCAAACAGGACCATGACAGCGCCAGGCAGTCAAGATCAGGTTTCACCATGATCCAGGAAAGCCTGCAAGAAGAGAAAGCACAAGGACTCCCGGGAATGCATACAAAAAGAGAGCCTTCTCTTAAATGTGGGAACAGTGTCGGCCTCCCGAACCAGAACCGGAAGATGGTTTCACAGAAGAGGAGCTTGATGGCTGAAAGCTCTGGCCCCCACTCTTCTTTTGGAGACTCTAGGAAAGACGACTTATCCTTTATTCTTAGAGTGCAGTGCTCTAGTAGGATAGTAGGGTTTATTGAGTTGTTGAAGATATGATGGTGCCTGAAGATATGATTGTGAAGTGTACCGATTAACACCATTACCACTGTTGCCATTCCACTCTACATCTTTTCTAGCTCCTCTTTCTGTACTACTTTTTCTTGATGTTGCTGTCACTGTTGCCTTCATCTGCTGTTTGTCAACCACTGCAATATCCAGTTGTTTAGCCATTACCAGTTTTTTTGGTTTGGATCTCGAAGTCCTACAGGATCTGAGCTTGGTTATTCTCAGCCACCTCTGGAGGTGTCTTGATCTGGAGACCAGCCCATGCTCAGCACAGATCCTGTACACCAAGTCAGCCACTTGGCTATGGCACTCCATGTACGCCGTACCTTCCTACATCTTACACCCTACTGTCATGTGCTGGACTGGCCTCTTTGCAAAGCCTGCACCTTCTATTGATCTTGTGCTCAGTGCCTGTTCTTTTGCCTCTGTGTTGTCCTTCAGACCTTTTTTAGCCACTGGCATGACTTTCTCGATTTCGGGCTGGTCATTCCACAATGGTTCCCCCTCTTAATCCTCCTACTGAAAACAATAATACAAAAAATAAATATAAATAGATCAAATCTATTTGAAGCACTATTTGAAAAATTACAATATGTTCTGGGTATGTACTTGTATTGCAGTGTCCTTGGTCTCAGCCTGTGGCATATCATTGGAGTTTGACTGGTGTCAGTGTTGTATCTATCAAACAAAGAGGGAAAACATTGTCAAGACCGATATAAACATCAAGCTAAGAGTTTAGAATTTGTATACCATTTGCAGATCTTAAATGCAGGGGTGGAAACATCAGGGGCCTGTACTACGAAGCAGGATTTGGGCTTAGCGAGGTAACTTAAGCGTTAACTCTGGGTTTTCCGTCCTACGACGCTGGTTCACTTCTTACCGGTTTAGATCGCCATGGTAACTTGCTGTGGAGCTAACCTGCTCCGGAGCAGGTTATGTTCCCAATAAGAGATCAACGTGGAGAAACACACCGCCGACTAACCAATCAGCTCTCTTGGTGGGCGGATAAGAAAAAAAAAGAAGAAGCTTGTGGATCGTGAGAAGGTCTCGTAGGAGTACTATAGAGTGTACAGAGACCGGCAAAACCCTTTTGTCTGTGTCTGACGATGTTTTATATGAGAGATGCAGATTTTCATCGGAGGGAAAGACTTTTCTGTGTCAGCGTACAGCCTACTGACCACTTTGAAATATGTTTGTATATTTATTTGATTTGCTCCATTATCCGTTTTACACCGCCGGGATTGCAGTTGAAAGAATGAGGATGATATTGTCATAAACCACGTTATAAGAATACATCCAAGCAACAAATTCATTATTTTAAAGTTATGTTTGGCCTTTTATTGTGGAAGGACATCATAAGAGTTAAAGGGACGACGAGAGAGAGCAACGACATGATTTTAAAAAAAGCCACAGGGCTGATTTGACCCGGAACCGCTGCAAGGAGCCTCCGTACATGGGGCGGTAACTCTACCACTAAGCTATCAGCGAAGTTACTACTGTCATTCAATCAGTCAGATCTACTAGTATCCTTCTGATGGGGTAGTCATATTATACAACTACTAATATTATTAATAC
Source organism: Chelidonichthys spinosus (assembly GCA_029853015.1). Lineage (NCBI taxonomy): Eukaryota > Metazoa > Chordata > Actinopteri > Perciformes > Triglidae > Chelidonichthys > Chelidonichthys spinosus. The sequence goes on along the minus strand of CM056829.1, from coordinate 25,902,785 downwards.
GACTTCCGCATTCACACAGTCGGCGAGTTTTTGCCAACTGTCCTTCCTGCATTTGGCAGATGAAACTGTTGCTTTTTACTGTATTATATGTTTAACTTCTTCGTATTGGTTCGCTCCTTGTACGTGACATACGCCGCTCCGCTGCCGTAGACTGATCCATGTTTGTGATTGGTCAAATGCTGCCTCTTTCATGTGCACGCGCTCATAGCTGGACAGGTAAACCCTGGGTTGAGTTAACGAGTTGATAACCAGCTTTGTGTGACCACTTATCTCCTATTGCCTTTGTTAGGGTTACTTAAGCTGGATCTCTGAAATATACCCTGGGTATGTTGAACTCGCTCCGTAGTACAGGCCCCAGGAGTGAAAGAGTTCATCAAGTAACCCTCTGAGAGAGTCTGGGGGAAACAAAATTAATCTCATTGGCAGTGTCGTACGACTTGAACTTATCCCTTTCGTCAGCCGAGCAGCCTGTACTCTAAGGGATTTATTCTGCAGCTTTTTCGCCATGTCCTAATACTGCTCGATTGTTACTCTTGTGTCTACAACCGAGAAGATAGCATGCCTATTCCAACTGTGCCAGGGCCAAGGAAGTGTACTCTGCTTGAGTACGATACGGAGCACTCACACCAATCAAACAAAATGGACTTGGGCATGGTATGGATTGCCTTATGTGAGCGGCCCTTAGATGTTGGGTTTCGAAGCATCCATTGGTCCGGCATCTGCATATACCCTGTCTGATCAGGGTTGCTTGTATAGTATCATTCCGCATCCCTAATCCATGTGCGTTGTGTTCTAGTAGCCCAAATCTCATCAGGTTGCCTTGGTTCCCCTTGTTCCCCTCTTGTTGACCCTGATAACGTCTGAGCCAGTATGACTTTTGTATTGGTTTCACTAATGCCTGAGTCAGTCAGATAGCATCAAGGCTCTTGCCTAAGGGCCCACACTAGATATATTTGCCATGCCCTAACCGGGAATAAAACTTGTATAAATACACTGCTAAAAAGAATGAAAGGAACACTTAAATCACACATCAGGTCTTCAGGAGCAAAATTATTCAAGTAGAAATTCTGAAGTACAATGTATACTTTGTTGAGAACAAAATGATCTGACAAAAATCAATGGAAACCGGAGTCATCTAGCCATTGAGCGCTGGATTTAAAATCACACAGGAAATCAAAGTTAACAAGCCTAGTACTCAAATCTTAAGAGCTTACGGTCTTATAATGAAGGAAATTACATTCTCATGGTAATTCATTCATGAGTCAATCAAATGGAAACCATGAAGAGGCCGAAAAAAAGTCAACCGCAGCCAAATACCTACAGAGTTTAGCAAGTCCTAAAAAGTCAGCTGAATAGTAAGAACGAATTCTGAGCCATCAACACTTTTGGTCATCAGATATCTGTTAGCATAATAGCCTAGCCAAAGGAAGAGACAGAAGCCCCAGATATGAGACAAGAAAGCTCCCCACAATGCATGGAGGTTTTACCCAAGTCCAGCACTCTGATTTTATACAAATGTCCCTGTGGGACTTTCAGATACCAATAAACTGGTGATGGCTAACCAACCAGACATGGTGGTGGTGGTTGACAAACACAGCAGTCATGGTAGATGTAGCTATACCAAGCGACAGCAAATCAGGAAGAAGGAACTCTAAAAATACCAAGTGCTGAAAGAGGAGCTAGATAAGATGTGAAGATTAAAGGCATCAGTGGTATTAGAGGTAATTGGAGCACTAAGGGCTGTTAACCCCTGGGCAGTGGCTCCAGCAAATTCCAGGAATATCTGAGATCTCTGTTCAAAAGAGCGCAGTCCGAGAAACAGCTATGATCCTGCACAGAACCCATCAGGCTCCAAAGCCACTGGTTGAGGACCCGAGCCTGAAGGAGGAAACACAAGACTGGCCATTGGGCGAGTGGATTATCTTAAGCATGTTTGAATAAATATGTATAAAGGATTAACGATTTTTAAAACATGGTGGAAAAACATATCTCCATGTTCATTCATCTCAATTCTGCCACATTGAATTAAATGTTGCTCCCAGCAGAGTTGAAGGTGAACAATGATGGGCCAATTTATTCTGATAATGTGGGCTAATTTATTCTTATTCAGGCAATGTTCCCCACTGATTCATAATGGCCTGCCGCAGTTTCACACTGGACAGAAAATATTGTTACACTTCTCAACAAAAATCTGCCAGGAGGTTCAACTCGGTGGCTCGGTCGTGGGTTAATCCTCTCATGAGACATCTCCCTGGTGGTGGCTGGCCATTTCCAGGCCTACGGTTGTAGGTGTAAGACTGAAAAAACAGCACAAGGAGGTTAGTATGGCCAAGAAAAATTACTTTCAACCAGGAGACTGGTGATTGTATCCCAAACATTTTTTGAGTTATTGGGCCCTAGTTTCGTGGCGCAGCGCAGGGCGGCGCAGGGTGGCGCAGGGTGGCGGAGCCAGCACAATGCAAGTTTCGACCCGCGCAGCCTTGTGCACGGTCAGTTTGGCAGTTTGGTGGATCGCCTGCGCCAAGATAGGTGTGGCGGCGCAGCAGGGGGAGGCATCACAGATTCAGCTTGGCGTAGTGGAAGTTTCGTGGCAAAAAGCCTCGCCGAGACTGTGCTGAAAGCTCGCCAGCTCCAACCTGGTCTACTTTCGGTGCAAGGCGAAAGGCGTAAATAAAGTCCATTCATTCAATGCAAATCACAGCTGGCGGAGTGGAAGTTTGGCTGACAGCGCGCAGTGCGTACACGTCACTGAGACCTCACAGGCAGGTTTCCACAGTTCCAGGCACATTTAAATGCAATACATAATCACAACAAACACTATTTAATGCAACTAATTGAGTCAACACTTATATTTATATCTATATAGAAGTCCCGTCACATCTGACGTCAGATCAAAGGCGGATGGCACGCGTAACAGAAACTCAGCCTCTCGGACCAAAACATCTCCCTCTCTCTCCTGTTTTTTATAATATCGGCATTGTTATTATTATGATACGCGCGCACAGCGCGTGATGAGCGTGGTGGGAGCGGCGGCGCTGCTTCTGTCATCGGGTTGTCAAGTGACGGATCTTGCACTGAACCTCCCCTAACGCATTAAAGGTGAGGAGAGGAGCTCATTTGATTGGTGAAGATCTGAATCGGCTGTATTAATCCCAGTCCACGCCTCGTCTCCTCCTCGTCTCCCACTCACGCCTTCTTCTCCTCCCTCTTTCCCCGGTGGGCGAGACGGGGGGGTGTGCCTGCGCGAGCCTGCGCGGTGCATGAAACTTGCAAAGTCCAGGCGGACACACCCCGTCTGCGCGGCGCAGGTGCGCTGAAAGCTGACTGCGCCTGGTCTACGAAACTAGGGCCCATTGTGATGTTTTTGAAGTGTTTCCCTACTTATTTTGAGTTCTTCATATTGTAATTCAAAGCCTTACCATGATGTTTATCTAAACCTGGCTTAGTGTATTTGTTGCCTAAACCTAAGCAAGTGTGTCTGTTTGAATTCACAACATTAACCACGTTACGCAACTGTAGTGGAGCATCAGTTTGTGCTGAGCTACTCAGGGTGTTAGAGAGTGATGCCCGGGGTCCCGGCCAAACATTATTATGTGAGGAGTTGGAGTGGGAACATGTTGGCTAGATAAACAGAAACATCTGAAGAGCACAGACTTGAAGCATAAAAAGTGTGCTGGACTGGCCGAGTCCCCTTGTGAGGCTGCTGGTGGTTGTAGCAGTCTGGCTGGGAGACCTTCTGGTTATGACCAGTCCGCTCTTCGTCACTGAAATGTATGGGCAAAATGTCTAAGCTCCCAAATTGTTGCACAGTCCAAAAAACAAATTAATTACTTTTTTTTTAAAGTTTTCTCTTACCCCTATCTTGACCCTACCAAACAAAGAGAGTATTCACAACATTTGTTATGTGTGGTCAAAGCGGCTACTTGCAGTGATGGTTACACAGGCTCTTTTGTGACCAGTGACCACAGGTGGCAATTATGGGATAAAAGTAAATGTAAAATCAGCAAAATTACTACAGTAATACATTTTACATAGCATTATCTACCTAAAATTATTAGCCTTCATAAGCTACTGGTGATACCAGACCAAGAAATATGGAACAAATAATGTATTATCATTTATGAATATAACTTTTCATTTGGAAGGTGAGAATGGTCCAAATCTTCTGCAAATGTTACATAGGCTTTCTTTGTCTAGAAACGAATTAACTACTACTGCTGAGTCACTATCATCCAGTATCACCAATAAAGCCATCCTGTACAGGCAGAGATAGTAGATTGGGTCAGAAACCCAGGGAGAACAGTTTTACCATTAATCTTTCCTAATCTTATTAGTTCTCAAAGCCTGTAGTAATATCAGTCGCATCTGTTCACAGCTTTTTGCAAGCTGTGTGTATTTTAGGTACAGTGGCTGACTCATTCCTCCCACATAATTACCTCCTGGCCGACCAGGCACCGCCTTGTTTATTGTACAGTAAATGGATGTGCAATGAGGGAGGCCACTTCAAGGAAATCCCTCTAAAAAGGGGTATCCCCAGACCAAGGAAACCCTCTACATCCCCTCCTCCCCCTCCCCTTTCTCCTTTTTAGACCACCATATGAAACCTTCCATCTTCCTACAGCTTTTGACTCCTTTTTTCCATCCTTTTTTTCCATGCCACGCTGCTGTGGCTGGCTGGCCCTGTATGGTTTTAATGAATTCCAAATGTTGGGAAAAGAATGCCTCTCTCTTCCTCCATTTTCCCTCTTACTGTGACCTTTGTCACTTCTCTAATGTGTAGGAAAACATATTGAAGTGCACATACACATGCTTTCTCACACCTAGATTCACATAGATGATAAGTGGAAAAGAGGGAGAAGCGAAGAGAAAGAAAGCTGGAGTAAGATGGGAGGTAGAGCCAATTGGAGGAGTTGACAAATATTGCATATGTTCACTAGTTGCAGCATATGAGTATGAAAATGCAAAATGGCAATCAATAGCCGTTTCGGTGCCTCTGCGCTGATGTCTGGTTGAGAGGTATTTGTCTGTCTGGCAGCCATATGTTGACATGTCAGGAAATCAGCCAGTGAGCCATTCACTGACCTTTTGAGTGGCCCTTCCTGCTCCAGTTGTGGAAACACTTTGTGCCGCACTAACACGGGATTCAGTCTTTGAATGCTGAATATTTTTCATTTAATTGCATTATTTAAAAAATAAATTATTTCAGAGGGAGAATCCTAATTTTCAATGGTGCCAAGGTATACATTCACAACTAAAATCAAATAATTTGAGAGCGGAACTGACCGTCTAAACAACATCCCAGTAGTCTTTCTTTTTCTCATCAATAATAGAAAGCAAGATTTATTTAAAAATGTCAAGAGGCATGTTGTCTACAACATCACTTTCAAAACATAACTCACATCATGAGTTAGTTGCTTTAATTTAAACTTTAAATTGTTTTTGTCTTAAATAAACAGGATAAAACAATGATTTTGAAGACAATGTTTGGATAGGAATTACAAATGAGCTGCAGCATGAGGATGTTGTCTTTAAATTAATAGGCACACTCCACAATGCACACAGCAGGAACTGTTCACAATATATTAGTTGTAGAACTCTAACCATTTATTTGCAAAATTGTGTCGTGATTTATGTGAATAGTCAGGCGCGTCAAATTTGCCTCTGAATTATTCCAAATATCCTGCCGTTTATTTGTGTTGCTGTTGGTGTGTAAAGACCTTTAGATGGCCATTTAAAGGCTGACCTTGTGCTCCTTACTGGGGAACATCATAACCCTGTAGCTTGAAGGTTGATATAACACTGTTTTCCCCACTTAGTGTTTGTTATATAATGTAAGATTGTTCCACTATAGCATTAACCATTTGGAAAAATCCATCATGCCCTCAAGTTTGTGTTGGACTTAGAATGGAAACTGTTAGCTTGGGTTGCTAACGTCAGCACCAATGTTTGGCAGTAGCTCAATAGTGGAAACCTTGTGATGATCACAGATCAAAAAGCTTAGGATGGAAATATTGCTAAAAATATATAATTTAAATATTTAATTTAAAGTAACAAATGTGTGTGATTTCACTACAATATTTTTGTGCATCTGTGTGGATGTATATGCATACAGTTTATACATGTCTCTATTTGGCTGGTTGCTTCACTGTGAGTGTCCATGTGGGCTTCACTGTCACCACACACATACAAACCTTCCTGCATTTTTGTTTGCATTGTGCACTCTTTGTGTTCATGTTTTTGTGTCCATGTGTCTTCTTCTTACTGACTGCATGTGTGGCTTCTGGGTGTGGAGTTTGAGTCAATTTGTCTCTCTCTTGACCCTTGTCCTGGGTGTGGCAGATAATGACCCAAGACTGTGTGGAAGAATGCAGAAGTTACCAGCCTTGGGGGCCCCTCCTCCCTTTCCCTCTCCTAAAACGGTCTCACTTCCCCCATGCTTGAAACTCTCCCTTTTTTTAGGATGTCCTTTTTTCAGTTGCTGTATATTTCTCTGTCTTCTGTCCTCTTCCGTCTGCTGGTTGTCATTCTGTCCTCCTTGGTGTCATTTGCTTCTGACTTTCCTCCATCTTTATCCCAACCAAATTTTGTGTGTACTACTGTGAGTCATCTAATCGTTTTCTGGCTGAATCCAACCCTTTCTCCCCCACAGGAATGTGCTGTTTGTACATAAACACAACAAGACGTGTGATAAGAACATGTCTGCACAAGGACAGCATTCTGACCCTTATCAGTGGAACTGTGGTGGCAGGAAGACAAGATTAGTCATTAAATGCCAGGTCTGAGTTCAGTTGGGGGGAATTGCCGGGATAATGAACTTGCAGATCCAAAAATATTTGGGTTTAAATTATCATCATGTGGTTGCTACTTTTAGAAGAATTGAATAAAGGTCCCATATTATAAAAAACACCTATACAAAACACCTGGTCTCTACACCTATAAACTGGTCCTCCCTGAGCCTGCCAACTCCCAAAATAAGCTCTTTGAGCTTCTACAGGCTGTTCAGATTCAGCTCCCATTGTTACGTAACAAAGGGAATCATTTGCATAGACCGATGTCCTCTGATGATAGGAGATATCCGAGAGGGGGCGTTGCATAAGTGCTTCTATTCTGTCCCAGCTACAGAAGAACAGAAGAGACAGTGGTTGCATTTTATTTTTAATGACAATGTGACGCCTACGGTCCGTGTTAGCTTGTATGTGTGTGCTAACCACTTCACATAGGACTGCTTTAGAAATGAGGCTCAGTACTAAGCTGGCTTTGCCTCAACACTGACCCTTGTTAAAGGAACCCAGCAACCTCACCTGAGACACATAGGAGTCATAGCGATACATCCATGTAAACATTGGTGCATGCTACTGCTAGCGTAAGTGGCATTCTCTCCATCTCTCCAAGTAGGCGATGACAGATGGAGCTCATTAGCATTTAAAGGTGCAGGCACAGAAACGGTGTGTTCTCAGCAGAGCTCATTTGAGCAACCTTTAGACAGCTGAAATTCAGGACCACAGATGGGTTTGGGGCAAAGCATATCGAATCCAGTGTTGTTGGACCTCTGACAGCTGTGTGGAATTGACAAAAAACTGTATAATAGGGGACCTTTAATGAAACATTATGAAATGTTTCTCTGGTTCAAAGCAGTTTCTACCGTTCATTTTGGCATAAGATATTAAAATATCATTTGAATTATTTCAAACAGATATCACAGATGCAATACTGGATAACCAAGTAATATGCTCTTCAAAAATGTTTCTGTCCACTGTTTTTATGTGCATTTTGAATTGGTGCAAAAACAGACCTGAGTGGAAATGCAGACAGGTGGTGCAGGTAACCAACTTCACTGTTTTACAGCTGACATCATCAAAAATATGTGACTGCATGTAGGCAACAGAAGTGGTGTTTGGTTGTCAGAATTAACATTCCAACAGACTTGAGTTCTACAGAGCAACAGGTGTTTCAGTCTAAAGCTGCTATACACGATTGGAAGCCTTTCAATTGCCTCTTAACAGCTCTCAATATCTTAGCAGATCTGTTGGCTCGCAGCTAATGGTGCTAACAGCGCTTACAGTGCAAATTATGGCAAAACTGCTGACAAAGCTCACAGTGGTACACTTCTGTGATGACCGCATCGTCCTACCTAACCAAGTAGTTTCTTGCCTAAACATAAGTGTATTTGTTTAAATTGGTAGCATTAACCACATGTTTACTGCGCCAGGTGTGGAGCATCATAGTTTAGCATATATCTGACCCCAAGAGGTCCTGACCAAATGTCTTTATGTGTTGAGTGGATAATGAGAACAGGTTGTTCACAAGCATACCATATTTAAGAATAACATTGGGTCAAAAAACAACCTGTCCATGTTTGCTACTCAGGTACTGGGTATAATTAAAAATAGGGTTGATCATCTCAAGAAACCAGCAAGAGTGCAGTATTTCCGTTTAAAGGAGCTATTACTGGCTTTTTTGATTGCCTGTCAACGGTTCCCAACATTGCGACAACTGAGCTGGTGGCTTACGATAGCTTCCATGACAAAGCCGTCATCTTGCCTAGCCAAGAAGTTTAGTTCCCTAAATGCTCGTTTTTGAAAAAGGATCCAAGAGTAAAGCCCAGCCCACAACTCTTTTCCAATTTAATAGCAAGTTGGCCACTCCCCTAAAATGTGCATTGTGTTTTTATGTTATTGTTAGTATTCACAGGTGTCAAACCCGCAGCTTGGAAGACGTAAAGATGTTGTAAAGAAAATTTCAACAAATATGAAATTACATGTTTGAAGATTACTAACTCTGACTAAGTATTTCATTGGTGCCAACCAAGTTGGCTCAAAATAGCAAATTGGATCAATATTGAAGGATTTTTGGTGTGTAGCTGTTTTTTTGGTTGATATTGCAACAGTAATGTACAAACTAAATTCAGGTGTCCCTGAAATGATGTCAGGCATATGATGGATGATGTCAGGCATATGATGGACACACATTTGTTTGCTTTGTTGGCACAGACATCACACAGCCCTTACTCCTCAATAATTGACCAATACTCCAACATGACCAACATAGATACCATGAGTCATAGTGAGCTGCAACTGGACGAAACCACATAGTCATAAATCTTCCGTGAAATGGCAGGCGCCAGTTTCCATGGTAACAGGACATAGCAGCTGACTCATTGACTGAAATGAATAAACCTTCAACTTCCCTTCAAAATAAGAAATGATTAGCAGCGCCGTGAAAACCAGGCCCATTCTCTTGCAGCCAGACTTAAAATCCCCAGGATGTCATTCCTCCTATGCACAAATCTCCCAAGTCAGACATTACATAACGGTGTCGGGTTACAATGCAGAACACATGCAGCGGGGCCCCCACAATGGCTTCATTTTCTTTTGCCACTGTGCTGAACACGGAAAGCCATTATCACGCCAGGAAATAATGGATTCAATCTATGACATTTGATTGAAAAAATTGGAATGAAACGTTGCATGTTAAGTGAATGTTTTTTCCATGAAAAGTCAGGTTTCCAAGAAGCAGAAGGGGGCAGTATAGTGCAGGGGCTTGGAGCTCAGGTAGAGGCAACAGGTAAAGTACACTCCTCCCCCAGTAGGTTTGACCAGCTTTTGACCAGTTGCTGTCCTTTGTTGTGTAATGTGGCTTATCTGATTTGGTTAGATTTAGGTGACTGAATGTGTGGTCTCTCTCTCTCTCTCTCTCTCTCTCTCTCTCTCTCTCTCTCTCTCGCTCTCTCTCTCTCTCTTTGTGTGTGTGTGTGGTTTCCAAAACAATGCCTTATAGAGAAAATAAACGGTGTATTCCCACATGCTGGTAAAAAAGTGTCCAACTGTTATCTCAACACAGCATACTGACTGGGTAGGAAATAACAGGTCTCCTCCCTTCTCCGTTGTTACCTTCACCCCACTCTGCCTTCAGCTGTTTGATTTTCCCCTTCACATCCCTTTCTCCTTTGACCTGACTTTAATGTTTAATGTTGTGTAACTTTTGGCAGGACCCCCTTCGTTATACCTCTCTTGGTTTGTGTTTCCTTCTAAAATGCAGAGGCTGGAAGCAGCTCTCGGCTGCTGTGGCATATCACTGTGACAATGCGGAAAAGCAGATGAATAGTGTGCGACAGAGACTGTAGACAAGGACTACATTCCAAATATCCATTTAAGGACTGTACATTTTAAATTAATTATACACAAACATTTATTTCCTACATGTCAATGACATATGTAATCCTCTAACATAACATTAAGGATAAACACAACACCTTCCTATAATATCCACATGTTTAATGTAAACAAACAAACTGATGCATGGGTGAAGAAGTGGCTCTCTATCATCATCCTCAGGCTTCACCGGGGACAATATCTGACGCCACAAATGTGAAGTTACACCACAGACAGCATCAACATCATGTTTTTCCCACCACACACATAATGTCAGTGACTCACAAAGAAAACTGTAGGCATTACTGTAGCTGGCTATTGGCACATGAACTAAAAAGGTTAACCAAGCAAAAAAAGAAATTAAAAGTTGTCAGACCCTTTTGATTTGTCTCTATGGCACTGTTTGATATCAATATGCGACACAATCACTCACAACTCGTCAAATATTTTTAAATATGCTTAACATTGTATTTAGGAAAATGATTGTAGATGAGCCCTAACCACAAAAACAAATGGGCGTTAATGTGCAATATTACAAAAAAAATGAATTAAAACAACTTTTTGATACGCCTGCGGAGCTAACCACATCATTGACTTTTTTGTTGAGATATACACAGCAACCCATATACAGGAACTGTGCTTTTACTGGTGTTTAAGAGGGAAAAACAAGCTCATGCTATGTTTACATGTGTACAAGAAATGCATTGCAGTGCATTAATGCTGCAGCTGCTCCCTTCAGAGCCACATAATAAAGAAAAAAAATTCTAAGCCAAATAGTTTGTTTTCCGGCCACTTCACTATGACTGCTCTACAGAGCTAGCGGCACTGGTGATAGCAGTAGCTTTGAACTGAAAGAACATCGTACACACTTAATCTTTCCAAATAGTGCAACAGCAGCAGCATCTGTGGAATAGTGATGAAAGACAAAACACAACTGGTACAATTTAGCTGTTGCAGCACTCAGGTTCCATAAATCAGGGTGTGTACGTCATAACAAACCCTTATATTTTTTAGATAAGGTTGAAATGAGAAGTTGTGAAAGGTCCATATCAATTATTGATACCGTCAGTAAATGGATCACAAAAGGTGCTGAATTATCAGCAGCAGCCATGTGATAGTTTACTCAGAACACACAGGCATGCAACCACACACACACACACACACACACACACACACACACACACACACATACACACACACACACACACTATTGCTGCAGAGGCCTTATTATTGTTGTAGAACTACTTAGGTAAATAAAAAATAAAATTGAGGTTACACTGAAGGCAGCTACACTGATACAGAATAGCGGGCTGCAGTATTGTAGTTTTGTAGGCCAACACTTAAGTTACCATTGCAAAAAAGCCAATTGGATTTTTTCGCTTGATGTTGAATGATTGAGCTTGTATTTACTTTGAGAAGATGAAGGAACCGAGCAAGAATACCATCTCAGTTCTGGGTTTCAGTGGTCAGTCCTTCATGCTCTATGGGAAGTCATGAGTTACACTATGAAATCCAGCCTGTTGAGCTGTGAAATGCATGGCTTTCTCGCTCCTCAAAAACCCTCAACTACACGTGGTGATGTTGAATCCAAATGTTTAAACTAACACACACAAAACACACATACATACAGTTGCTTATCCAATGGTGACTCAGTTCAGGCAGGTGGTTTAACCTGTCTAATCCCATAGTATCTATCGTCACATCCATTGCCACAAGACAATCTGTTTGTGGATGTTTCATTTCAACCTGTGTGACCGGATGTGAGAGGTTACATAAACAACCACACACACACACACACACACACACACACACACACACACTCACACTCTCTCACACACACACACACACACACACACACACTAATACACAAGTAATCATACTGCTAATCTGGGTCATTGTCAAACACTACTGTTATGTGTGTGTACAAGACAAGCTTTTTGAAACGGCACAGATGTTAAAAGGTAAAACTACAGTTCAGCCAAGCAGGGCCTCCTACCGACGCTATGTGCTCAAACACACGCACACGCACACACACACACACACACACAAATAGAGAGAGAGAGAAACCACTCCCTGGATCACAGGCTCTCTCCCTGTGGTTCAGGTCACTCCTAATTCACTCCAAATGTCTGAGCGAATTATTGAAGCAGGTGTGGTTGTCCACTGGAAGAAGGTTATGCAATACATGATAAGATAAAGTAGAACAGCAATATGAACATGTTTCACTTCATTTAAAATTGCAATAGAAATGTATGAAAATAGAAAACATATTTATAACATACAAACCGTTATTTTAAATTCTTCAATGTCAGGCTGAAATGAAAAAGACATTTTTACACCTTTAAGATCACATCCCCTTCATATTCTCCACCTGTTTAAACAATACAACAGAAATCTATTTCTATATATTTTTCTACCCAGGGAATAAAATATGATGCATGTTGACATCAGCAACCAATCAATCAGAGCTAGAGAAGGTGGTGGTCTTATCTTCTCAACCATCAAATTAACTTTATTCTTTGCTTTATTTAAAGTCCCCCGGTCCTAAACCCCAAGGCTTTGACCCTGAAGATGAAAGGTCTTATAGCAAACAACTCTGTTAAGTTAAAACACATACTTTCCAGCCACCCTCTGACGGCAATATTATAGGTTGTGCATAGGAGAGAAGTGGGGAATTGCACACCTCACATTCTTCCCTGAAACCCATAAATCTGTTTCTCCCTCCACACTGAAGCTCTTGTTTGGCTCTGACTCTCTTTTTTTATTGTACTTTCTCTTCATTCCACTCCCACTGCTTACCCCATAATCCATGCTTGTTCTCCCAGACTTATTGTTTGCATAAGAGACAGTCTGAGGTTGTAAGGACTGGCTTGCAGTATTCTCTCTATTTGCCTTTCTTGCCAGAGTTTAATTGATAGCACTCTCATACCTTTCTGATACATATGACTGAACAATGTGTTGCTCTCCATGCCATCCAAAATGAACCTCCCCTTCGCCCCTTACATGTACTGACTGTGATGTAAACCCAGTCTTGTGAATATGCTGTGAATTAGAATAACTTGACACTCAGAGCAAGTGGCATAATATAAAAAGCAAAAAAGACTGGGCGACCTTTGGTGGGCTGGAGGGGAGGGCGATGGGTCAAACAAACCCAGGAGACTGGTTTTTCGTGTCTCGTGTGAAATGGAGGTGTTGAAGTGAGTCACTTGGGTCAGTACCACCCAAAACATAGAAATCCTACTGGTGAAAAAATAAATCTACTGTTCTTCTGTTGGGAACTGAAACGTTGCATTTCCATCTTGTTTCTGTTCTGGAACATTAACAAACATAGAAATGGCCTCCAGCCTATTGTCAAAAATGTCTGCAGTGAGTTAAAAACATTGATTTTAAAAACATACTTTGGGATTTGTGTTAAACTTTCTTGGTACTCAAGGAATTTCAATCAGGCGATGTGAGTATGGATCCGTTGTTCCCCTCAAGCCGAAGATTCACTGATTGATCCATGGTGGAGTCCAAACTTTTTCAAAAATGCAGAAGAAAAACCGATCAACGTAGCCTACATTTCTTACTTGTGTTATGTACATAGATATTTTTCATAGTTATTTGAAGGCCAACCGTGATATTTTTCAAACCTTCAATAGGTTGTTTTATAACATTAGTCCAATGGCATGACATTACATGTGAAAAGCTTAAAATGTGCATCATGACACGCAAAATATTCTTACAATTGGTTTCCCGCATAGGAGGCGTAACACAAGCCACGTGTTGGAAGAGCAGTTTAGTGTCTACAGGATGCGTTCAGGCACAGTAAAGAGGTTAGATCACCTACCTTTAGACAGGGCTCAGAGCCCGCTTTGCAATCACTGTAGTTACTGTAATTGTAGAAGGTTTATAGATTTCATGCCTAAAAAAACACTGGTTCAAGCAACTAAAAAGTGCAGCTAAACCTGAATGCGAATGAGCATACCCAAAATCTTAAAGTATTTGTTTTGTTTACATATGTGACAAATCTGCATGTAAGATGATTGGAATACCATGGTTGTTGCAGAATACCGTAATCTAACACAACCTTTGTTTAAATTCTTTACCGCCTCAGCTTTACCAAACTCACCGATCATTACCCGTCCTATTGCCATACAACCATCCTGCCAACCCTCTTTCCCTATCTGCACGCCTCCACAGTCTCTCCCTTCCATCCCTAATGACTCCCGTTCCTTGTCTTCCTTTGCTCCATTTGCCATTTTGGTGCATTCCAATCCTCTGCCATCATACCTGCTTCTCACACAGGCCCTGCAGTCCACTAGTTTTCCTCTCTGCAGTGAATTTAGTTTTGGACAAAGACTCTTTGGTGTTGCTCTGGACTCTTTGCCCAATGTTCCCAGCTACTGAATAGAGAGAACATAAAATTAGATGTAACTGCCAGTAAACTTCGTGTATTTGGGCAATTTTTCATGTATTTTGTGCAGGCTCATTTAGCCCATTGTGCATATTATATTGCTTAAGATTGCTTTGCTTGTGGACTCATTTGACCAAGTCTGCTGGGCATGTCCTTTTCCGCTTCATAATGGCCCTTTATGAGTCACTCTTGGTCAGGAGAGGAAGCACAGACCCAGATCTTTAGGCTGAGATTTTTAGATATTCAAATTATTTGGTTATATGCCACTTCTTTTTTCTGTTCCCCACCGAGGAGTAGCCATGAGGGAGTGACTCACATCAGCTTTATTTCCCTTTTTGGGAGTGCCTGCATCATTGTGTTTCTCTTTTATTGTTCACTTCTCAACGTGCCAATGGACAATTTTGCTTACTTTGGAAGGTGTTATAAGCCTTATTGTATAGCCACATCTCAAATCCTGTTTTGGGGAACAAATGTAGCGTGTGACAAGCTTTTGGAAAATTGTACTTTTTGCAAATACAGGCTGATTTTGAATGGGATTTAAACAGGAATCACAACCACTAAAAGGGCTTTAGCACTTCTCAGTGACCAAATACAAATACTGTTTGATCCAGCTTGCAATTCCAAACCACAAAAAACTCAGGTTGTCAGTGTTACTTATCTGACTGTACCAGTGCCAAAATGACACACCTTGTAGCAGTACAATAGCAGTGGGATGACCCATTCCCCCTCTTTTTAGGTTAATTCTCTGATCTCCTTTGTTGCACGAGATGGCATATATAATGTATCACAAAGTGAAATTGAACCACTTGTTTTTTAAAAAGGTGGGAATTCAGCTCTGATTGTGATGTCCCAATTTTCACCATACATTGTGCTGAGATGTGTCCATCATCTCATGTAAAGAGTCCTTGAGTGTCCAAAAGTCCTATGAATTATTATTATTATTAGTTTGCCACACAGCCAAAATAAATTCCTCACGCGGCAATTAACACAAGCATTCTCAAAGTAATGTAATGGCTATGTTAGGATGTGATTTGGTGCATGCTGCCGCTGACTTTGAAGCACATGTCCAAGTCTTACTGTTGTGTCTTTCCCCTCACTGCATTTCCAAAGTGGACCTTTGTGCTTTTATGGTGAACAGACTGGGAACTCTGCTTGACCTTTTTCACATTTTTCTCCTAAATCTTTTAACCCCTCTAACAGTGAGGAGGGTTTGTAAGAAAAGTATGCCTCTCCAACCCAACACTAACCCTTTCTGGTTTTAGACTACACACAGAAACTATCCATCCATCCATCCATTTTCTACCGCTTATCCTGTATTCAGGGTAACAAGGGGCTGGAGCCGATCCCAGCTGTCATTGGGCGAAGGCAGGGTACACCCTGGACAGGACGCCAGTCTATCACAGGGCCGACATGTAGAGACAGACAACCATTCACGCTCACATTCACACCTACGGGCAATTTAGAGTAATCAATTAATCTATCCCCATCCTGCATGTCTTTGGACTGTGGGAGG
Organism: Chelidonichthys spinosus; assembly: GCA_029853015.1. Classification (NCBI taxonomy): domain Eukaryota; kingdom Metazoa; phylum Chordata; class Actinopteri; order Perciformes; family Triglidae; genus Chelidonichthys; species Chelidonichthys spinosus. The sequence goes on along the minus strand of CM056829.1, from coordinate 25,886,725 downwards.
AAGCCGGAGAACCCGGAGAGAACCCACGCTTACGCGGGGAGAACATGCAAACTCCACACAGAAGGAACCCGGGCCGACCCGGGGATCGAACCCGGGACCCTCTTGCTGTGAGGCGAGAGTGCTAACCACTACACCACCGTGCAGCCCACACAGAAACTAAATAAAATAAATTAAATGTAATTAAATGTATGTTTGTGCTGTTACACATTCACTGAGGCATTAGTGTTGGAGTTTACGCAAAAGGAAATACAGTTTTAGTAAACTGTGAAATCTTATAATATACTTTGACAAGCTTTATTAACATTTCCAGTCTGTTTGAAATCTTATCATCATCATGCTGTTACCACACAGTCTGTTTCCTCAGATTGGTGCCATGCCATTGTTCCAACAGCCTCAGTAGTCCAAAATGTGTCCTATTTTCTCATTGCATCCAATGTACAACAAACAGAAGTACATTGCTAATCATTATGCTGGCCCTTCTCAGTGTTGATATATTTCTACTAAGGCAAAGGTATGACCTTCCCTACTCTGCCTATGATTGGCTAAACCCAATATTCTTAACATAACCAGTATCATTACCAATGCGGAAGCCTCACCAACCGACAAACAAAGGCAATGACTACATGCCAGACTGTCTGTTATCGGATACTGCGCGATATCTCAACATTTTACAGACAGATCCCTGTTCGTTCAGGCGTTACACAGAGTTAAAATAGCTGTTAGCTTACAAGCTTCAAAATACGCTTTGTGTATAGGTATATTTTCCTTGATTTCAAACCAACATAAACACAAGATATTTTAAAAGGTCCAACAAATGGTGTCTACGGTGCTTTAAGCTTCATATAAATCACCTCGCTCACCACAATAATACATACTCATTACCACGATACAAAAGTCCAAAACTGGGCCTTTTCTATTTTAAAAAATTTACTTTCCATTACATATCCGATTATTTTAAATGTCAAAGCTGGGTCATTTTGTTGTCATTTGTTTTCGTATGTAATTTTAGCCCATTAAGTGGCACTAGATCTAATGTGCTGTGAAGAGGTTTTGGTCATTTTACGTATTTCTGTGAGATCAGGCTACTAACATATATATACTAACATAACTAACATATTTTGTAATATATTGCTGTTTTACATAATCCTTCACCGGAATATGTTGTAGATATTGCTGGTTTGGCCTATATCAGATTGCCTTTTTGTATTGTTTGTGTATCTGACATTTTTTTTTGCATGAAACTGCCTGCCTGGATAAATAAAAATGCCACCCACATTCTTTAGCGTCCATTTAGTCTTGAAACCCAAATCACCCCACACTATACCAAAATTAAGAGGGCCTCACTGAGCAGACAAACATTAGAGTAGGCCCATTTAAACACTGTAATCAGGCTTTGTATATGCTTTTGTGTCACTTTAAACACAGGCACACCCAGCTGCATATTTATAAGCAAGACACAATCTGGGGATGTGAACATTTACTGTGTACTTGTATACAGTGGGTCAGGAAAAAAAATGGTTCGCTTGAAGAGAAGAGAAAAAAGTGAAAAACTCTTTTGACATGTTTTACAGCCCACCTGTGACCCATCTAGCTGTCCAAGATCAAACAGTGATACAAACTGTGTGAAAACAAGATCGCTCGTGGGTTATACTGTGCACAGTACTCATCTACTCTCATCTGGCTGTCAGCAGGAAATCTTACAAAAACTACCTTGCTGTTAGTTGCATATCCTTCAACTTGTTCTGACGCATGTAGTTTATGTTTGGCATATTGTATTACTGAAGTCCAAGGCTATACTACGTGAATACCGGGATAGATTTAAATATACATCTCATGGACTTCTATGATTAGTGTCTGAGGGCCCTAGTTTCATAGACCAGGTGCAGTCAGCATGCAGCGCACGTGCGCCACGCCGACGGGGTGTGTACGCCTGGACTTTGCAAGTTTTGTGCACCGCACAGGCTAGCGCAGGCACTCCTCCCGTCACTCCCATCCACACAAGTGGGAAAGAGGGAGGAGAATAAGGCGTGAGTGGGAGACGAGGAGGAGACGAGGCGTGGACTGGGATTAATACAGCCGATTCAGATATTCACCAATCAAATGAGCTCCTCTCCTCTCCTTTAATGCGTTAGGGGAGGTTCAGTGCAAGATCCGTCACTTGACAACCCGATGACAGAAGCAGCGCCGCCGCTCCCACCACGCGCATCACGCGCTGTGAATGCGTATAGTCATAATAATTATAATGCCGATATTATAGAACTATAGAAATTGTAGGCACATTTTAGGCATGTATATCACAAAGCAGGGTCAGGGTGCACAGCAGACATAATAGCAAGCCGGCCGGGCCATTCATCATCATCATCACCATCTTCATCTGCGCTCCACAGCTGCACTGGATTCCCAGTCCAACATCAGAACGGTGGGACACCGGGACCTTGTGGACCGCTCAGACCAGCTGCAGCCCCAACTCTGGTTCCAGCTCGCGGCAAAGTTGCGCGTCTCTCCACTGACATAGTAATGTAGAGAAGTGTGAGGCAAGAGGCGAGACACTTTGTAGAGGTTGTGGTTGAAGAAGGGGCATTGTGTTTGATTGTCCAACAATTTGATCTCTATAGCAACACATTGTACCTCCTCCTGACTTTTTATCTGTGTCTTAGCATAGTTACCAAAACACATGGTTTCCAGGGGGAAATGCAGTGAGAGGCCTCATACTCATAAATCTTTCTGTTGAACACATGATTATGAGTTGCCTTGAAGGACCGCTCGAAGGAAGAGATTTACAACCCCATTAGTGTAAACATCTACATGATGCCTAAAGGTATACAGGTGTATGCAGCATGTGCTGCTGTCTAAATTAGTGTTTATAACTTGTGTTTGACCATCTCAGTGAATAACTTGTGTTAAACTTATAGCCGTCAGGTTGCTAGTCAGAGTTATAATCTAGCAAAAAGTGTTATCTTTACAGCTGGCAAACCAACTGGTACAGCTGTACTTTTAACAACACTTATAGGTCTTGTCAACTGTAACATTAACCTCAGCGCTGCCCCAGATTTAGTGATAATTAGCTGCATGCTAACATGCTAACCTAAGATGGTGGACATGCTAAATATATGTTTTATATTGTAAAACTTTATAAAAGTATGTCGAAAATTATATAGAAACCTCAACGGGAGAAGCACTGTGCATAGAATACGGGGTCAAGTATACATTTCTTATGGTACTGCCCCACAGAGCCCAAATGGCAGTAGACCCTTAGTCTTGTTTCTTTCTGAGTGATGTGTTATTATCTCTTGTGAATAGTACCTATGTTTGTTTGTATTTTTGGTGTTTAGCTTTAATCAATGTCAGATGTGTAGATTTAATTAAAAGACTGTAATCTAGAGAAGGCCTGGTTTGCAGTAGAACTGATGACATACAAGTCCATTGGCTATGTCAGCTTGAATTGTACCAGAGAGATATGACACTATAAATAACAAACTGAACATGATTTAAACCGTCTGTAATCAGAATGCACATGCCTGTGTTCCTGAATGTGTGTTTTCCTTGTCAATGTCACATCTTTGCACGCAGACAAGAATCTGACTGTAGTATCACACAGTTACTGAAGTGTGTTTGTATGGGTTGAACATAGAGATTCAAAAAGAAGGTGGCTCAAGACAGCTTGCATGGGAGGGCTAACATTTTTTCAGAAATGTCTCAGTGTCAATTCCAACTTGATTATGAATCTACCTTCTCACTGTACCCGAAGCCTTGATACAGTTTAACTGCAGACATGTAACTGTATATCACCTCCATAAAGACCTTATATAAAGACTGTATATGGGTTGATGGGTTGATGGGTTTATGAATGAATCTCTCACTCATATCAGTCAACAACATTGTTGGAGTATGAGTCAAACAGCATGCAGAGTGAACAGTTATGCGCAGATATGTTTGTGCCTTTTTTTTAATAATTTTTTTATAATGATTTTCCAGGTCCATATAGTCAATGATAATACATTTCGTGCCTCTCATTTAGCCTGCACGGTAAAGTATCCCAGACCCAGTGAGCAGTACAAAAGTGTGCAAGGACCATTATGTATTCACACATCCAGTAATATATACGTATAACCATTTTTTAAATATAGTAAAATAAGAACAATAACTTAATAAACAAGCATGCTGGGGTAAACCTCAATGACACCAATGTGGCATCATGACTTTTCGTAAATATACACGTGGCGTGGTGTGTTATCTGTACGCAATTGGAGCTATCCACGTGTATGTGTACATTCTGAGCGAAACGACCCATCACATCCACATGTTTGTCAGCGTCATCTAGCGAAACGACCCATCACATCTGCGTGTATGTAAACGCCCTTTAGGGTTAGGTTGATAAACACGCGAAAGGGCGATTGTGCGTAGTGATAACACACCATAATAGCATACGAGTTGGCGTGTCATTTCACGCCACTTTATGAGATCAGTCTGATGACACATAAAGCACACAAGGACACAAAAATCCACTTAAGACAAATGATGGTCATATTGGTGTGATATACGTTATCCATCTTTCCCATCTTTTCAGAAGAGTTCCCTGTTGCAATCTAAAAGCAAAGGAAATCCTTTCTGTTTAAAAAATATCATTTTGTCAATCCATTCTTCCACAGTAGGTTTTCCTGGTTTTAACCACCTCTAGGAATAGCTTTTCTGCTCGCAGCACTTAGGATCCGGAATAAGTATTTGACATTAGAAGAAACATTTTCTGATGTTATGGCACCCAAGTATAAAGACTCAAATTTAAATTGAATGTCTGTCTGAAAAATGCTTTGCAAAACTTTATATACCTCCTGCCAAAATGGAATCAATGATGCACAGGACCAGAATATGTTAAAATGGTTTGCATGTTTGTGCCTTTTACAAATTGAACCAGGCACATGTAATTACAACCTTAAAACACCCTCTATTCCAGGCCTGATGCCAATATCCTGTAACTTTTATTTTCCTTGCCCTTTCTCAGCAACACCAAGACATTTGGATGTAAAGTGCTGGGATTTGAAAGACACTGTTGTTCTGTGGCTTCATAGGGGTGATTGCATCTCAGTTTATGGTCGTTGGGAGAGTTGCACTTTTACAACTTAAGTTTGATGCATATAGAATTTACAACGAAGTAGGCTCCCTACTTTGTTGTAAATTGTATAATGAGGGAGAAGGATTTCTTGTTTTGGGAGGTATTTCACTCTATGTATTGTCTATTATAGTGTGAATCTGTAAATCTATCCATCTTTTCTATTTTTATGTATGATACGTAACTTGTGCGGCCAAATGTGATAGCTTGTCAAGCTATGGAAGAGAATTTAGCACCACATTTTGTCCAAACTAAAAAAATAGACTCTCCAGATCTCGAGAGTGAGTGGGTAGAATACATTAGCAAATGGCCCAGGATTTAGTGGCCATATGACCAGCCACGGCAAAACCAGGAACAAGTCGGCCTCGGGGCATTTTGAGTTATTCTGATTCTGATAATATTTGACGAAGTTGTGGCCATTTGAATGTATGCTTCTTTGAAAACCGTTCACTGAGAAAACTGGCCTGAAAGATTTGCAAATCTCACCTCACCTCACCTCACCTGGCCAGAAAGGAAACAAAATGGTGCTCATTTGCATCTCATTCAGATAAGCCCCCCCCCCCCCTACAGATGTCACTCAGTGATATCTGGTATCTGTTAAGCCCCTCACACACCGCCCAGACGTCCAACTGCCTTATCCGACGACTCTCCGCCCACTCTGTTGCCTCTCGTCTGACCCGTTCGGCAGAAAAGTTGCGTTGTACACACCGCTTCAACGTGCTTCCGACAACACAGCAGCGTGTACGTTCTGCGCTTGCGCGAGATGCAATAAGCCTCCTTCAGAGCGGGTGGCGCTAGTCTCGTGCCAGTACTCCAAAACAGGAAAACAGGAAATGACGGAACGGAGTGCAGATAAAAACAATGCACACACAGCCTTGGTTCAGTATTCGTTCGACTCGAGAAGACCTTTGTGGACTAAATACTTGGCATTTCTGGAAAGATGACTCTGGCTAGGGTGACACTCGCGTTGTGTGCTCTCGGGCTCATTATTTTACGAAGACGTCGTCTCAGTAGGGAACGAGTAATACAGAGAAACCGCACCGTCACTTCCGCCCCGCCCACACACCGCCATTGGATACTCTGATTCGCTAGCACACCGCCAATCAGAGTATCCAATGGCTCAGACGTCCAACGGCCCACCTCCTCAGACTTTGCATGCGAAGTCTGATCAGACAACGCCCAGGCGGCTGCGAAAGCTTCAGACGCAGCTGTACACACCAAACATATGTGTTCCCGACCTCGTCAGAGCCTCTCCAAACGCTTCAGACGTCCAACGGTTGGGCCGGTGTGTTCCTGCCTTTAGTCTGCAGGGCAGAAAGTATTGTAGTGGTTTGAACAATGGTTATCAAAAGCAGTTATCATGTAGGTAATGTTGATGTAGTGTTATTTTCGTTAGGCACTTTACTGGACTGATCAGAAATAGAAGGTACTTTATTGAAATGGAAATGCTTAAAGTGTACAATGTAAACATTGGAGGGAAAAAAAATCCTACAGTACAGACTACTAGAATTAAGTGAATTTAGTCCAGGCCCAGTCTCCACAAAGTGTTTGATTATATCGGTCAGGGTGTCTGCCAATTCTGAAAAGGAAAACAAAGAAGTTTCACATCATGTGTCATGCTAACAGGCACCTTCTAAGTAGCTAATGCTAATGATTTAGCAACTAGCCTATTGTCCTAAGGTAGGCTAGTTGCTAAACCATTAGCATCACAGTCAATTCAAGCAATGCCAAAAGGCCCCTTACGTAACTACTGTATGTCCGTTTGCTCTCTTTCGGCAGAAATAACTACAGCGCGTGAATGGCCAACAGTGATCAGTATGGAAATGAACTGCATCGCCGTACATGCCCCAGCAAAGACAGAGACAACGGCAGATTTTTTCCGAAACTACAAATACAAAATGTATACTTTTATGGCAACCAATGCTGTTATCTGAAACATGGAGTGGCTTCTTCATGATCTCAACTTGCATATTCTGCAAAAAAACAAAAATCACTAATTTTGAGGAAAAAAAGCTTATTTCGTCTTTTACGCAAATTTTTCCCACCCAACTTGTTGGAGTGGATGCAAGAGACCCGCAGGAGCCTAGAGCAAGGTCTTGTGTTGGTTGCTGGTAGGACACGCATTGGTAAGTACATGGTTGCAGTTGAATAGTCTATTTTGCCTCGGCAGGTAACTGAAGAAGTGACCTGGAAGTAAACAAGTGGCCGCCATGATAAGAGCCGTTTGAATTCTCTAAATGCAAAGGAAAGGAGCTCCAATGCTTCCTTTCAGATCTCCTTTAGTATAGGATGCAACGGACCTTCCTATACGAAAGGAAAGGAGATTACACCGCCCCACAATGCCTTGCAAGAGCAATATTTAAAGTGATACACACTTTGGCCGTTCATGAACACAAACGACATGCATATTTAACAATTACTTTCATGCAGACATATAGTAATTGGATTTGTGTTGATAAATGTGTGTGGACAGTAGGGCTGCACAAAAAAATCGTTAAAAAAATCGCGATCTCGATTCACACATACACGTGATCTCATTTCTACACACAGCGATTCTGAAGCATTTTATATCTCGAGCTGCATCACAAAGCGCCATATTTTTGAAGCGCCCCCAAATGCAGCACTGCCGCTGCCTCCTCCCTCAACCTATGGTAAAGCGTCTTTACAACACGTGATTCAGTGGAGGAAGCCGCCTGCAGTTGAGTGTTTGGAAAGAGAGAAGGTACGTGTCCACAGACAGCGGTGTTTCCCCGCGTCCCATTCATTGCGCCAGGCTCTACTCGCCGCCTCGGGAATGCTCGCGAACGCTTGAGAAAATCTTCTAAACTGAATCTTGTTGATCTAAAATAAAGACAGATTCAGCAACTGCATAGCTTATTTCTCGCTTAAAATGTTTTCAGAAACACCTTTCGGTGAACTATTATCGTAAAATAAGAGAGTTTCCAAACAAACCGCCATGTTGGTCTGCGTGATCCGGAGCAGACAGGACAGCTGTGAAAGCGATCGTCCAATCAGGTGCAGCCATGAAGTGTGCGCGTGATTGTATGAAGGAGAGCGCCTGTCAATCATCCTCTAGTGGCAGCCTGCCAAGTGTGCAATACTAGGAAGCGGCGCGTCCAATCGCGTTTAAAATCGCCCCTGTGGACACGTATTAGGTACGTGTCCAAAGATAATTTTTTTTATTTACTTTTGTAAAAATTACTTATCTTTAAATGATAGAACTACTATGCCTCTGCCAAAGCAACAAACGTGTTTTTGTTTTGTTAAAGTTCATCAGTGCAATAAACATTTTGTGGAAAAAAATCGTGCTAGAGAATCGTAATCTCAATTCTAAGCCAAAAAATTTTGATTTACATTTTTTCCAGAATCGTGCACCCCTAGGGGACAGTGATAATAATTTAATGGTATTTGTATTAATTTATTTTAATCATGTTACAAATCCATCCATCCATCCATCCATTGTCTACTGCTTATCCTTCATTTAGGGTCACGGGGGGGCTTGAGCCGATCCCAGCTGTCATTGGGCAAAGGCAGGGTACACCCTGGACAGGACGCCAGTCTATCACAGGGCCAACATGTAGAGACAGACAACCATTCACACTCACATTCACACCTACGGGCAATTTAGAGTAATCAATTAACCTATCACCATCCTGCATGACTTTGGACCCTCTTGCTGTGAGGCGACAGTGCTACCCACTACACCACCGTGCAGCCATCATGTTACAAATGTTTGACAAAAACAAAACTAAAACCGCAAATGAATTGTAAATACAGCAAACGGTCAAACAGGAAGGAGGAGCTGCTGGACCTGAAGCCGGTCAGTGAACGAGCTGTTTATAAACCAACAACATGGGGAGAAGTGGACGATGCACTTTTTGTAGTCCATTATTGTATTTTCTCCAGCGCAGACCCAGGTCACTCATCGGTGCTGATCATCTGCTGTTAATCATCAGCAGCATTATAATGACGTAGCTTAGTGAAGCGGTCGGATTCTCTGAGCAGGGACCCCTGTGTCCTCTCCCAGGGAGCGCTACCAAAAACGGCGCTGGATCACCTCCTTGGTTCTCTGGACACCTCTCTCTGGAGTGGCAGGTGAGTTGGGAGCTGTGGGCCCACTGAAGGACCTCGGACAGAAGATTGGGTGACAAGAACAAACGATTGGGAGGGCATGAGTTGGTCCTGGATGGCGGATCTGACTCTCTCCTTGACCTCCCAGGTGAGTGTAGCGACCAAGCGGGAGGGTGGAAAGATGGTATCAGTGCCAGCAGAGTCCCCCTCTTCCTCCTGGAACTGCCAGGACAGGGCTTCGGGCTTGAAGTTATGAGACCCCGGCAGATATGAGAGGGTGAAGTTGAACCATGTGAGCCAGTGTCGACACTCCTTCAAGGCGAACTTGACTGCGAGAAGCTCTCTGTTGCTCTCGGCCGGGGTCAAATGCTTGGAGAAAAACGTGCAGGGGTGTAGTTTCTGGTCGGTGGCAGCCCTCTGGGATAGGACCTCACCGACTCCCACATCGGAGGCGTCCACCTCGACCCCGAACTGCCATTCAGGATCTTGCATGACCACAATGGGGGCAGAAGTGAACCATGTCTTAAGGGCCCATGCCTGTCCTGGGCGGCCGACGTCCACCAGAAGGGCACCTTGGCAAGTTGGCAAACCCTAGGAACTGTTAAAGCTGCTTGCGGGAGTCCAGGACAGGCCAGGCAGTGACGGTGGAGACCTTTGAAGAGTCCATCTGCACGGTCCCCCTCCCTATGATGTACCACAGTAAGGAGACAGATGGGGCGTGGCACTCGCTCTTCTACGCCTTCACGAACAGAGGGTTCGCCAGAAGGTGATTCAGGACTAGCTGGACCTGGTGGATGTGTTTGTCTCTGGACCGGGAGAAGATCAGGATGTCGTCGAGGTAGACTTTGAATTTGTTAAGCATTGTCTTAGCATGTCGTTTCCCAGGGCTTGGAAGATAGCTGGGGCGTTGGTGAGGCCGAAGGGCATCACCAGGTACTCCTCATGGTCGGAGGGGGTGTTAAACGGCGTCTTCCATTTGTCCTCTTCGGGGATCCGGACCAGATGGTAGGCATTACGTAGGTCGAGCTTAGTGAAGATGGTGGCACCTTCAAGGAGCTCCAAGGCGGATGCGATGAGAGGAAGAGGGTAGCGCTTCTTTATCATCATACTGTTAAGCCCTGGATATTCAATGCACATATGAAGTGTCTTATCCATCTTTGATACGAAGAAGAACCCAGCTCCTGCCAGGGACAATGAGGAGTGGAATGTTCACCGCTGGAGAGCCCTTTATGCATTTGTCCATCAACTCTCTCTCAGGGACGGCCAGGGAATACAGGCGGCCTCTAGGTGGAGCAGAGCCGTGTTGGAGATCGATTCTGCAGTCGTAAGGTCTATGCGGAGGAAGAGATGTAGCCTTGGCCTTGCTGAACATCGTCCATAATGTTCACGTCGGAACTGGTTTCTATAAGCGTGGCAAGAGTCTGAGAGCACCGAGGCAACAGCAGTTGGGCTTGTGTGGCTCACCAGGACCTCCTCCTTCACTGGTGAGCCCGGGCTTTTACCGGACACTTGAAGATGAAGTGTCCTCCTTGACCAGTTTAGAGACAGAGGTTCCCCACACCGCATCGCTCTCTCTCTCTTTAGGGGTGTGGCTGGCCTGGCCGGCCAAATGGGCTCGAAGTCCCTCGTGGGTTGACCTGCAGGAGGGGATGACGGCCAGGGAGGAGCTGACAGGGAGGAGCTGACAGCCGCTTGATTGGACGTCGATCCAAGTGCCTCTCCGGTCGTCTGGCCTGGATGCGCATGCCGATGCGGGAGACCAGCTCGATGATGCAGTTGAGCGAGGAGGGCTCGTGTGATAAAGTCTGTAGCCCCAGAAGGAAAGCGTTGACCTGGGCCGGAGGCCACCTGAGGCATAAGGACCTTGCAATGCTACTCCGAACACCCTGTGAAGGTCTGGTAGGAGGAGCAGGCTGCCGTGGGTCGTTTCCACTCGGCCGTTCCCCACAGCCGAGCGCGACCCGTCAGATGGTTTCTGGTGAGTGCCACCCTGGCTTATTCGGAGGCGAAGGTGTTGGGCTGTAGGGAGAAGAGGACAGAACAGTTTGTGAGGACATACCTACTGGCAATTTAGAGTCATCAATGAACCTATCCCCATCCTGCATGTCTTTGGACTGTGGGAGGAAGCCAGAGAACCCGGTGAGAACCCACGCTTACACGGGGAGAACATGCAAACTCCACACAAAAGGAGCCCGGGCCGACCCGGGAATCGAACCCGGGACCCTCTCGCTTATTATTATTATTATTATTATTATTGTTATCATTATTATTATGAATAATAATAATAATAATAAAGATACTTCTAAAAAGTTCCTACCATATTAAGTATTAGTCAGCCCTTTGCTGAGTTGCATTACAAGCATCTAGCACTTCCTTTGTATATTTTAAGCATTTCTGTTCTCACTCAAACGTGAAAAGAAACCATCATGGAGAGTAAGACAAACCACATCAGCAAATAGCTACCACCAGGGGAGCAGAATACACAACCGCATGCCATCTTGTTGAAATCTTCTAGTCGGAGGCACACTTCAGAACTGTCTGACTATTGTGAGACTTTGTGCAGTATAAAATTGTTCATGTTTGACCAACAAATGTCTTTATTACATTTGGGCAATTGAAACCACACACAGCTTAAACAAGGGAGACTATTGTAGGCAGCGCTCTGATTGGAAACAGATTCAACACACACACATAATTTCCACTATTTACAAAAAAAACTTAATGCAGACTCCAACAACCACACAAACTCATAGACTTCCTTTTCCCACGTAAAGTCTGTGTATTTGTCTTTGCATTGTTCTACAGCCTGGAGGGACTGTTTGGGTTATCAGTCATTTTGCTTTTTAAAGGGGACACTCAGGCTTGGAGTATGAGCCTCAGAGCACTGACACAAATCTGTTTTACATGGGGACTGCGTCTGTGAATGAGTCTCCCCGTCCAGACCAGGAGGAGAGGCGACTTCATATCTGTAGTGACACACACACACGCGCTGCACACCACACAACTCCATGCGTAATTACACATTGTATGGTTCCATGTATTTACGTATCCATGGCAGCCACACAAACTATTTCCATATGCATCTGGCAAAGTCATCCTTGCTCTGTGGTAAACCCCCGTTGCCATGACGACTGTGGGTGTGGCGAGGGCTAGGGTGACATGGGTCATGGGCGGAGGAAAAAGTGTTGAGGAAGGATCATATGGGGACACGCACGGAGAAACATAACAGGAACATTTGGTGTATGTATGTGTGTGTGTTGATAAAAAACAGAGAAGAGGGATACATGCATATTCAATTAATGTAAATCCATAAGAGGAAAAGTCCTAACACGCGCCCACACACACGCACACTACACAAAGTCTTTGTTTTAGAAACCAGGAAATGATGCTGTTCAAAAAGAGAGGAAGGAAAGAGCAGGAGACAGAAAATCAAATAGAGAAGCCATTTTTTTGTGGGCACTGGTAAACTAGGCGCAGGGCCACTGAGCTGAGTAGGAACACATTTTTCCATGGAAAATCTTTGTTTTCTCTCCATGCCACTCTTTTTTCCCTCCATGTTTTTCTAACTATGCTTTATGGTATCTGGTCAAAGTGTTATAAATATCAGGCAGTAGTACTCTAGTAGAAAAAAGGAACATCATCTTTAGTTAAGCATTCTGTGCACACTTGTGTTTAAAAACAATAGTGAAATAAAGCCTGATCTCACAAAGACAAGCAAAATGACCAATGGAAGGGAAAATCTATTTGGATTTTCTGTTGAGGCGAACGCACAAATTGGTTCTATAGAAATATGTTTTAATCAAAGTGAGCATAGGGAGGAGGTTAGGGTGTGCATAGGGAGGAGGTTAGGGTGTACAGATGGGCCTAACATGGGTTTCAACCCCAGGAGTCCTGTGTGAAACCTAAAGTTATTATTGATTTATTTTAAATGATGTAAAGACATTTCTTTCCTAAACCTAACCAAGTACTCTTCTTGCCTAGACCCAACACTGTAGTTTTCTTGCCTAGACCTAACAAAGTAGATTTGTTGCCCAGACCTAACAATGTAGTTTTGTTTGTAAAACTAGTAAAAACTAGTTTTATTGCCTTACTGGTTCTTTTTCATAGCAATGAAGTCTTATTATTTTTCAATAAAATAATCCTGGTTAAAAATAAACAGGATATTTTCATCAGGTTATTATATTGCTCTTTCTAATAGACTACACCAAAACACACAAACTTTCTGAAGTGAGAAAGTTGCATGTTGACATTTAGATTGGCTGTTTCTCCTTACTGGATTACATTACATACATGTTACGTCTGTAATCATCACATCCCTGGGAAGGAAAGTGCTTTCTCGCATTTTCCATGAAAATTATGTCACATATTCAAAATTTTATGAGTTGTGGAAAGGCCATTTATTTTCTTTAGGGGAGGTTTAATTTTAGCAGAAAGTCTCCAAATGTTCCCTGCCAACACAATAATAATAATAATAATACATTTTATTTGTAATGCACTTTTCATTGTTAAGAACGATCTCAAGGTGCTACAGAGTAAAACAAAATGAAAACAAAATTAAAACAGAATTAAAGCAGGTTTAAGGACAGCACAAAAATACCACAATTTAACTAAAATACTTTTTAAAAAAGAAAAGTTTTTAGGCCCTTCTTAAAGTAGTCAATGTTTTGCGGAGCTTTCAGGTGATCAGGGAGGGAATCCCAGGGCGGCTGAACAGAAAGCCTAATGTGAGGAGTTCTTTGAGGTAGGGAGGGACATTTCTGTGGGTGCACTGATGGGTAAGGAGAGAGGTTTTATATTTGATCCTCAATGAAACAGGAAGCCAATGAAGTGAATGAAGGATGGTGTGATGTGATCAAACTATCATATGTGTCGGCATTGTTTGTGCTGTAAGCACTGTTAGCTGCTAGCCACAGCCTCAGACGGATTAACGAAAAAGATTGATTGAATTAAAAATTTGACGTGAGTTTGGTTGATGACTTTTTTTAGGAGGAGGATTGAGCCCTGAATAGCTTCAAACACTAAACAAGCTTAAATAGCTATCCATTCGGTTCAATATGTGCAAGTGAAAGCTCTGGGAAGTTTGCAATAGCATTTTTGAGCTTTGATTATGTTGTTACACTTGAATAAGAATTATTTTACATGATAAATTCCACCTAAACATTGTTGCAGGGTATTATTTGTCAGGATAGCATTTTTTTGCAATGCAGTTGTGAAGCAACAATGCAAAGCTCAATGGTTTAGCCTACAGGATTGCATGACAGTGTTCATCTGCCTCATGCCAGGCTACTAGATGCTGCTGTGTAATCTAATATTTATCCAGAAAATGCGATAGAACTGCTGTTCCAGAGGAAAGCAAAGTACAACAGGTGTGTCTATCTGGGATGTAGGGTCGTTTTTCACAGCTTGATGATAAAGAGGGCTGAACTGCAACACAATGGGGCCTTAAAACAAAATGTGCAGGGTAATTATAATGTATCCTGCCAGGAAGGGCTGCTGGACAGTTTGAAGATATTGTTGAACTTAAGACACACTGCACTGAAACCACCCAGTAACAAAAACCATCCCAGTCGCCAGGGGAAAAAAATGTGTTTTTTGCAAACCAAGAACATATTTAATGACACTGTTTTTGTATTTGGCTCAGGCAAGTGTTGTAATACAACAAGCGACGTCCATGGAAAAGGAATGTAGTATAATGGTTGGCCGTATTGAAATTTATGTGGTATGGAATTTACATGGTACAACAACGGGCAAAACAGATGGGAACAAACACAGGACTTTCATCTAGGAGGCCCTCTTCGTGTCTCGTATGACATCAAATTATTTATCAATTATCAATGCTAGTTATATGCTAGAGTTTTTACTTATAATGCAGCATTTCCTAATAATTTCAGCTAAGAGTGGTTGTCATATAATGCTGTTACATTATAATTTCAACACAGACCATGATCTTTTTTCCAACTATAACCAAGTAGTTATGTTGTCTAAGATTAACCAATCATTCCACGATGTTAACCATTTGGCATTCTGTGTTTCAAGTGTGATACAATGTGTATGAGACGTTGACATTCAACGTATCCTGTGGTTTGCAGAAAAGTACAATGTACAATTCTTGCGACTGCCATAATATCAAAATGCTATGACTTTCATCAGTCTTGTATGGTGACACACTGGTTTTTTATTTATTTTTAATGTGAATAATTTGCATGTCGATATTACATACTGTATTTAAACTGTTAATGACATGGCCAGAAAGCAACACTTTTTTTTGTCCAAAACAAGGTCGATTTGTCTGCACTTCTTATGTGTACTACACAACAAAGGATTCTCCGCCCTGTGTGTCTTTTATGGTCGACTACAGGGGCTAGAGAAAGTAACATGCATCAACACTACCTCAGTGCCACCCACACACACACCCACATAATCTCCAGTAGGTCTAACACAGTCTGACATGCCTTGTGACACCTTTGCGCAGAGCTGACAGCGATAGGTCCTCTGAGATGTTTATAGTGTTACAGCACACCCAGTTTAAAGGTCCCTCTATGTTAACACTCATTCATCAGAGTAAAAAATCCTGCTCAGGCGCAGTCAATCAAGACATATCAGCGGTCTGCTAAACTTGTGACTTGCCAGTAGATATCAACCTCAGGCTGTTACAATGATAGGTGTAACAATCACTTCAAGCATGCGACTGGTGATGAAATCCTCATTACCATTGATTGAGATGAATGGAATGAATGGCAGGCGTGCCATAATACGGTTACCACCCTCTGCTTAGTGAATAATTGAAACTCAAAATGAGATTAGCTTACCTCTTGACAGACAGGAGATGTTGTTGTCATTGCACATAAATGGAATATTACTCAGGTTGTCCAAATGAACCCGCAGATTTAAGTGTGTTTGTTGAAACAATTACTGGTTTAGTTTGAGTGATCATACAAATTATGTTGGGACTTAAAAATTATTATTTTCAGAGTATTGACTGAAAATCACGAGTGTTCTAAAAATCTTACATCCTACCTATATTCAAATCAAATGCAAATAAATGCTAAATGTATACTTTTCTGAATTAAAAATGGCCTATGCATCATGACTGCATTTGGTTTAAAAAGGCATTCAAGGTCACTAAACTATTTTCATGTTGGAAGTATTTTTTTGCCATTAGTCATTCGGCTTGGCCAGAATAATAAGAGTCATAGGATCAGTCAGAGCATATTTCATAATTCATGGTGGAATCATAGAAATTCAATTATCTTCCAAGCACTCTGAGAGTGATCTGCTCCTGTTTGTGTGACTTTTCAATTGACATCCCACATGACTCTAAACCTGGTGATCAAATACGATCAACATGTTTCTCTGCAGTCATGTGCATTTCACAAAGAAAAGCAGTTCCCTTTGGTCCTGTTTATTTGTCTTACTTACTGGATTTTCCCTTGTGGTAAAAGCTCACACTCACAACACCATATCAGTATTGCCGTATATAATGTTGTTAGTCTGAGTCGGCCCCCAATGCCCCACTTGTAGGCTGGCATCCGTTTGGGCTGAAGGAGTGGGATTTTACTTCGGTTTGTTTCCATACTAATAATGAGGCCAAGAGCCAATGGCCGGGAAGGAAGAAGGTTAGAGAAGATGGAGGATATGGTGGTGGAGGGGGTTGGATTTGTAATGCCAAGACTCATTAGTCATCATGGTGAGGGACTGGAGGAGGAAATAAATGGGGGAGGAGAGGAATGCAGGGCCGGTATTGGTGGAAGGACAGTTGAAGGTTGAGCCACCATGTATGGTGCTAAAGTTAGATGCTGCATGGTGGGAAACATGCTGCAGTTCCAGTGCAGGCAGGGATTATAGGAGCAATAGTGGCTTTGTTATCAGTGTGGTGTAAGAATTCTTTGTTTACAAAGTGAGGGGTTCTCTCAGGTCCCATCAGTTATGAATTTGTTTATAGAGACAAATGATATGTAAGTGTTATCAGAGGTGCGTGTCGTGTAGACAGCTAGACAAACACAAGACCACACAGTTGTAAACAAGCATAATTAAACATTGCCTAGAGTTCATCGTTTTTTAAAAGCCTCAGGCTCAATGGCGTTAACCTAACATACCTCTTGTTTGACAGCAATGAAAGTCAGCTGGTTAGTGCAGTTCACCTGGTTTGCAGATAGAAGTATACAAAACTGTAGGCCCTACATGTCATTATATGCGGAACAATGCAGCTGAATCATTTTGAGCCCTAAAGCATCCAACACCGATGGCAACGGTTGCGCTCAAATGTTGACATATAGGCATGCTAACATTTAGATTTCCCAAGTGCTGCTCACATTCATTATTGTTCTGTGTTGGTGTTTTAGTGAGAACCAGGAGTGACAGTGCTAACAACTGAGCTTGATGGTGCATGCTAGCACACCAAGAGAACGATGCTATGTGGTATACACTCTGATATCGAGCTGCTTTTATTGCAGTGTTTCTGTCCACTCAACTTATTTAAGTAATAGTTTGACAGTTTGGGATGAACACTTGTTTGCTTTCTTGCAGAGTTGGATGAGGTATGAAGCTACAGCTAGCATCTGGTAAGCTTAAGCCTAGCTTAGCAAAAACAATGGAAAGAGCTCAGAAGGTAAAAAACAACAGCATGCCAACACCTTTAATTCTTGCCAATTACCATATGACATTAAAATAATAAACCCATGATGCATGCAACGGTTTCTCACTCCCAACTTTTAAATGTGGCAGATTGGTCAGTGGCCCTATGCTTCAAACTATGAAGCTCTTCAGTGTACCTAGAAAATAAAAACAATACAAATAGAATTCTGTAGTTGAAAGAAATGCAGCAACAGGAAAATATATGAACTATTGTAAAGACTGTGCAGTAATGTTGTAGATTTAATGTATGAGACATGAGAACGTGACAGTGAAAACTCATGTCAAACTAGTAGAAAGGAAAGAAAAATGGTTGTTGAACTTATGTAAAACGTTGCCAAATGTACTGTAATTAGATGTTCGAAGAGAAATAAGCAGTTGCCACTTTACACACCAACACACACACACACACACACACACACACACACACACACACACACACACACACACACACACACACTACACACTAAACTTGTTCTGATATAGGCTATAGCTAGTCCTGGATAAAAGATGTTTTTTTTTTTCTTTTACCCGGATCCCTTGAATCAGCTGTAGTGTGTTTGCATAGTTTTGGAGACACACACACACACACGAACACACACACACACACACACACACACACACACACACTCTTTGACAACAGAGAAGCCTGTAGAGAGACCAGTACAGGTAATGGCTTTGACTGACTGGACGATGTGTCATCGAAGTGTAATGTTACAGCCCCGCCTCCCTCTCTCAACCAGGCTGACAGCCAATGGCAGCTCAGCACAGTCCCCTCCCACAGCCACAGGCTTTAAAATGCCTCAGTAGTTTCTTCTCTTTTCTATCCACACCGGTCTCTCCCCTCTGCCTGCCTGCCTGCCTTACTTGCCAACCAAGCCATTTGGTCTGACCTTCCCAGACTTATTTCATCCAAAAGAAAAAGAAAACCTCCAGATTTCAGAATGACCAGTTATAAGAGCAGCTACAGTGTGAAGAGTTCAAGCGGCCCACGGAACTTCAGCAGCAGGTCCTACACTGGACCAGGCGGCCTCAACACCCGCACGAGCTACAGTGTCAAGAGTAGCTATGGAGGAGGCAACAGAGGCTTTGGAGGCATCACCAGCTCCTCTGCCTATGGCCTGAATTCAAGCATGGGTGGTGGAGGCATGGGCTTTGGTGGTAGCATGGGTGGTTCAGGCTATGGTGGTGGCATGGGTGGTTCAGGCTTTGGTGGTGGCATGGGTGGTCAGGCCCCCATCACCGCCGTAACAGTGAACAGGAGCCTGCTGGCCCCCTTGAACCTCGACATTGACCCCACCATCCAAGCTGTCCGCACCCAGGAAAAGGAGCAGATTAAGACCCTCAACAACCGCTTCGCGTCCTTCATTGACAAGGTAAGAGCTTGTAATAGAGGGCAGAACGATTCAGTTTCTCTGTAGTGGTGTTGTCTCTTTCTCACACAGAAAGTGCTTTGGGTGCATGGAAAGCTCAGTCATGGTGTAGAGAAAAAGTTTCTTGCCTGTGCTGTGACATTGTTATGCAATATTTGATATAGAGGTCCATTTGTTTGCCACATGTCTTGCAATGCTGATTTCCACACTTTTGCTGCATGATTTATTCTCCTGTGCTCTTGTCACCTCCCAAGAATGCAGTGAAAATGTGCCCTAGTTCGAAGTTAGGGTTAGGCTATTTTTTTGGCTCAGGCTAACCTTGAATGGTGATGAAAAACAGACTTGCAGAAAGAAGAGACTGAGAAAGACAAATAGAGAGAGAGAAGCAAAGGGTGTGTCAGGGCAGAGCTCAGGGCTTGTGATACGAGTTACCTTGGGAATGATCCCTCCCTTAGCTGGGGTGTGGCTCTTTCTGCTGCCCTGGTGGCCCCCACCCCTCACATACACACACACACACACAGTCAGTACTGAATGCCATTGTTACATTGTAGACAAAACCTTATTTCCTCGGTGACACATTTTAAAAGGAGTGTCCAATGTTGACTTTTAATCATTCAAATCAGCATGTAATACTCAGGATTGTGTCTGTCCTCCGACGCTCAGCAGTGAGTTAATATTTAAAAAGGGTTTCATGTTCCGGTCAACGGCAGCTGACTGTCTACATATCAGCTCTCCACCTCCTCCTCCTGGTGCAATGATTAAAAGAACATAAAGTGCAATTTGCATACATCCACACAAAGGAGATAAAAGTATCTCATGGGTGGCTGTCCTTTCAAAAGCACTTTATTATCTGTATTTACTCCAGTTCTAGTGAGAAGCTCTTGGTGAGATCTCACCTGTAGAGTGCAGTGTATCAGGAGTGCAGTGAGCAGGGTCGATTGAGCTCACTACCTTGCTTTTGACTGTTCACAGATATGGAAAATCTCCCATCCAGCATCACCCCTCCCCCCAGCTATTATGTCGCCCTCACTTTCTCTCTTCACCTCCTTTCCTAGTCTCTGCTCTCCTCTCATCACATCGATAACACAGTTAAATATTTACCTTCCCACCATCTGCCTCCGGATACAACTTCCCTTCCCGTCCCCCTTCTCTGAGGGTATTTGCCTTCTTTGGCAGCGAACTTCGCTGTACAAAAACAGGAAGACATGATGAAGAAGGGTTAACCAGCCCTATTCGTCAATTGGCAGCTTTTTTCCGACCGCGTCTTGTTCTCCCTCCTCCCTCCACCCCCTGCCTCGTGTCAGGATACACGTACGTCAGGCCTTCCTTTGGAAAAGCACGGCCAGTCTGGAAACACAGCAAACAAGCCGCTTCCAAAGTTAGATAAGCAAAACAAAGACTGTAGCCGGTGAAATGGCAAAGCCAACCCCAATGATTGAGTGATCAGATGGCGATGTTTTTTTGTCAGGGCAGAGACTGCAGTTACATTGAACCTCCATGTATTTATTCATAACTGATTAGTCTTTTCATATTTGTTACAGTAAACAAGCATGTAACTGACTGATTACTAATGGCAACAAATAACCCTAATACTTCCCTCCCCTCTTTATCTACACGTCAGGTTCGCTTCCTGGAGCAGCAGAACAAGATGCTGGAGACCAAGTGGAACCTGCTGCAGGGGCAGACCACCACCCGCTCCAACATCGACGCCATGTTCGAGGCCTACATTGGCAACCTGCGCAGACAGCTTGACGGCCTGGGCAATGACAAAATGAAGCTGGAGGCCGACCTGCACAACATGCAGGGTCTGGTGGAGGACTTCAAGAACAAGTAAGTGTGGATCGGGACACTGAGTGCTCAAAACTACCTGTTACATGCAGGCTCAGGCCTATAAAGATACACATGGTTTATCAGCTTTTTTCATTTAGGTTGAACATTTTCAATACGCCCCCAAAACATAATTCATGAATAAAATACAGATGGATTTTTCAATGTACAACACCTCAAGTCAAATTTGTGCTTTAAAAGCAGCCTTGTTGCACATTGAGTTAATCTTTTTGTGGACTACTCCCTACATCTGTCCATTGTCTTGCATCATAGCACAAACTTTAGGGAATTACTGCACTGAGGAAGCATCTTCTGAACACCCACTTCATGACATTGCATGTGACTGAATGTACATTTTTACAGAGCAACAGCATTGTACACACAAACACAAACAGGAACAAAAGTGGCACACGTATTAGTTGTCAGTTGTCCACAAACAAATGAAGTGTACCAGCTGAGTTCAGAGGAGCCCCGAGGGAGAAATATCATTCACACTTCTCAGCTTGGCCCTGAGTCAACCCAGGCAAATGACAAAATTAGAGTTAGGGATGGACTGCTAGCACCTCCTAGTGTTACTCTGCGGTATAATCTACACAGCAGCATGAGATGAGGCTGTTTGAATATTCAAAATCCAACCGTGAACTGTATTTTTTCTCTCTCTAAGGTATGAAGATGAGATCAACAAGCGCACGGAATGTGAGAATGACTTTGTCCTCATCAAGAAGGTGAGCATCATAACTTACTACTTACCCTGAAAAGCTGCATTCTTCTAAACGTGAAATGACAAAAGTTTAGATTTACTGAAATATTCAATATAATCTGATCAAAAGGGACATTTGACACAGGACTAAGACTAAATACAAAATAGCTGACAACATTAAGGGAAAAATCGTTTTGACTAAAAGTTGACAAAATTGTAATGACCGTTCGGCGACTAAAACTATTTGATTTGTCATTAA
This sequence comes from Chelidonichthys spinosus, assembly GCA_029853015.1. Lineage (NCBI taxonomy): Eukaryota > Metazoa > Chordata > Actinopteri > Perciformes > Triglidae > Chelidonichthys > Chelidonichthys spinosus. The sequence goes on along the minus strand of CM056829.1, from coordinate 25,864,757 downwards.
TAAAAACTGTGAAGGATAAAAATGACTAAAATGTGACCAGACCAAACTCTAAAATAGTTGTAACAAACTCTTTCATCATTTCCAGGATGTTGATGAGGCCTACATGAATAAGGTTGAGCTGGAGGCCAAGCTCGAGAGTCTGACAGATGAGATCAACTTCCTCAGGTCGATCTATGAGGAGGTACGGACACACAATGCGTTTTGTTTGTTTGCCTATTTTTTTCTCAGCACCTATTTTGCAACTCTGTACATCTCTTGTGCAGTTCACGCTGGATCGCTGGATGGGTTTCCTCAATGACAGGGGAGTTTATTTCTGTCTCTTCTTGTGCGTCTCCAGGAACTTCATGAGCTCCAGAGCCAGATCAAGGACACTTCAGTCATTGTGGAGATGGACAACAGCCGTAACCTGGATATGGACTCCATTGTGGCTGAAGTCAAGGCTCAGTATGAGGATATCGCCAACAGAACCCGCTGCGAGGCAGAGACATGGTACAAAACCAAGGTGATTGAGAGCGCTTCTTATGTTTCAGTTTCTGTCTTCTCTTAATCTAGGTACATATGGTGACTGTTGCAAACCCTACTTGCCATGAGTACCTTTATACTGAAAGAAAGGTCAATCAGGTGAATCATTTCACGAGTCAGAGCATGCAGTGTTCTCATCAATAGGGTTTTGTTTTGTTTATTTAGTATGAGGAGATGCAGACATCAGCCAACAGATATGGAGATGACCTTAGGTCTACCAAGACAGAGATCGCAGACCTCAACCGCATGATCCAGAGACTCACATCAGAGATTGATGCCGTCAAGGGACAGGTATGGAAAAAAAAGTGTTTGGCTTCCTGGTATATGATATATAGTTTGTTATTGTCAGTTCATAATATGGGGAGTGGACAAAGACTGATGTTTTGGGGGGGATCTTTTATTCTCCCAGCGTGCCAACTTGGAGAACCAAATCGCTGAGGCCGAGGAGCGTGGTGAGATGGCAGTGAAGGACGCCAAATCTCGCATTAAGGACCTGGAAGAAGCCCTGCAGAGAGCCAAGCAGGACATGGCCCGCCAGATCAGAGAATACCAGGACCTGATGAACGTCAAGCTGGCTCTGGACATTGAGATCGCCACCTACAGAAAACTCCTGGAAGGAGAGGAGGACAGGCTGGCGACAGGCATCAAGGCTATCAACATCTCCCAACAGAGTAGTGAGTCATCTTCGCCGACCTCGACTTCATTGACTTCATTTATATTGACTGAAGTTAAATTCTCTAATTTGATTTTTTTTTTTTGGAGTAGTTTTTGTTGTTGTCAGTTCCATAGTTTTCGTTGGGTAACTGTTTTTTCTCCATTCTCTCAACAGCAAGCTATGGTGGTTATCCCATGGACAGCATGAAGAGCAGCTACTCAAGCGGCTATTCCAGTGGTTTTAGCAGCGGCTATGGAGGTGGCGTTAGTGGCGGATATGGCAGTAGCATGGGTGGCGGTAGCATGGGTGGCTTCAGCGGCGGCAGCAGTGGCGGCTACAGCACCCAGACCAAGAAGAACGTTGTTATCAAGATGATTGAGACCAAGGACGGCAGAGTGGTGTCCGAGTCTTCTGAGGTCATCGAGGATTAAGCAGTCTAGTTTAGATGTGCAACTACCTGTCTGCTATTACTCCCCCCCCCCCCAAACATTGAAGTAAAATGCTTGCAAGCCACTCTCCAATGGAGCCTCATCATTTTTTCCATATAGCAACAAATGATTCACAACACTACCAAAGATCTGAAAGCAACCAAAGAATTTATTTTTTATGTCCGATGTCTGACTGTGTTTACTACAAAAATATAGTTTTGTCTCAGAAAGTGAGATAACTATGAACTACGTATATAAATATAAAACACTCCCTTGAAAATCATTGCAACAGCTACATGAAGGGTTGTTTCCTTGTCAAAGGAATGTGAATCTAGTGAACGTTGTCAACCATTGTCTTAAAATTGCCTGCTACAGTAGGTAGTGCATGTCTTCCCTGTGCACAGTTCACCCGCACATCATACTGTTGTCCTGAGGTGCTGTTTTTGCTACCAAACCAAATTAAAAAAAAGTGTTTACCAAAAGAACATGATGTGTTTGTGTACATTTTTAATGCTGATGACTCAAAGAGCAATGTCTTTGTAGTTATTTCAAGTTTAAATTTACTTTAATTCCAATAAATCTGACCGGAATATTTAAAAGTGCAGTCTAGAAACAAATCAGTGACTTCTTAGCCATGTGCTTTAATCACAGGGGAAAATACATTTGCATAATCTTAATTTATATATTTTTTTTATATTATTATTGAACACTTAAAGGAGCAATGTGTAGCATATAACCTATTATTAACCTATAATAACCTATTGGCAGGAATGGATATGTGTACAGCCACCAGAGTTCTCATAAAAGTTTGGACCTGTTTTCAGCCAACACTGATCTTCTAAATGCTTGGAAAAAATTTCGGCCATCGTTTTCCTCCGAAACACTAACTTGTGAGAATGTTTTTGAACTGCAGATCTCCTGGTTCAAAAGGGTGGGTGCAATCTGCAACCTCACCACCAGAGGTCACTAAAACATACAGTCAAACCACACCGCCATCAATATCAGTATTGCGAGGCTGCAAAACAAACCATTTTTCTCTGTTTTGCCTTGGCGTCGTTTCAAGAAAATCGCCGTCCAGACGAATCCACTGAAAACGACTCAGCGCGCTGTAGTACATATTCCAGGCCCTTATGCGGCGCTGTTTGTGCTACAAAAATGCAGAAGAAGAGACGGAGCATGACCGGATGTTTGCCGTTGCTGTGGCAACACGTGAGAGCCACGGCTAAATATCCACCCAACCACCCGATCAATAAACACCCATAAGTTGACAATTTGGCCCGTATAAATAAAACCAACAATAAGCACCAACAGCCGTCACCCTAAGGACCTTGACGAGGCGTTGTCACACGTTGGGATGGATTAATTAGACAAATAAATGCCTACATTCATGGGAAGTTAGCTAGCAGTTGTTTGTTAACATCGTAATAAAGTAGCATATCTGCAACTTTTTCCCCGGAATATCGCCCCCCTCTCTCGGCTCTGTTATTTTTTCATACAGTGGCCCTGATACGCCGACGTACAGATGAGCAGAATATCTGCTACGAGCACGGAGGCCGCCATTATTGTTGTTGTTAGGAGACGTCGCGGGGGAAGAAGTCAGGCTCGAGGTTCGAGGAGCGGGGCGATGACGTCAGTGTATTCGTTTCCGCTGTCCACACGAAAACGAACACGAAACGGAGGGGTGCCGTTTTTTTCTTTTCCACCCTGAGAGCTGGTTTAAAAAAAGTGCGTTTTCAGGGCGCGAAAACGCCGGATTCGTATGGACGACAGGGCGAAACACACAAGACTTCTGCGTTTACGCACTGAAAACTTTTTCGTGTGGACAGGCCCTCAATTAAGGTGAGGGTTAGGAACTATGAAATCCTGTTTCTTTTGAGATAATGGTAAAGTAATAACCTAGAATCAACTCATGAGTGGGCCTGAAGTTTACGATTAGGAGAGAAATTTTACATTTTATTAAGATTTAATAATTGAAAACCTTTTCTTTATGAATGGTGCAAAATCCTGACGGCTGTCTCATGTTTGTGACTTCAAACACACAACTGGTCATTTAAAATTTGCTGATTTAAAAAAAAAAAGTTAATTACTTAATTTCTGGCTGTGTTTAGATATTGATAATTAAATCCGAAATATACAATACAGTGGTAAGCAGTGGTAACAATGCCTTCTCTCTACTGTCTCGACTGTACTGTACTAAAAAGAAAGTTCAGGAAAAAAGCCCAGCAGAAGATGTTCTTTCTACACCAGCTTGTGAACTTCAGTCTGCTTCAGGAGCTGCTGATACGCAATAATCCAGTCTGTTCTCCACATGCCCATCACTGTATTGTTTGGATCAACCACCAAACAGGAAAACACACAGACTATCATCCAGGATTTAAATCATCTCCAGGAATCGTACAAATACTGTACATAATCCTCCAGTCCATGTACGTCCATTCAGAATGTATTTGTTTTGTTGACAAAAGTTGACAAAAACTTTACTTTTTAGTTTTTACTTTGGATTAAACCAATTAAAATGCTGTAATTTTTTTACATGTAATTTTATTAAATTGACTCAAGTTAAATTTCTGATTCAGTACAAACTACATTTTTTTTTATGAAACGTAAGGCTAAAGGCAAATAACAACAGTTACAATACATTTACATCCAGGGCATTTAGCAGACTGTTGTCCAAAGTGACTTACAATAGGTAGTCGAAAGAAAGAAAGTATAACATATCATCACCAGTGATGGGAATAACGCCGTTACTTTTTTCAGTAACGAGTAATCTAATTGATTACTTATCTCATTATTATAACGCCATTATCGTTACTGCCAAAAAATGTGTCGCGTTACTACATTGAAGGCAGAAAATAACAAATGTTACGCCATAGTAAACAGAGACGCGTCACGCGCTAGGACCAAGCGGAAGACGGCCGCTCAAGCTGAAGCCTGTTTCCCTTAGTCTAGACCGCCCACAAGCTCCTCGATTGGCTCTGCTGTTTCTTGTGTGATTGGTCGTCCCCGCTGTCACTCCATCTTGTTTGCACACCGGTCTGCTAGTCTGCGGTCAGGAGTCCTACAGGCAGGGGCGCCGAAAATGGGGGGTAAAGGAGACGGATTCTAGGGGCCCATGATTGAGGGGGGACCAGAGAGGCCCCTAATGATGATGAAATTATAATACAGAACTAATAATGACACTAAGTTATTAACTAACATATAATCACAAATGTTTTATTTTCCATGTCCTGGTAACAATAACTTTATTTGTTTTGGAAACATCAACGCCTGCAGGGCCCCCCCTTCCCCCCCTCTATTTACGTAAAAGTGTGGTTTAACATAAATAAATTATCATTAAATCTTGGAAAACCGAAATACATGCTATATGGTAAAAGAGGCTGCAACAACAGTCCCAACATTCAAGTGAACGGAGTTAATATTGAGAGGGTCCGTGAGAATAAGGTTCTGGGAGTGATTATCGATGACATGTTAAGTTTGAAACCACACATACAGTGGCGGTGCTAGGTTTCATGACGCCCTGGGCGAACCTCACCTCCAGCGCCCCCCCACATACACACACACACACAAATGGACCCCCCCTGCCCCCCTGTTCAGACCAGACGGTAATTCTCTGCGACGGTCGACAAGCGTCATCTGTTGTTCATTCAGAGCTATTTTTTTTATCATAACCTCATAAAATAAATATGCCATTTTCCATCCATCCATCCATTTTCTACCGCTTATCCTGTATTTAGGGTCACGGGGGGGCTGGAGCCGATCCCAGCTGTCATTGGGCGAAGGCAGGGTACACCCTGGACAGGACGCCAGTCTATCACAGGGCTGACATGTAGAGACAGACAACCATTCACACTCACATTCACACCTACGGGCAATTTAGAGTCATCAATGAACCTATCCCCATCCTGCATGTCTTTGGACTGTGGGAGGAAGCCAGAGAACCCGGAGAGAACCCATGCTTACACGGGGAGAACATGCAAACTCCACACAGAAGGAACCCGGGCCGACCCGGGAATCGATCCCAGGATCCTCTTGCTGTGAGGCGAGAGTGCTACCCACTACACCACCGTGCAGCCCAATATGCCATTTTCTGTAACCAAAAAGTTTGTACACTTCTTCTATTTATCCGTTCACAGAGAGAGAGAGAGAGAGAGAGAGAGAGAGAGAGAGTGATGAGCTTGGTGTGTTGCGGCGGAGATGTAATAGAACTCTCATCAGACACCTTTTATCTTTAGCCTTGTAGGCATATTTATTATATCAACAGACGGGAGTAACATAACGTGCTACCGCTCTCCACGGCATCACCACACAGGGAGAAATAACTGAGACACCGGAACAGGTAGTGTAGGTGTCAGGTAACACAGAGGTAAAAACAACACTGCCCCCTATTGGACACGATGAGTAAGGGCATACAACAGTACTATACTTAACACCCAAGTGCCAAACAAATACTGAGCAAACTTCTTCAGTTGTGGTTTAGTGGCTGGTTTTGTCATCAAGTCAGCAATCATGTTGTCAGTAGGACAATAATTCAAACATATTCTCCCACTATTCACAGTTTCACGTATGAAATGATATTTGATATCAATATGTTTGCACCTTTGTCGGTTGACTGGGTTTCTAGCTAATGCAATAGCTCCTTGATTATCATCGTAAACCTTGGTTTGTGCATACTGACACTTATCAATACCCTTGAGTAACTGTTGCAAATACATACACTCCTGTATGGCTGACGCTAAGGCCATGTATTCTGCCTCGCAGGTAGACAGTGCAACTGTTGGTTGCTTTCGACTCTTCCATGAAATGAGTGCACTTTTCTCACTTAAACTGACACAGTACCCTGTGGTGCTACGTCTGTCTGTGACCTCAGATGCCCAGTCAGCATCACTGTGGACTATTAGACCAAGTTCACCTGTGTCATCCTTTTTAAAACATAACCCACGGTCTGTTGTACCTTTAAGATACCTGAACACATGCTTTGCAGTGTTCCAATGCTCCTCACTTGGCTTAGCAAAATGCTGGGAAAGTTTACTGACCACATAACTTAAGTCTGGTCTAGTGCAAGTAGCCAAATAGATCAAACTCCCCACTGCCTCTCGATAGATCCGTGGTTCTTCCATTTTTACAGCATTTTCTGTGTATTCGAGTTTTGACTCGGGTCTCTCTGGCCTTACAATCCTGCATCCCAAATCTGGAGAGGATTTTGTTCACATACCTGTGTTGTGACATTGTGACTTGATCCTCTGACTGTTTAAAATCTATCCCTAGAAAACTGTTTAATTTCCCCAGGTCTTTCATTTTAAACCTCTCAGTGAGCATCACTTTGACATTTTTCACAACCTCCTCATTGTTAGCAGCAATTATCAGATCATCAACCCACACAATCAGAATCACTTTTTCATTTTCTTTTTCCCTTGTGTATAGGCAGTTATCAGCAGGATTTTGATCAAAACCATTTTCAGTGAGATATGCATGCAACAGAGAATTCCAGTTTCGGCCTGGCTGCTTGAGACCATATAAGGACTTCTCTAATTTGCTAGCTTCTCTCCTGTTTTTGACTTTTTCTCATAACCTTCAGGTTGTTCGAGATAGACCTCACAGTCAATTGGTGCGTGTAGGTATGCGGTTTTCACATCCATTTGATGTAAAACTAGATCTTCCTGCACTGCTTTTTGCATGACTACTCTGACATTTGTCATGTCAGCAGTAGGCGAGAATGTTTCCTCATAATCGATGCCTTGTTTTTGGCTATAACCTTTTGCAACAAATCTTGCTTTATACTTATCTGACCCATCCGTATTACTCTTGAGTGTATACACCCACCTACCCCCCACTGCCTTTTTGCCTGGTGGCAACTGGGTGATTTTGAATGTATCATTCTCTTTTAGTGACTGCATTTCGTCATTCATTGCACTTATCCACTGCCGTGACCTGGTTGATCGTATGGCATCCTGGTAATTTTGTGGTATGTCGCAAACTGCTCTATAACATGCGTCTATACAAGTTATTTGCCTGTCTGCTGTGTCTTCCATGTCATATTCCTGTAGGTGCACAGGCCTTCTCCTAGCTCTAGGTGGGTTCTTTCTTCAACATTTTTCTGAACAGTTGGTAAGTAAAACAGATTACCACTCTCATGGAAGTCAAACCTGACCTTGGTGGTCATGTGGCTGTCTCCCTTCTTGAATGTCACTGTCGTTCCAGCATTTGTTGCCCTCGCCACTGAGAAGATGTCGTGTGGGTAGGTTGGCATGTACAGTGCCTCCTGTAGCTGCGCTCTTTGTTGTCGTCCCTCGTTGTCTAGCAGATAGATCAGCGCCGTCCCTCTGCGTTGCGCCATCCCACTGCACCTGGTCCCATCAGCCAGCTCGATAGAATGGGTGTCGGGCCGGAATGTGTTGTCAAAGCTCTTGAACTTGGCGATGTCGTTCACAATATGAGATGTCGCTCCGGCGTCCACCATTATCCCTTTCTTCTTCACGTTGACAGGTGGCCTCTCGCTGGTTGCATGCTTGGCCATGAAACATTGATCCCCGTCGTCGATGTCCTCCTCTTCTTCTGCAACTTTTCTGGCTCCGTCTTTTCCCTTTTTCCTGCAAAGAGACTCTGCGTGTGTGTTACTCTTGCAGTGACTGCACCACACTTTCTTGGTACACCTGGTTCTGATATGTCCTTTTTCTCCACATTTGTAACACGTCAGAGTGGCTTCCCCTTCCTTCCAGTGTGTCTTGGCTATTCATGTTGGCCTGATAAGTGACTGCCTGGCTGGTGGGTCTTCACAATGTAACAGTGAATGTTCTTCTTCTGTACAGCTGTATAAGGTTATCTATGTGTGACAGGTCGTTTCCCTTCCTGCCACTATATGGCACTGTGCCAATGAGTTGGGCACCCTGAATGAGGGGCGGTACGATACGCCCCTACTTATAGAGGTGCAGACACACCTGTCTCTCGTTTCCTTCGGTGGCTGCAGCCTGTCTTTCGCTGTGGTTCGGCGTGGCTGTTGCGGGCTTATATTCCTCCTCATCCAGGTAATGCTCTTTGCTGGTCCTCTGTTGTGCATTTGTGCATAAATGGGCATTTTGATGACGCGATCTCCGCTCTTTGCAGCCAAGCGGCCACTGTGGGAGACGAGGCGCTCCGCCGGAGGCCCTCCCGGGCTGCGCTCACCTCAACAATTGTCTGCCATCCAGCGGCTCTGTCGCTCAGTTCCCAGCTTAATATTCCTTGTGTTCTGGTGTAGCTGAGTGATTGACCCGCAGCACGAGCCGTTGTCCCTCCGTCACTCTGGTCGTCACTGTAGCGTCGCGTCGTGGTATGTACAAATTCATTTTCTAGAGATGTCGATTTTAATGTGTATGTTTGCTAAATTATAGTGGTGTGCCTTCTTATAGAGGCCGTGGTGAATGGTCGGTCTGTGTCCAGCCACCCCTCCTGAAGATCCACGCTGCTGTTTTGGCTCTGTTAAATTGATGGACGTTCTTTTTTTCCACTGATGATTTTCTGTTTGTTAATCAGCTGTGTGGCTGTCCCATGAATGTGTCCTAACGAGCTGGTCAGTTGAGCGCTTTTGGCGTGGTCACTGTAAAGCTGCCCACATTTAAAGGGGCACTTCACTGTGTTTATTGATTTGTGCTTCAGTAATTAGTTTCCATTTTTGTGAGTTCATGTTTTTGTTTTCATTGTTTTGTCGCACCAGTCCTGTGTTGCACCCGGTTGCATGTTTTAACTTGTTTTGTGTGCTTTGGTTAGGTGCTGTGGTCCAAGGCGGCAGTTCCGTCCCTGGTGGTGGTCCCCCTACACGAGTGTCCAGTGTGTGCGTGTGAGTGTTGTTTCACAGGTGTTTAATTTACAGACATCCATATTTTTGGTTTGGTCCTGCCGCCAGTAGACTACCGTCCTGCTTTTTTATCTGTTACTGTAGGGAGTAATATTATGCAACTAGTGTGTAGAGTGTGTAGTGTGTAGTGTGTGTGTGGTTTTGATTATTTTGCTAATTGACGTATGTTAAATAAAGTGTTCTTCAATTTGAAAACCGTCTCTTGCCCCTGTGGTATATCGAACCCGTGTGACCTCCTTCATAAAGAGTCACCCTAGAATTTCCTGGGGGTGAAATTACCCCAGGTGGCGTTGTGGCAACTCTAACTCCTTAACCCTCATGCCACATATGCTACCAATATTATTTGATCCCTTACATGAATTATCCAGAGGGTTCAGAATCTCATCATTAGTATTGCAAATATTAAGTTTCTGTCTGTTTCTTTTTTGAACCGTGCGTACACAGACAACTGGCTACGTCGAGGACGTAAATGTTTACATACTATAGGAGCTAAGTCCAATATGAATGCTCCTTGGTTTGACTCCCGAGTGACCTGGCTTACGCGCTATGTTTACCCAAAGCTTACATCTGCATTAAGTAACGACTGATCTGTTTGCTCATCCCCTTCTTGCAACACGTTTATTGCATACCATGACACCAATGACATATGAATACATCCAGATAGAACCCTCAGAGACATTAATAACGACTGTTTACACTTTGGGAATGACGCTACAGCACTCAAAAAACATATGCCCTTCGGGGGTCAAACAACAAAGGTAACGCCAATGACACCCCTTTATACCTGTGCCTGCAATAGGGCAGCAACATTCAGTGGACAAAACCAGACATTACAACATAAATAGAAAGCAGGAAATTACACATACATATAGTTTCCTCTAGATGGCACAAAGCAGAAACCAGACCACGAAAAACAGTACCGAAGTACCGCTTCCGGATTTGTGTGGTGTGATTAGTGATGGGAATAACGGCGTTAAATAACGGCGTCAGTAACGAGTAATCTAATTGATTACTTATCTCATTATTATAACGCCGTTATCCTTACTGCCAAAAAATGTGTCGCGTTACTACATTGAAGGCAGAAAATAACAAATGTTACGCTATAGTAAACAGAGACACGTCACGCGCTAGGACCAAGCGGAAGACGGCCGCTCAAGGTGAAGCCTGTTTCCCTTAGTCTAGACCGCCCACAAGCTCCTTGATTGGCTCTGCCGTTTCTTGTGTGATTGGCCGTCCCCTATGGCGTCATTTCGGTGCCAAAATTCGCGAGCATAAAAACCATATTCAGCGCGCATAAAGACCACTCTCTGCGCGCTCGCCGTCACTCTCTGCGCGCTCGTCGTCACTCTCTGCGCGCTCGCCGTCACTCTCTGCGCGCTCGCCGTCACTCTCTGCGCGCTCGCCGTCACTCTCTGCGCGCTCGCGGTCTCTGTGCACACGCTCGCTGTCACTTTCTGTGCCTTCTACGCGCTCGACTTTGCTGAGTTTTGGCACTCTGGGGGCGGGCATTGAATAGACGGCCCCGCAACCCCCCTCCTTTCTGATTGGTCACTTTAAACGCCTACTGTCTCCAGGTCAGAGCCAATCCGAGGCAGAGTAGGGCGGGTCATCATTGCGGTTGGCGGCAGCATTTGATGGCGGAATTGAGACGAGAGATTGCGGATCTCCATCACAATTACTCGCAAGCTGTTCAATAAATTCATAATTTAAATATAATTCATAATTTAAATATCTGTTTGTTCCTCAAGGTTGAGGAACAAACAGATATTTAAATTATGAATTTATTGAACAGCTTGCGAGTAATTGTGATGGAGATCCGCAATCTCTCGTCTCAATTCCGCCATCAAATGCGGCCGCCAACCGCAATGATGACCCGCCCTACTCTGCCTCGGATTGGCTCTGACCTGGAGACAGTAGGTGTTTAAAGTGACCAATCAGAAAGGAGGGGGGTTGCGGGGCCGTCTATCCAATGCCCGCCCCCAGAGTGCCAAAACTCAGCAAAGTCGAGCGCGTAGAAGGCACAGAGAGTGACAGCGAGCGTGTGCACAGAGACCGCGAGCGCGCAGAGAGTGACGGCGAGCGCGCAGAGAGTGACGGCGAGCGCGCAGAGAGTGACGGCGAGCGCGCAGAGAGTGACGGCGAGCGCGCAGAGAGTGGTCTTTATGCGCGCTGAATATGGTTTTTATGCTCGCGGATTTTGGCACTGAAATGACGCCATAGTCCCCGCTGTCACTCCATCTTGCTTGCACACCGACGGTCTGCTAGTCTGCGGTCCGGAGTCCTACAGGAGTCCGCTACAATGCGTTGGGAGTTTGTTCTGCCTGGTTCACGTAAACTAGAAGAGTTCGGTAAAGTTGGAAAGGTATTCACAAATTCGAACTTCCGGGATCAATAAATCTGAAGTGAAACGTTTTTCAAACACAGATGATGCCTCTGTCCCACCGTAATATCATAGATTACGAGCTACAAGGACCAAAACCCCGATTTCTTACAAAAATAAGCCGTCCTCCGAGCGGATCGGAGAACATTCATCTCTATGCGCAGCCGGCAGCTGAGCGAGTGCGAGCGTAGCGCAGGGACCGTCTGCAAAGTGCAAGATGAGAGCAAGACGCTGCAAACAAAAATCAATATATTGATCCATAACAGTGGAGTTATAACTCCACTGTTATACAGTACAGAGACTCCAAAATCACTACACACACCAAGGGCATCCTCATTGTCACACTACAACAGCTGTTTTGATTAAATGTGCCTTTTTATAATTTTGGTGAATTTTTTAATGGTATTAATCATTAATATCTTGCTATATTAATCAATAACTCCACTGTTATACAGTGCAGATACTCCAAAATCACTACACACACCAGGTGCCTCCTCATTGTCACACTACAACAGCTGTTTTGATTAAATGTGCCTTTTTATAATTTTGGTGATTTTTAATCTTTAATATCTTCCTGTATTAATCAATCGCTCCACTGTTATACAGTACAGGGACTCCAAAATCACTACACACACCAAGTGCCTCCTCATTGTCATACTACAACAGCTGTTTTGATAAAATGTGCCTCTTATAATTTTGGTGATTTTTTTAATGGTATTAATCATTAATATCTTGCTGTATTAATCAATAGCTCCACTGTTATACAGTGCAGAGACTCCAAAATCACTACACACACCAATTGCCTCCTCATTGGGGATGAAATGACAGGTGAGTTAATAAAAGGAAACATTTGGACCAAAATTTAACAATAACAATTTAGCAACATATGGGAATCTTCCTTTTCAAGGATACCTGTTCCAGACCTACACATTACAATCTCTGGTAAGAGCTAACCAGACTCACCTTCAGTCTCTTCAGTTCGGGGTGTTACATAAGTCACAATAGTGTGGAACTTGTACACAATGGTTCTATACAGATTGTCTGGGGATGACCGCAGATGCAATACCCAATGAAGATACTGCATGGTATTATTATAACGGTGGAGGTATTGATTAATATAGCAAAATATTAATGATTAAAAATCACCAAAATTAGGAAAAGGCACACATTTTCAAAACAGCTGTTGTAGTATGACAATGAGGAGGCACTTGGTGTGTGTAGTGATGTTGGAGTCCCTGTACTGTATAACAATGGAGCTATTGATTAATATAGCAAGATATTAATGATTAATACCATTAAAAAATTCACCAAAATTATAAAAAGGCACATATTTTCAAAACAGCTGTTGCAGTATGACAATGAGGAGACACGTGGTGTGTGTAGTGATGTTGGAGTCCCTTTACTGTATAACAATGGAGCTATTGATTAATATAGCAAGATATTAATGATTAATACCATTAAAAAATTCACCAAAATTATAAAAAGGCACATTTTATCAAAACAGCTGTTGTAGTATGAAAATGAGGAGGCCCTTGGTGTGTGTAGTGATTTTGGAGTCTCTGTACTGTATAACAGTGGAGCTATTGATTAACATAGCAAGATATTAATGATTAAAAATCACCAAAATTATAAAAAGGCACACATTTTCAAAACAGCTGTTGCAGTATGACAATGTGGAGACTCTTGGTGTGTGTAGTGATTTTGGAGTCTCTGTACTGTATAACAGTGGAGCTATTGATTAATATTAATCAATAACTTCAAAATGATACAGTGTAGTGTCACCAAACTCACTACACACGTCATTGGTCTCCTACAGATCACACTACAACACTTATTTGGGGGAAAAAAAGGCATTTTTCATAATTTCTGGGAATTTTTATTAGGAATATTAATCAATAACTTCAAAATGATACAGTGTAGTGTCACTAAACTCACTACACACGTCATTGATCTCCTATAGATTACACTACAACACTTATTTGGGAAAAAAAGGCATTTTTCATAATTCCTGGGCATTTTTATTAGGAATATTAATCAATAACTTCAAAATGATACAATGTAGTGTCACCAAACTCCCTACGCACGTCATTGGTCTCCTACAGATCACACTACAACACTTATTTGGGGAAAAAAAGGCATTTTTCATAATTCCTGGGCATTTTTATTAGGAATATTAATCAATAACTTCACTATAAAACAGTGTAGTGTCACCAAACTCACTACACACTTCATTGGTCTCCTACAGATCACACTACAATACTTGGTTTGAAAGAAAGGATAAATAAAGACAATAGCCATCAAAAATAGTTAACTCTTTAATCTTCAAGTAACTCACATATAATATATGTAAAATTTACATGTATATACACATCACAAAACCAAATTCAGTCACTCAGTGGCCAAGCAGTGGCCTTAAGACATGAACTGACACTCAAAAACAACATTTTGATTATCTGTGATGCAGAAAAACTATATGAAAAATAACTACGGCAAAATGAACGCTCCCAGAATAGACACACACACATCTTACTGTACATTATTACATTATTATTAACGATAGAGATCCACATTCCTATTTTTACATAGCAGGTGTCCTATCTCAGGTAAGACCTCGCCAAACTCACCTACAGCCTCTTTATGTAGGGTTGTTGCACAGTACACAATACCAAGGGGTATCTTTGCTTGGTGTTGTTGCCACTGTCATCCCAAGGCACTGCGTGTGAAACCACCTTGTGCAAGTTTCACACTGAATCTACAGGGATAAATTCATTAAACATATTAAGAAAGTGTTACCTCTACGTAATGCATAAACGTATATAATATTTGAATACTTTAATGTTGTGTCTGGTTCTTAACCCCAGATTATCTACTGATTATCCACTATTCAGATTATCTATTGATGTCTAAATCTCACCCAGACAGCATCAACAGCAGTTTTGGGCAGGTCCTCATTGCCACAGAAGGAACAGAACTCATCCTTTGAAACTGAAAAAAAGAAAATACAAGCCTTTATTACTGCTAAGATTGTAGGAAGTGTTTGACATATCAATGTAATATTTTGAGCAGTACCTGATCCTTTCAGAATTTCTTCTGGAAGGTGTGGGTTATCTTGCCAGGCTGCCACTTGATGTTAACCCAGTCCTCCTTTCCAAGTCTGTTACCTTTGAGCTTACTCTTTGGCTTTACAGAATGTGTGTGTAACCTATTTACTTCCCATAATCTATATCTATAATATTACCCAAATCTGTAGCCAGCCTTTCTGGAGCCTTCAACTTCATTTGAGCCTTGCTGAGAATCAACCACAAAAATGTGGTTTGAAAGGGCATGAAGATACTGTAACATGAAAAGGTAGCATCATTAAACCATATACCATCTTCAAATGTCTCATTAACAACAACAGCAACAATAATAAAACAATAAGCTTAATTTATGTAAAACTTCAAAACTGCAGTTGACAACTTGATGCACAGTAACCCTCTCATTGTCTGTGAGTTGATTCATTATAAAATTTGATAAAAGTACATAAAATATTCAACTAATAGTAATCTATGTACATTTATTTACTTGATTATAGGTATTCATAAACCTTTATAGGAGTTGCAAGATTGATAACTTTTAAATGGACAAACCATGAGCCATACATGAATGCTGTAAAGGCACTATAAGTAGCTTTATACTCACCACAAACTTCCAGTGCACATTTTTTATGTTGATGAATCCAATGGCTCCATCATAGTCATCAAATGTGACCTGACAAAATGTGTGAAAATGGAAAAAAGAACTGTATTTTTTCTGTAATATACTGAACCAAAAAACTAAGATTTCATGATGATATTACGTATTTTCCTCCACAGGACCAACCTAAAAGGTGAAGTGGCTATTGTAAATGTATTGGTTAAAAACAAGACTACAACAGTGATAATATAATAATGATTAAAGTTATACTCACCTTTTTTAACCCTTGCCTTGCCATCTGCTCTCTTGTGCCATGTACAATTGCACCCATGGTGTAGTGACTGATGAGGTACAGCCGGCCAGCAGTATCCTTAGAATTGAGGATGGCTCTCATGTAACATTCTATCACCTTTTGGAGAAAATTAATCACACAAAAATATTGGTATGTTGGTAATGGTAATGTAGAGACTAAAGTTAAGTCATATTTAATCGCATTGTTGTGAACATGTTTGAGAATGGGTCATTGATGCAACACTTTATCTAAAGACTGGTTTGTCTGAAGTCACACTCCAGACCTTCTTTCACAACAATCAGCTTGTTAAATCATTTTATGCATCACAACTCATAACATTTTCACATAATTTAAAAAAAAATTGATCCATCAACAAGTAGATTAATTTTAGATAAATCTGTGACATCAGTTCTAATGAGAGACTTGCCTCGCCTATGATGAGTTCATCTGGCCTCAAACTCTGAAATTCTCTGGGTGTAATTGTGCTTCTGTTCAGCATGTGGTACAATAGCCACAACAACTTCAGTTGGTTTGCATGTCCAAAGGGCGTCGACCTACAAGGATATGAACAATGAAACTGTAATCACTTCATACAGCATTTGCAATACTTTCAACATTCAACTGTCCTGAGTCTGTGATCTCTTTTAAGTCCCTTCTTAAAACATACTTTTATCGGACAGCCATTCCTGATTTTATCTGTTTTTTTGGTCTTTTCTTTTAAACCTGATGATTTTATGACTTCTTTACCTTATCTCTCTATCTTATCTCTAAATAAAGATTATTATCATTATAAGTATTATTGTTATTATAGAGAAAGCTGTCATTAAACTATCCCACATCATTCTGTATTCTAAATGCTTCCTTAACAATGCTTATATAGCTCTGGAAAGTGCAAATTACACTGACTTGGTTTTAATCTGTTTAGAGCAGTCATTTCATTTTAGTGAACAGCAAAAAAGTACCTCTGTGGCAGATGTCGAGTCTTTACTTGTGAGGACATTGCTGCTGTTCTTCCCATCTGCGCTCTTTTGAAGATCTTTGCCAGTGTTTAGAGTTGACTTTGCTCTCTTTGGAACTGGAATAGTGGTTGGAGCAGTATAGAATTTGGAACTGGCAGTCTGGGGCTTTGCTCCATCTCGCTTTGCCCATCCCTCCTGAGATTGAGTGAGGTCTTTTGGTAGCATGGGTTTAAGGAGTAACTGCTCAGAGAAGTCATGGGACATGATGTGTTCTCTGTATCTCCCCTGCAGAGAACCATACATTTTCCTGACAAATGTCCCTGGCCTCAGTCGCCTCTGCTTTTTCAGAATTGAGTGTTTGACAATTCCAAACCATCTCTCCACATGGCAGTTTGTTTCCCTTGTTTTACCTGGGCCAAATGTGTCATCTTCTTTGTCAGATGCATACCTTTTCAAATTCCCCAAAAGCAGACCACTCCACAGGGGGAAAATGCCGAGGTAGTTCTCAAACAGGACATCAACAACGCCTGGGCAGAAGTATGGATTTTCCTCATCATGTGGGCTCTCGGCATCTGTTTTTTCGAGGTCTCTCTGTACCTCCTCCAGGACCCTCTTGAACTCATATGTGAAGGGAGATCTGCCAACAATTGTGTGGGCATTTCTTCTTTCTTCATCATCTTCCTCCTGAGCTAAGGGGCTGTCATCTAATTTTTCAGTTTCTTCCATGTCAGGAATGTCACTTTTTTTTATTAAGTCCTGCATGACATTCAGATTGCTCAGGACAGTGGCGTTGTTGTATTTGCCAATTAGTACAGTGCACAGTGAGCGGAAGATTTTGAGTGCTGCCGTCATTGAGGTAGTGTTTTGTAACCTGGCAAAACCAAATGTTGCGAAATCCTTCAATCCTTTGTCTGCTGTTTTTCTTGAAATTGACTGAGTGACAGCTTTGAGCACGTGTGCAGAGCATATGTGTAGCACTGTAAACATTCTGATGTCCTTCCATGTCTTCAGTTTTGAACAAATAGAAAAAAGCCCTGTCTAGGTAGCTAACAATGCTCTCTCTGTTGAATGACAGAAGAACACTTTGCATTAGTGCCCAGCTGTAATCTGTTTCAACTTGATGTACTCTTAGTTTTGTGTATTGCGACAGTTTTCTTAAGAACTGCATTAGCCAGAATGTGATTGGTGGTACGGAGTGTTCATTTGTCAGCATTTCACAGATTGGGAGGGGAGGTGCATTCTGACCCCCTCCAGGAAGTGTGAGAGAGTAGTAGAGGACTTTTTTGGTCTGCCCGGGAACTTTGGATGCAACATTACCTGTAGCATCTAGGTGTAAGGTCAGCGGGGTCTTCTTTCTCAGGTGTTGCACAACTATGCTTACTCCTGTTTCAGTATACATGTGAACACCAAAGGGGTCAACTTGACAGTGCTGTATGTAGCCAGGCATCTTGTGAAATTTGGAGTCACATTCCTTTATGATGTTTTGAGTGAGGTACATCTCCATGAAAACATCATCATGAATTCTTTTCCCTTTACTAACCTCTGAACTAATCACTTTAAGAACATTTTTGTTCAGACTTCGGGTTATGTTTCCTGAAATCAGCTCGGCAACGGGTGTTTTTTTGAGTTTACTATAGTACAGTTGGCTCACTCCTTTGTGTATAGCGCTTGCTATTTTTCCTCTTCTTGTGTTTGCTGCAAGCCTGAATTTTTTTTCACTGGTTTTGTGTGACATTTTTCCTCTTTGGAGCACAGATATCTTAATCAAGTTTTCTCCCACTGGCTCCCTTTTCCTTTTAAAAAAGTATTTTGTACTACAGGATGGGAATGTACAAACTGCACTGATGGTTAAATATGGAGTATTAATTTTCCGGCTGTGAGGAGTTTTGATATGCTGGCTCTTGAAGGCAAGAGTACAACAGGGATTTTTCTGTCGGAAACTGTTGTACAAGACGTTGGTCCATGGTTGCCTCAGTTTTGTTGAGCCGTGCAGTGGAACAATTGTTTTCCATTTCTTTCTGTTTACTGTAATTGTGAACCTCTTTGATACAACTGGCAACTTTCTCCATTGTTTTCTGTTCCATGTCTTTCCATGTTTAGGTCGTGGTCCTGTCTGTAATGGCATCTCCTGTTTGTCATCTTCCTCATCTTTATGTGAGTCTTCATCTGTCACTTCCTGCAGTTGAACTCCTGTCTGTAATGGCATCTTCTGTTGTTTGTCTTCTTCCTCATCTTTATGTGAGTCTTCATCTGTCACTTCCTGTAGTTGAACTCCTGTCTGTAATGGCATCTTCTGTTGTTTGTCTTCTTCCTCATCTTTATGTGAGTCTTCATCTGTCACTTCCTGTAGTTGAACTCCTGTCTGTAATGGCATCTTCTGTTGTTTGTCTTCTTCCTCATCTTTATGTGAGTCTTCATCTGTCACTTCCTGTAGTTGAACTCCTGTCTGTAATGGCATCTTCTGTTGTTTGTCTTCTTCCTCATCTTTATGTGAGTCTTCATCTGTCACTTCCTGTAGTTGAACTCCTGTCTGTAATGGCATCTCCTGTTGTTCTTCCTCTGCCTCATTCTCTTTTGTGTCCTCATCTGATACTAGGTCTCTAGCATGGCTGTCTTCCTCTGTCTTTTTTGTCTTGTCCTGTTGTTTAATAGTCAGGTCCCTCACGCCTTTTCTATTTCTGGTCCATACAACCCACAGCCAATGACGGTTTTTCTTGTGATCTTGACCAAAAAGGGTTACAGATAGTTCAGACCAGATTTCTGAGGAATACTCTGTTTCTCTGTTTGTAATGTTAACACTCTTCATTGATCTGACAATAGCTTCCATTCCACCTGCCATTGCCCACAAATCTTTCCTCTGAGCTCTGCTTCCTTTTTTTAACTCTACCCATTGTCTTTAAATTGCCTCTAACCTAAGGAAAGGGGGACAGGAAAAGCCAAAACCTTCTGTCAAAATAAAGTGAGTTTGTGTAATAAAGTCTTGATAGAGCTAAAATCTACAGTAAAACCATGGTTGACACTTGACACAAGCAGTACATGAACATATCTATACATAACTAAGAACTAAACCACGTAAAAATGTCCTTAATTCGTAATTTCACATTATTCAATTATTTCACAATATGGTTAATGACGTCTTTTTATGCTATTACATATACAGTTTGGAGCTGATATCCAGTAAAATTTCAGTTAGTCGAATATGCACAAAATCTAGCAGAAATGTAAGAGTCTGAACAAGTATACAAGCATAGCGCAAATATTTTAATAACTACAATGAAAAGATTACTTACATATAACCATGGAGCAGGACTGGAGGCACATTTTAAAGGGAATCCATATGCATAGGCAGTTTATATATTCCTTTGTCCATGATAGAGGTTTTGCAGACTGAAATATCACTGCAGGCAGAGCTTAATTGAAAGTTGCTCCTGATTGGCTAGTGACTTAATCACCCTATCCATCCTGCATTTGATTGGTTCAAGGTAGTGGCAATTGGGCAACCACACCATACTAACATGTAACAAAATCCAAATCCCCCAAATTATACTGAAGCCCTCTCTCACAAACTAATTGTTTAGTATAGTACCCAACAGGAGTGGTTGAACTGAGGTTTATGATACTACACTGTATTAGTTATTGATTAATATTCCTAATAAAAATTCCCAGAGTTATTATTTTCCCAAATATGTGTTGTAGTGTGATCTGTAGGAGACCAATGAAGTGTATAGTGAGTTTGGTGACACTACACTGTATCATTTTGAAGTTATTGATTAATATTCCTAATAAAAATTCCCAGAAATTATGAGAAATGCCTTTTTTCCCCAAATAAGTGTTGTAGTGTGATCTGTAGGAGATCAATGAAGTGTGTAGTGATTTTGGTGACACTGCATTGTATTATAGTGAAGTTATTGATTAATATTCCTAATAAAAATTCCCAGAAATTATGAAAAATGCCTTTTTTTTCCCCAAATAAGTGTTGTAGTGTGATCTGTAGGAGACCAATGAAGTGTATAGTGAGTTTGGTGACACTACACTGTATCATTTTGAAGTTATTGATTAATATTCCTAATAAAAATTCCCAGAAATTATGAAAAATGCCTTTTTTTCCCAAATAAGTGTTGTAGTGTGATCTGTAGGAGACCAATGACGTGTATAGTGAGTTTGGGGACACTACACTGTATCATTTTGAAGTTATTGATTAATATTCCTAATAAAAATTCCCAGAAATTATGAAAAATGCCTTTTTTTCCCAAATAAGTGTTGTAGTGTGATCTGTAGGAGACCAATGACGTGTATAGTGAGTTTGGTGACACTACACTGTATCATTTTGAAGTTATTGATTAATATTCCTAATAAAAATTCCCAGAAATTATGAAAAGTGCCTTTTTTTCCCAAATAAGTGTTGTAGTGTGATCTGTAGGAGACCAATGACGTGTATAGTGAGTTTGGTGACACTACACTGTATCATTTTGAAGTTATTGATTAATATTCCTAATAAAAATTCCCAGAAATTATGAAAAGTGCCTTTTTTTCCCAAATAAGTGTTGTAGTGTGATCTGTAGGAGACCAATGACGTGTATAGTGAGTTTGGTGACACTACACTGTATCATTTTGAAGTTATTGATTAATATTCCTAATAAAAATTCCCAGAAATTATGAAAAATGCCTTTTTTTCCCAAATAAGTGTTGTAGTGTGATCTGTAGGAGACCAATGAAGTGTATAGTGAGTTTGGTGACACTACACTGTATCATTTTGAAGTTATTGATTAATATTCCTAATAAAAATTCCCAGAAATTATGAAAAATGCTTTTTTTTTCCCAAATAAGTGTTGTAGTGTGATCTGTAGGAGACCAATGACGTGTATAGTGAGTTTGGTGACACTATACTGTATCATTTTGAAGTTATTGATTAATATTCCTAATAAAAATTCCCAGAAATTATGAAAAATGCCTTTTTTTCACAAATAAGTGTTGTAGTGTGATCTGTAGGAGACCAATGACGTGTATAGTGAGTTTGGTGACACTACACTGTATCATTTTGAAGTTATTGATTAATATTCCTAATACAAATTCCCAGAAATTATGAAAAATGCCTTTTTTTCCCAAATAAGTGTTGTAGTGTGGTCTGTAGGAGACCAATGACGTGTATAGTGAGTTTGGTGACACTACACTGTATCATTTTGAAGTTATTGATTAATATTCCTAATAAAAATTCCCAGAAATTATGAGAAATGCCTTTTTTCCCCAAATAAGTGTTGTAGTGTGATCTGTAGGAGATCAATGAAGTGTGTAGTGATTTTGGTGACACTGCATTGTATTATAGTGAAGTTATTGATTAATATTCCTAATAAAAATTCCCAGAAATTATGAAAAATGCCTTTTTTTCCCAAATACATTTTGTAGTGTGATCTGTAGGAGACCAATGAAGTGTGTAGTGAGTTTGGTGACACTACACTGTATCATTTTGAAGTTATTGATTAATATTCCTAATAAAAATTCCCAGAAATTATGAAAAATGCCTTATTTTCCCAAATACATGTTGTAGTGTGATCTGTAGGAGACCAATGACGTGTGTAGTGAGTTTGGTGACACTACACTGTATCATATTGAAGTTATTGAATATTTTTATAATATCTCTTTTCGGTGTTGCACTTTGTCAGACGGTCCCTGCGCGCTGCTCTCACAGCCGGCTGCACGTAAACACTAATGTACTTGGTGTCGCTCCGAGGATGGCTCGTTTTGATGAAAATTAGGTTGTAGCTCGTTGTCTATCTTACTACAGTTGAAAATATGCGTGTTTTGTGTTTTAACAACGTTTCACTTCAGAGGTATTGATCCCGGAAGTGCGAATCTGCCAATATCTTTCCAACTTTACCGAACTAGCTAAAAGGATGTTAATATCAGAGGTTTCATTTACATTAACGTTTGAATCGGTGTCCGTGTGCGTATGTGGGCGCGCGCGCCAGGATGTTAAAAAAAGACATAAGAGACTTCTTTAGAAGTCAAAGTGTTACACCCATCCTGCAACACCTTCACTGGCTCCCAATAAAGTAGCATATCCACTTCAAGATCATCCTCATCATTTACTAAGCTCTCAATAATCTGATAAATTAACAAGCATAATTTAATGTGGCTTAGTTGTGACCCGTTGAGGTGCAATAAATATCAAAAGTTCCAAAAGATATATTGTGTTATATTTATCAATCCACTCTATGAGCATAATAATTATAATATCCAATAAAATGGTTTAGATTTGTGCACTGTGGATTTCTGTTTGCAGTGTATTGAGTATCCATTCAATTATAATACTCAGATTTATCATAAATAATTGAACACGCACATGTATTTTAAGTTCTGTCAATGAGGAATGGAGATGGGGTCCAAATTATTTGACACATCAGTATTTAAAAATTATTTGAAAGTGACGCAATAGTTACTTTCCAAAGTAACTAGTTACTTTTAGAATTTGTAACTCAGTAACTACTTTAGTTACTTTCTGGGAGAAGTAACTAGTACTTTAACTAGTTACTTTTTGTAACGAGTAACTTGCCCAACACTGGGTGTAATGTATGTTTTTGTTTGTTAGTTCAAGCTAAAATGCACTTGCTACAAGCGCAATTTTCAGCTATGAAATATTTTGATTACATTACAGCTGCACGGTGGTGTAGTGGTCAGCACTGTTGCCTTGCAGCAAGATGGGCCTGGGTTCTACTCCTTCAGTTATTATTGTCCATTGGCACTCCCTAGTGGGGAAATCAAGAGAGTGAACACATACACACACATACACTATAATATGGCCAGGGCCATAACAAGTGTGTGATGTCCACTATGAGGTTGTGTGCTTTGACAGGGGCGGGCAATGCCGCTATACCACCTCAACCTCCTCAAAGCATGGAGAGAGGCGGTACCCAGAGATATGAGTTGGGGCCTGAGGTGCCACAATCTAACAATCCCACCTCACTAATTTCTGATGACCTGCCCAATCTCCAGACCTGAACCCCTGAAAACCTCTGGAATGTGATCAAGGTGGGGGTCATAAGCATCAAACAAAGCCAGGCTGGTTTCATTTTGCACCAGGAGTGGTATGAAGTCACCAAGAGAGAGAGAGACTGGTAGAGAGATGCCAAGATGCATGAAAGCTGGGATTAAACATCAGGGTTATTCCATCAGATATTGATTTATGAACTATTCATATTCGTATTTTGTTGTTTAAAAATAATTATGAAAAAACACTGGATCTTTTTATATTATGACCAGTTGTCAAAGTTTTCTGGAAGTAAATGCTGTAAATGTCAATATTGTTATTTGGATTTTGGAAAAAAAATTGTCATTAGTTTATAGAATAAAGTTAAAATGTTGATTTTACTTGAACACACTATAAATAGTAAAACCACAGAGCTGACACCCTACAGATGTTATTGTGTTTTCTTTTTTTCCCACTACATCAGACAACTTTTCAAAAGTGTTGTTATTTATGTTGTTTGTATTCTTCTAAGTTTTATTTAAGAAATTATGACTATTTAAATAAGCTTTTGTCATTTACTCCTTGTTTTGCACATATTGTCTGGAAGCAGGTGAGAAGCTGGTAAGACCCCCTACATAACAGGGAATCAGATTTTTAAAAAGGACATTTTGTTAATATATTCCAATATAATAACGATATATATTTGAATAATCAAGTTTTCGACCAAACTATGTGTGGTACAATTTGTACTTCTGCGCTACAAATGTTTACTTACTAGCACCAGTGCCAAGCGAACATTCTTCCATCACGCTCCAACTGAATCAAAATTCTAGATGATTTGAGTCATATCTCCTTGCTGGTCAGCGCCTCCTGCTGCCGACGTGCTGTGGAGACTTCCCATGCACTAGCACTTGTGCTCGGTTCATACTTGACGACTTCAGTTTCACCAGGGCTGCTTGAAATATCGCCCTTCATAATTCTTCTCACTCTAAAAGTTGACCGTAGATTTGATTTTCCTTAGGAGTAAGGGGTGCACCTTCATGAACTTCACCAGCAGGCAGATATTTAAAGAACAGACTTGAAAAGGAAAGGCATATTTTTAAAATACATGTGACTTAATTTGTTAAGTATTTTCATTCAAATTTGTGATAGTATGCCTGTTTTTAATTAAATTAAAAATAATTTCATTTAAAAATATATATTTGAGCGCTTCCTCCTCCGTACCACTAGAGAGAGCTCACGTACCACCAATGATACATGTACCACAGTTTGAGAACCAGTGAAATACAGTAGATTACACAGAAAATAATTATAAATACTAGATGAAGAGGCTGGTTCACCATGTTCACTGGGAGCTGTTTGAGATTAGGTAGATTGAGAGGTTGGAGTCTCTTCTAAATACTTCATTGGAGAATATGTTAGAATATGGATACATGAGACTTTAATACAAATAAAGACATGCATAGCGCCTACACCTACAAAACACTTACAAATTAATATGCAAGGTTTAAATGATTAAAAGTTTAAATCAGATTAATCACAGGGTTAATCACGATTATTCACTATCCGTAAATATACCTGAATAATTCCCATTTCCTCTGTAT
Source organism: Chelidonichthys spinosus (assembly GCA_029853015.1). Lineage (NCBI taxonomy): Eukaryota > Metazoa > Chordata > Actinopteri > Perciformes > Triglidae > Chelidonichthys > Chelidonichthys spinosus. Next base: position 25,839,447 of record CM056829.1, on the reverse strand, counting down.
ATTGTATATTGTAGGAATGGAAAGATGCACTGATACTTTTTTTTCAAACCGAGTAATATAGTTTTTGTAAATTTTAGTAGGTCTACTTGCATATAGCGAGTACTGATTAGGCAAGGCAAGGCAACTTTATTTGTATAGCACATTTCATACACAAGGCAGACTCAAAGTGCTTCACATCATAAAACAAAGTGAGAAGAAAAAAGAAAAGAAAAATAGAAGAATTAAAAGAAAATAATAAAAATTTTAAAAATGCATTACAGAAAGAAAATAGAATAAAAACATATTTGCAATAATTAAAACAGTGCAGACATTAAAAGATTTAGCAGAAAGCTATGGTGAACATAAAAGTTTTCAGTCTAGTTTTAAAAGTGGTCAGAGTTGGGGCAAGTCTTACATCTTCAGGAAGTTTATTCCAGCCATTTGTTGCATAGTGACTAAATGATGCTCTCCCGTGATTGTTGTTTACTCTGGGAATCACTAACAGATTGGTCTCAGAAGATCTTAGTGGTCTAGAGGGCTTATGTAGTGGGAGCATATCAGTGATATACTTCGGTCCTAGACCATGTAGTGATTTATATGTGAGCAGGAGGATTTTGAAATCAATCCTCTGACATACAGGGAGCCAATGTAAGGATTTAAGAATTGGTGTAATGTGCTCACATTTTTTGGTCTTTGTAAGAACTCTAGCAGCAGCGTTCTGAACAAGCTGTAGCTGCCTGACAGTTTTTTTCGGAAGACCTGCAAGGAGACCATTACAGTAGTCTAGCCTACTAGTAATAAAGGCATGTACAAGTTTTTCTAAGTCTTGAGCTGACATGAGCCCTCTAAGTCTTGCTACATTTTTTAGGTGATAGTAGGCTGATTTTGTTACTGATTTAACGTGACTGTCGAAATGTAAATCAGAATCCATAATAACCCCAAGATTTCTGGCTTTGGTTGAGGTTTTCAGGGACAGAGAGTGAAGGTGTTGAATTACTTTAAACCTTTCTTTTTTAGCACCAAAAACAATTATCTCAGTTTTGTCCTCATTTAGTTGTAGGAAGTTTTGGCACATCCAGTCTTTGACTTGCTCAATGCACTGGCACAGAAGATCTATGGGGCGATAGTCGTTTGGTGATAGTGCTACATAGATTTGGGTGTCATCGGCAATGGTGGTCAATGTTATTATTTTGCATGATTTGTCCTAGTGGGAGCATGTAGATGTTGAATAAAGTTGGCCCCAAGATTGAACCTTGGGGGACTCCACACGTTACATTGGTAGGTTCTGATACAAAGTTGCCAATGGAAACAAAATAGTTCCTATCTTGTAGATATGACTTGAACCAGCTTTAGACTGTTCCTGAGAGCCCCACCCAGTTTTCCAACCTGTCCAAGAGTATTGAGTTGTCGACAGTGTCAAATGCAGCACTGAGGTCTAGTAGCATTAATATTGAAGTTTTGCCAGAGTCTGTGTTAAGACGGATGTCATTTACAACTTTAATAAGGGCCGTCTCGGTGCTATGAAAAGGTCGAAATCCTGACTGGAAGTTGTTGTGGCAGCCAGTTGAAGCCAGGAAGTGATTAAGTTGTTGGAGGACAACTTTCTGAATTATTTTACTTATGAAGGGTAGATTTGAAATTGGTCTGTAGTTGTTGATAATAGAGGCATCTAGGCTCCGCTTTTTTAGAAGAGGTTTAATGACTGCAGTTTTGAAGGCCTTTGGGAAATTGCCTGATTGAATGGAGTTATTAACTATTTGCAATACGTCTATTGATAGGCAGTCAAAAACATTCTTAAAAAAGTTGGTAGGTAAAGCATCAAGGCAGCAGGTGGATGATTTTAGATTTGTCACCGTTTCCACTAGAGTTTTAGAGTCTATGGCATTAAAACTTGCCATCATTGCTGTGTTACCTTTGCCTGAACAGGGTGGTGATCCAACTTTTTTGTTTGAGATATTGATGGCGCGTCTGATGCCTTCAATTTTATTAGTATAAAAGAATGCAAACTCATTGCATTTCTGCGTGGAATGTAGTTTAGCTGGTATTTGTGTTGGGGGGTTGGTCAGTCTGTCAACAGTTGCAAATAGGGTTTTCGCCTTATTAGTGTTGTTGTTTATGATATTGGAGAAGTATGTTTCTCTCGCACTTTTTAAGACTAAATTGTAGGCCCGGAGGCTGTCTTTGTAGATGTCATGGTGAATATGAAGTTTAGTACTCCGCCAGATTCGTTCAGCCTTCCTGCACTCTCTTCTCTGGGCTGTCACAACAGCAGCTTTTCTCCAGGGTGCCTTTTGCTTACCAGAAATTGTTTTAACCGTAGCAGGTGCAATGACATCTATGACATTCAGAATTTTGGAATTAAAGATGTTTACAAGATCATCAGCATGACATGGGTTTAGAGAGTACATTGGCATGTTCATTGATGTATCGTTTTTTGACCTTATTTGATTCTGTTTGTGTGTCAGGAATGAAAGAAATATTAAAGAAAACACAGAAGTGATCAGACAATGAAGGATCAGTCACAAAAACATCAGAAACATGGAGACCTTTTGTGATAATCAGGTCCAGGGTGTGTCCCTTACAATGAGTAGCCTCTTTCACATGTTGAGAAAGGTCAAATGTGTCTAGAATATTAAAAAGTTCTTTTGCACCCTTGTCATTCAAATCATCAATATGAAAATTAAAGTCACCAGTTATAACTAGGCAGTCAAAATCAGTGGAGATGCTAGACAATAATTCAGTAAAATCATCGAAAAAATTTGACGAATATTTAGGTGGCCTGTAAATAATTAACAGGAGAACTCTGGGAGAGCGTTTCAACACAGCACAAAGATATTCGAATGATGGAAAAACACCAAGTGACATCTGTTTCCCCTGAAATGTATTTTTAAATATAGCAGCAACCCCTCCACCTCTTTTCCCAGATCTACAAACATCTATAAAATTATAGTTGGGGGGTGCTGTCTCGATTAGAATGCTTGCACTGTTATTTTGTTCTAGCCATGTTTCAGTTAAAAACATAAAATCAAGTTTAGAAGTAGTAATAAAATCATTGACTAAAAATCATTTGTTATTAAGAGTCCTTACATTTAGCAGACCCATCCTGATGGTGTTATTGACAGGCTTTGAGGTTGACTTTGATTTTGAGAGAACAGGAATGAGATTGTTTAGGTTAGCTGTGTGTTCAAGTTTCCCAATGTTTACTCTCTTAGTAGTCACAACAGGGATGCAGAAGGTGCCATGTTTTGATGTAGGCGACCTTGGGTCCAGCTGATAATGCGGTCTACTGCTGAACCCTTTTCTGTCTCAGTAATATTCAGGGCTGCTGTCAGGGTGGTGAGGGGGTGGCCAAAAGGGAAGAGGTGGCCATAAGGGAAGAGTCTTGGAGGTCTTGGATTTTAGTGACTTAGTTGCAGCTTTGAGAGAGGGGGTCTTGGATTTTGGTGACTTCGTTGCAGCTTTGGAAGAGGGGGTCTTGAGTTTTGGTGACTTAGTTGCATCTTTGGAAGAGGGGATCTTGGATTTTGGTGACTTCGTTGCAGCTTTGGAAGAGGGGGTCTTGAGTTTTGGTGACTTAGTTGCAGCCTTGGGAGGGGGGGTCTGAGTAGGGCAGGGGGTAGGTGGGGGTAGCTCCTGGAATTCCAAGGGGGAGGAGGGGAGAGAAAGGTTTATTGGAGGGAGGGAGAATGACGAAGACCTGGATTGGGATTTGGGAGGGGTGGGGGAGGGATCCACATTCAGTCCTCCTTCGACGTTGTTGATAATCTGAGAAGGGCGGGGGGTAGGTGGGGGTAGCTCTTGGAACTCCAAGGGGGAGGAGGGGAGAGAGAGGTTTATTGGAGGGAGGGAGAATGATGAAGACCTGGATGGAGATTTGGGGGGGGTGGGGGAGGGATCCACATTCAGTCCTCCTTCGACGTTTCTGATAATCTGTGTTTCGTCTTCCCTCTTTGTTGGTTCCTCTCGTCTCTTGTCCTTGGCGACAGATGGATGACGCAGGCAGTAAGACATGTTGGTGATGAATAGCTTTGCCCCCAGCTTATTTAGGCAAAGTCCGTTTGTCTTAAAAAGATGCCTGCGGTCCCAGAAAAGGCGGAAATTGTCAATAAAATGCATTGGGCGGGCAAGAGATGCAGTTGAGAGCCATTTGTTGAGCCAAAACAGTCTACTGAATGTCTCAGCTCCTCTCCCGGTCGGGGGCAGTGGGCCACTGATGAAAACCTCAGCATTCACAGAGCTGACTGTTTCAAAGAGTTTGTTGAAGTCCTCTCTCAACTCTGTTGATCGTTGTTTTTCAATGTCATTAAATCCAATGTGCAGAATGATATTTTTCACAGTTGGGTGTGCAGCCACAATTTCCAGGATTCTTTTTTCCAAATCAGACACCGTATCCTTCGGAAAGCAGAGTACTTTGATGTTATTACTGCTTTTCATATCTTTTACAGAAAAGTCACCCACAATCAGATTTTCAGGCCCTGTCGTTAGCTTTCTCTGTGGCTTTAAGTTAGCAGGTCTTACCCTGCTGCGTGGTGGTGGGGGGTTATCCAGGCAGTCAGAGGGGGATCCATGGTCCTGCAGCAGTGGAGCAAACCTGTTCTTTAGTTGAACAGTTGTTTGCTGGGGAGGTTTCTTGGTAGCTCTCCTCTCCCCAGCTGTCCGCTGCTGTGTCCTACGAGGCAGTGGGGTTGAGGAGACGCTGTGCCTGGATGGAGATGGTAACGCAGGCCAGCCGGTCAGATCACAGATATCGGGGCGCTGGTTCCTGCCAGATATCCGTTCTCCCATGTCACAGGGAGATGGTCTTCTCTTTGGCTTCGCACCAAGTGTGTTCCAGGGAGGATTATCGCTGGTAGATTTATGACCGTGTACAGGATCCTCCCGTTTCTTCATAGCTTCATTATAGCTAGTTAGCTGTGTTCTAGCATGCTCCTGTCCACTGTTTTGAGTCAGTGCTAGAGTGGTGTTGTTCCCACAAAGTCCATTCACTTCTACATTTACTTCTAACCGATTCATTTTTGTTTCCAGCAGTAAAATCTTCTGTAGGAGTTTATGGTAATCTTCCGTAGAGAAGGGAGGCATCTTCTGCTAATTACCTTTAGCAGGCTCAGGCTTATCTTGTTTGGTAGGCCTCCTCCCGTAGCGTTGAGGAAGTCGTAAAAATATTGAAAAATGCCCGTTTTATCTCAAAGAAAATATAATCCCACTGGTTTTGTAAATATCCAGGAGCTGTTGCTCTTTGTTTCTTATTGAGGAGAAGCAGATAGCAAAAAATAGCAGAAAATCGCAGGCAGGGGTGAGAGCAAAGAGGAGAAGCGTCTGCACTGTAGCAAAGCCGGAAGAGTCTTTTAGTACTTGAGAATACCATTACCGTTCTAAAAATAACTTTGAAAACTTTAATTTTGTGTTTTCTTGTGTTTTTCTATAGTATAGAAAATTATATACTATAAAAAACAGATCCCTACCCATCCTAACTGTTATGCTAGTGTGTCAGCTAAACCATAGCATGGAACAGCAGATGATTGGCTGCTGTGGATCACACAAACGCAAAACTACATACACTGTTTTTCGAAAAGTATTCGCTCAACTGCCTTGACTCGCATATGAATTTAAGTGACATCCCATTCGTAATCCATAGGGTTTAATATGACGTCGGTCCACCCTTTGCAGCTATAACAGCATCAACTCTTCTGGAAGGCTGTCCACAAGGTTTAGGAGTGTGTTTATGGGACTTTTTGACCATTCTTCCAGAAGTGTATTTGTGAGGTCACACACTAATGTTGGAGGGAAGGCCTGGCTCTCAGTCTCCACTCTAATTCATCCCAAAGGTGTTCTATTGGGTTGAGGTCAGGACTCAGTGCAGGCCAGTCAAGTTCATCCACACCAAACTCTCTCCTCCGTGTCTTTATGGACCTTGCTTTGTGCACTGGTGCACAGTCATGTTGGAACAGGAAGGGGCCATCCCCAAACTGTTCCAAAGTTGGGAGCATGGAATTGTCACACATCTCTTGGTATACTGAAGCATGAGTTTCTTTCACTGGAACTAAGGGGCCAAGCCCAGCTCCTGAAAAACAACCCCACACCATAATCCCCCTCCACCAAACTTTACACGTGGCACAATGCAGTCAGACAAGTACCGTTGTCCTAGCAACCGCCAAAGCCAGACTCATCCATCAGATTGCCAGATGGAGAAGCGCGATTGGTCCCTCCAGAGAACGTCTCCACTGCTCTAGAGTCCAGTGGCGGCGTGCTTTACACCACTGCATCCAACGCATTGCATTGCAGCTGATCGCCATGGAAACCCATTCCATTCAGCTCTCTACACTGTTCTTGAGCTAATCTGAAGGCCACATGAAGTTTGGAGGTCAGCAGTGATTGACTCTGCAGAAAGTTGGTGACCTCTGTGCACTATGTGCCTCAGCATCCACTGATCCCGAACATCCCGCTCCGTCATTTTACGTGGTCTACCACTTCTTGGCTGAGTTGCTGTCGTTCCCAATCACTTCCACTTTGTTCTAATCCCACTGACAGTTGACTGGAATAATTAGGAGTGAGGACTTGTTGCACAGGTGGCATCCTATCACAGTACCACGCTGGAATTCATTGAGCTCCTGAGAGTGACCCATACTTTCACACGTTTGTAGAAACAGTCTGCATGCCTAGGTGCTGCTTTTATACACCTGTGTTTATGGAAGTGATTGAACACCTGATTTATATTATTTGGATGGGCAGACCCATATTTGCATAGCCTGACTGACACAAATAGCTGATACTGAATGAGTGTGTTAGACAAACTTTTTGGTCTTTGAATATTCTTTTCAGAAACCGAAATTAAAAAACAATTTTTTTCTTTTTGTTTCTCTTGTCGGAAATGTTATATACAATAATTGAAATTCCACTTCATTTTTCTTTTCTCCTTTATAAAACATAAAACAAATTACCAAGAAAATGAAGACACAAAGCAACTGTTCCTAAAACCGGAAGATCTTTGTGATGGGAATTTTTCATTTAATAGTTCATTATAGTATAATTAGTAGTTTGAGTAGTTTTTACTCATACTATTCCAAGTGTCATGAGGTTACCTGTATTCTGCACCTATGTCATGTCATGTGTTACATGAGTTGTGAAATGCATCTTGTGACACCAGCACAGCTGGCAAGTCAAGATGGATCTATGGACACTGATGAGTGGTTCAAACACCACATTCTGGACAAAGTTCTCCGTCTACACAAACAACGGAACGATGCTTCTCTGATGACACATCACAAACAACTGTATAAAAAGCCCTTCTCAAGACTGAAGAATTGGTCAGACTCTTAGGCCGCGTTCAGACTGCCAGCAGAAATCCGATTTTTAGCCCATCCAGATTGGAACCGGATGACTCTTTTGAAGTCTGAACAGTCCCAAGTCACATGAAATCCGATTTTTGCGAAACGGATCGAAACCACCTCCGGGAGGTAGTTTCAGATCGCATTTGGACAGATGCGTCTCAGTCTGAACAGCTCCAAACACTCAGATCGGATTTGACTGTCCGTGAGGTCACTCTACGCGACGCTAGACCTGACCCAATGCGCCAAACCACCCGCCTGTTTCAAGTTGTGGAGCTACGTTACCGGTTCTGCACCCCTACTGGACAGCGATAAGGACAATATACTCATGTGAGCTGCCTCTATCTTGTTTGTTGTTTTTCTCGTCGCTATTACATGACGTCACACAATACACGCCTCCGCTCCGACGTCGTTGCTACAGCAACCAATCAGATGGGTCACTTGATGTGGCCCAGTCTGAACAGAGCCAAATGCGATTTGGACACTTGCTAAAACAGTGTGGACAGTCAGCCCTAAAAATCGGATATGAGAAGGAATCAGATTTGAATCGGATTTGCCTGCAGTCTGAACGCGGCCATAAGGAGTCTGCCCCTATCTGGCCAGATAGTTTGCTCTGAAGCTGTATGACGGTGATGCGGTCCGCTTGGACACCCTGTTTGCGAGGGCTTTGACTTATTAGACTTTGTCTGTTCACAGTCTGTCTGTAGCGACTGCTAGCCTGTTTTGGACTCTTTATAGAATAAATTACTAAAAGCGCTGTTGGGAGTTGTATTCTTATTTCTCATCAGGTGATCATAAACTGATTTCCACCACAATCTTCTTAGTTTTATAGTTGGTGGCATCATCAGCATGCAAGGTAACAACGTCTCGGTTGGCCTGTCACGATTCAGCACATGACAGGTACGTTGTTTTCAGAAAGAACAAAAGAGTTTGTCGTAGGCCAGAAAGGCGCAAATCTAAATAAAAAAAGGAGGCCTAGCTATTGTTCGCGTGTCGAGAAAAGAGTGGATATTCCATCCATCCATAATCTATTACTCATCCTGTATTCAGGGTCGCTGGGGGGCTGGAGCTGATCCCAGCTGTCATTTTTCTGCCAGATGATGAATGTCTGGCCCCTCGTCAACTCTGCGACGCACATTTGGAGAGAAAGGTGGCAAATCTGTAAACGAGGTGAACTCTGGAGAGTAGAAGACAATAACCATATTAACCAAATAACCATAACGACAAAAAACACATTTTGTCTGAAGAAAAAGGAAGGAAGCAGCTTTGTCTCTTGTTGGTAAGTCAGAAACTAATTGTAGATTTGGGTTTAAGCATTCTGTGAGTAAAGCTAGTTGTAAAATTTAGTCTTGTGTTGATAGCTTGTTGTTTAAATTCTTGTGAAGCTGTCTATGCTAAGTGAGCAATCAGCTAGTTTCAGCCAGCTCAGCTGTAGTCAATAGAGTTGATTGGAGGGAGGGGTCACAGTCAGTGCATGAGGTAAACTGAGCACTTAAAAGGCTGTCACTACAGCGTCAGCTGCAGCATCAGGACATCAGAACAAAGACAGCTGAACAAAGACAAAGGGAGTCTATCTGTGGGAGTCAAGACAGTTGAACAAAGACAAAGGGAGTCTATCTGTGGGAGTCAAGACAGCTGAACAAAGACAAAGGGAGTCTATCTGTGGGAGTCAAGACAGCTGAACAAAGACAAAGGGAGTCTATCTGTGGGAGTCAAGACAGTTGAACAAAGACAAAGGGAGTCTATCTGTGGGAGTCAAGACAGCTGAACAAAGACAAAGGGAGTCTATCTGTGGGAGTCAAGACAGCTGAACAAAGACAAAGGGAGTCTATCTGTGGTAGTCCATCGAGGAAGGCATAACATCCCCCCCTTGCAGCCATGTGTCTTTTCCCAGTCAGGACATCACACTGGAGAAGATTTTACCAGAGACCCTTCACTCGAGGCTGTAACCCATCCAATCTCTGCTACCCACCATTCTCCACCGGTAAGGAACTTGAAGTACTAGGGGGGCTGTGGAACTGCCAGTCTGCAGTCAAGAAGGCGGACACCATTTCAGCCTATGCCTCCCTGCAGACTCTCCACTTCCTGACCCTCACAGAGACCTGGATCACCCCAGAAAACACTGCCACTCCAGCTGCCCTTTCAACTGCCTACTCGTTTTCACACTCCCCAAGACGAATGGGGCGAGGAGGAGGAACTGGGTTTCTCATCTCACCGAGATGGTCCTACCAGGTCCTTCCTCTGGACCACCTACCCCGATCTACACTTGAATTCCACGCCGTCTCTGTCACCCTTCCTTTATAGCTCAACATCATAGTGATCTATCGCCCACCCGGTCCTCTTGGTGACTTTTTAGATGCGATGGATGCCCTCCTGAGCTGCTCCCCTGATGACGGCACACCACTCGTCGTCCTCTGTGACTTCAACATCCACCCGCATTTTACCTTACACTCTCCCCCTCTCCAACAACTCACCGGGCCGGGAACCAACTTGACCTTGTCTTCACAAGATCCTGTGGCATCTCGGCACTCTCTGTTACCCCGCTCACCGTGTCCGACCACCACTTTGTGACTTTATCCCTCCCCATGAAGCACACCACATCCCTCCCCTCTACGCCTCGAACGGTCACCAGCCGCTGCAACCTGAAATCCCTCACTCCCTCCGCTCTATCCTCAACTGTTATCTCCTCGGTACCATCCTCAGAACAGTTCTCCTTAATGCCTACTGAGGAAGCCTCCTCCATCCCGATGTCCTCAGTCTCCTCTTCTTTGGACACTCTCTGTCCCCCAATCTCACGACCTGCGCGATCATCTCCCTCCCCTCCCTGGCTGTCTGAACCTCTGCGAACCAACAGATCATTGTTGCGAGCGTCAGAGAGAAAATGGAAGAAATCGAGCCAGCACGAGGACCTTGCTCACTACCACCACCTCCTCTCTGACTTCGCCTCAACTGTTTCAGCAGCTAAATCTGCCTTCTACCTGGCAAAGATCAACTCTTCCGCCTCCAACCCCAGGAAACTCTTCTCCATGTTCTCCTCCCTCCTCACCCCTCCTTCCTCCCTTACTGCTGATGGCTTTGTAACTTACTTTACCAAGAAAGTAAATGACATCAGCTCCTCATTCACGCCTATTCCCTCCCAGAAAACATCTCCCCCAACTCTCAACTCTGATGGCGTTACCAGCTTTAGCCCCCTCACCTCTGAAGACTTTCACGCACTTGTTACATCTAACCGTCCCACCACCTGCTCCCTTGACCCGATTCCCTCCTCTCTTCTCCAGGACATCTCACACGACATCTTGCCATTCCTCACCACCCTGATCAACTCCTCCCTCACATCAGGTGTCATTCCAGCAGCGTTTAAGACAGCTACAGTGAAGCCTCTCCTTAAAAAAACACCCTAGACGCTACTGACATCCAAAGCTACAGACCTGTATCTCTTCTGTCATTCCTCTCTAAAACCTTGGAACGCGCCGCCTACAACCAACTGTCATCCTATCTCTCGCAGAACAACCTCCTAGACCCTAATCAATCAGGATTTAGGACTGCTCACTCCACTGAGACAGCCCTCCTCACAGTGACCGAGTCCCTGCGAGACGCCAGAGCCTCATCCCACTCCTCCGTTCTCATTCTCCTTGACCTATCTGCTGCATTCGACAAAGTCAACCACCAGATCCTCCTCACCACTCTGGCAGAACTTGGCATAACTGACTCTGCTCTCACCTGGTTTACATCATACCTGACAAATCGCACCTTTCAGGTCGCATGGAATGGCTCTATGGCCAAACCTTGTTCTCTGGACACGGGTGTCCCTCAAGGCTCAGTATTAGGACCGCTTCTGTTCTCACTACACACCAGATCACTAGGTTCTGTTATTACATCGCATGGATTCTCCTACCATTGCTACGAAGATGACACCCAGCTGTTCCTCTCTTTTCCCCCAACCTCTGACACTCACATTGCAACTCACATCTCGGACTGTCTGGCTGACATCTCTGTCTGGACAACTGCACATCACCTCAAGCTTAACCTGAATAAAACCGAACTCCTCTTCATCCCAGGGAAAGACTGCCCTCGCATGGACCTGTCGGTCACTGTCGAGGGCATCACAGTATTGCCGTCGTCAACTGCGAGGAACCTGGGTGTAATCCTCGATGACCAATTATCCTGCACCCCCAACATCACTGCTGTGGCCTGATCCTGCAGATTTGCCCTCTACAATATCTGCAGGATTCGGACCTTCCTCACAAATGATGCAACGCAACTCCTGGTCCAAGCACTGGTCATCTCCCAGTGCTTGACTACTGCTCTACTACTCTCTCCTGGCCGGACTCCCAGCCTCTGCGATTAAACCATTTCAGTGTATCCAGAACGCTGCAGCACGCCTTATCTTCAATCTACCCAAATTCTCCCTTGTGATCCCCCTCCTCCGTGACCTCCACTGGCTCCCTGTTGCAGCACGTATCCAATTCAAGACGATGACACTGGCCTTCAGGGCCATCAATGGAACGGCAGCCATCTTCAAACACTGGTCAAACCTCATGCCCCGAAGCGAGCACTTCGCTCCTCTGCTTCAGCTGGCCGGCTGGTACCACCATCGCTGAAATCAAACAAATGTCGCTCAGCAAAGTCCAGACTCTTCTCTGTTCTGGCGCCTCAGTTGTGAAACGAAATCCCGTCTAATGTCAGGACAGCAGAATCATTTGCCATCTTCCAAAAAAGGCTCAAGACTCACCTGTTCAGACTTCACCTCGACTCTACATAGCATGACCCACTAACACCCCCCCAAAAATAAAAAAATAAAAAATAAAAAAAAACCTTACCTATAACACTTATTTTTAGCTCTTTCTTTATCGGCAATGATACGTTGTGGTTTCTTTGTTTCCTTCTTTTGACAAATGTACTTATTCTAAGTCGCTTTGGACAAAAGCGTCTGCTAGATGACCTAAATGTAAATGTTAATGTAAATGTAAATGTAATTAACGGCTGCTAACAGATCACATTAATAGCAATTATCTCTTGTTAGTAATATTAGTCCCATTGATGCCATAACATGTTTGCACTTTTTGCACTAAGTAGAATTCCAAATTGTAGACAAGTAGTATCTACATGTCAGCCCTGTGATAGACTGGTTACCTGTCTGTCTCTACATCTCGGCCCGGTGATAGACCGGTTACCTGTCTGTCTCTACATGTCAGCCCTGTGATAGACTGGTTACCTGTCTGTCTCTACATGTCAGCCCTGTGATAGATTGGTTACCTGTCTGTCTCTACATGTCGGCCCTGTGATACACCGGTTACCTGTCTGTCTCTACATGTCGGCCCTGTGATACACCGGTTACCTGTCTGTCTCTACATGTCGGCCCTGTGATAGACCCGTTACCTGTCTGTCTCTACATGTCGGCCCTGTGATAGACCGGACCGGTTACCTGTCTGTCTCTACATGTCGGCCCTGTGATAGACCGGTTACCTGTCTGTCTCTACATGTCGGCCCTGTGATACACCGGTTACCTGTCTGTCTCTACATGTCGGCCCTGTGATAGACCCGTTACCTGTCTGTCTCTACATGTCGGCCCTGTGATAGACCGTTACCTGTCTGTCTCTACATGTCGGCCCTGTGATACATCGGTTACCTGTCTGTCTCTACATGTCGGCCCGGTGATAGACCGGTTACCTGTCTGTCTCTACATGTCAGCCCTGTGATAGACCGGTTACCTGTCTGTCTCTACATGTCAGCCCTGTGATAGACCGGTTACCTGTCTGTCTCTACATGTCGGCCCTGTGATACACCGGTTACCTGTCTGTCTCTACATGTCGGCCCTGTGATACACCGGTTACCTGTCTGTCTCTACATGTCGGCCCTGTGATACACCGGTTACCTGTCTGTCTCTACATGTCGGCCCTGTGATACACCGGTTACCTGTCTGTCTCTACATGTCGGCCCTGTGATAGACCCGTTACCTGTCTGTCTCTACATGTCGGCCCTGTGATAGACCGGACCGGTTACCTGTCTGTCTTTACATGTCGGCCCGGTGATAGACCGGTTACCTGTCTGTCTCTACATGTCAGCCCTGTGATAGACTGGTTACCTGTCTGTCTCTACATGTCGGCCCTGTGATAGACTGGTTACCTGTCTGTCTCTACATGTCGGCCCTGTGATACACCGGTTACCTGTCTGTCTCTACATGTCGGCCCTGTGATAGACCGGTTACCTGTCTGTCTCTACATGTCGGCCCGGTGATAGACCGGTTACCTGTCTGTCTCTACATGTCAGCCCTGTGATAGACTGGTTACCTGTCTGTCTCTACATGTCAGCCCTGTGATAGACTGGTTACCTGTCTGTCTCTACATGTCGGCCCTGTGATACACCCGTTACCTGTCTGTCTCTACATGTCGGCCCTGTGATAGACCCGTTACATGTCTGTCTCTACATGTCGGCCCTGTGATACACCGGTTACCTGTCTGTCTCTACATGTCTCCCTGTGATAGAACGGTTACCTGTCTGTCTCCTTCATGTCGGCCCGGTGATAGACCGGTTACCTGTCTGTCTCCTTCATGTCGGCCCTGTGATAGACCCGTTACCTGTCTGTCTCTACATGTCGGCCCTGTGATAGACCGGTTACCTGTCTGTCTCTACATGTCGGCCGTGTGATACACCGGTTACCTGTCTGTCTCTACATGTCGGCCCTGTGATACACCGGTTACCTGTCTGTCTCTACATGTCAGCCCTGTGATAGACCAGTTACCTGTCTGTCTCTACATGTCTCCCTAGAACGGTTACCTGTCTGTCTCCTTCATGTCGGCCCTGTGATAGACCTGTCCATTGTGTAGCTTGCCTTCACCCAATTTTGTTCTCAATAGATCTTCTTGTGTTCAATGCAGCTCATTACACAGCAAGATGTGATGTTTTCCGCTTCAAAATAAAAGAACGAAAAACGGGAAATGACTCGTATCCCGTTATTCGTTTAAAAAACGGAAAACGAGGGATTCGGGGATGAAATAACAGGGCCATTTTTCATTCCAGATTTGCCGTTCGTCTTTTTTAATGACCTTGAAGGCGCTCTAAGCTGTGAAATTACCTGAAAGCCTACCTGAGACATTTAAGAGAGCTCTAAAACACTGTTCATTAACGCTCTGACAGCGTCTGACGCTCGCGTTTTGAAATAAACCTACTGTTTTAAACTCCCACCAAAAGCGTTATGACGCGGACATAAAAGCGGTTCAAAACCGACGGGGAGAATCGGAGCCTCCGCCTTTTCGCTGCCGCCCCTCAGCTGTTAATCCTCGGTGTGCCGGGTCGGCTGCGCTCTGACCCGCTCTGTGAGTCGGTGTCCAGCTCATGGAGCCTGCTAACAACAGCGCTTAATTAACATCGTGTAGAGTTACACGGACCGGCTTTCACACTTTTCCAAAAGTGGAGCGTATGCCCATCTCGCGATCGCGAATGTAGAATCAATTGATTTCAGGTTTAAAATGCATTGTAACGCACGTTACTGAGATTTGTACCGGGTAAAATTTTACCAGTTTTTTTTTTGTAATGCCTTACATTACCGCGTTACAGCAAAACGTAATGCATTACAGTAATGCATTACTTTTGTAACGCGTTACTCCCAACACTGTTTGTATGCATGTTAAAATATTGAAGAAAAAAACATTTCATGATGTGTCCTGCTTGTCTGGGTGTGACTCGTATACTTGGATCAGTTTCGTGATTACCTCAGATTTGTGTTTGCTCACTTGGCACATCACGCCGGTAGACATGCCGTCTCTTACTGTCCACCTGCAGCTCTGCACATAATAAGTCCACAGTGGAAAAAATGAAAAAGCAAACTCTTTGTCTCAAAGAGTCTACAAATGTAATTGCATAATAACTTAATGGCTCTGTAATTTATAAATAAATGCAGGTCCATGTAATGAAGCCTACCCAGGAGTGTGAAACACTAAGATCCAGCATTTCATCATGGAGCAACCTGTCCATTTTACTCTTTCCACAAAGTAACAGTATCATGTTGCTCGTCCTGAGCAACAGGACCTTTTTTCATGTTGCGCCAGCAACCCCTTCACATTTGCATTAAACACAGGAAATCCTTGTGGAAAGAGGTTGTAGAGAGTATGTCTGTCTGTGATACCGCTTATGGCGTTTGCATCCGATGCAGCATTTACACTCATGATGTCATCCTTAGGCACCACAATAGTCTAATTCATAACGGGCACACGGAGTGGGTGAGGTATGAAAAGGGGTGGAGGAAGTGTTTCAAAGCGTCTATGAGCACAGTTTGCAGACACTTGAGCAGCAGAGGACAGTGAATGCACCGGGGAATGTATGACGTAACGCTATGGTTTTAGAGGTGTGTACTGTATGCCAGCTCCTTCCCTGTATCTTCATACAAATATGGTTATGTAACTTCCAGAGATTTGTCTGAGCTTGCACTGTGGTACACTGTGGTACACTGTGGAACTACCAATTCAAAGTTCATTTGTTGGACCAATGGAAGCAGTTAACCAAACATGTCTCATCCTTTATTACCACAAGATCTACAGATGGTTGCTAACCTACTCTTTATTTATTTTTCTCAGTGTTTAATATGGGGCACATGAACAGAAACTCACCTCAAAACAATACGACTTTGGCTCACCTTTAGAATTTTTTTTTTGGTTGGTTGAGTAGGTGATTCTATTCAGAAACGCTTTCTGTTATATTACTTGAAATCCTCGTAAACATACTGATAGCAATGAATCAATTAAATGCTCTGACAATAAAAATGTTTAAAATGTCATTGTGGCCGTGGCAGGACTGTAAAAACCTTGTCCAATTAGGGGTTGTGGGGGAGTGTCTGATTGAACGGGGCGGGATTTCTGTAAATTTGCCAGTTAGCCAAAAGTTTAAGCCTAGTTTCCATTTGTAGTCCCTGGCCAGATAACAATAATAATAATAGACTCCGCTAAAACAATAAAACAACTAGAAGGGGTGAGTGGAAGATAAAGACATAGTAACCAGGGTAAGTAACATGTTGTGATAAAACCATAATAGGATCCTCAAAGGGGCATCACAACAAATATAATAATTATAATAATATAGCCACCTCCTGTTATTTATAAAGCTACTGTACTATAGCAGTTCATAGCTAAAGTTATCAGGTATTTCAGAGGCATCTGTCAGATCCGGGAAACTCCATGTTAATGGGACCTAAGTGTTTATCTGGATGCAAAATTGTATGGAAGAAGATTAGGATCACACGTGAAAAATGCATTAGGTTCTGACGATAAAGTTGGAGTTTGTTCATTCCAAGAATTCTGACTTTAAACTCAGAGCTTAAATACTTTTTCACATGTGCCCTCAAATGTCTTTTATACTGGACAAATCATTTTGTCCTGTTTGAATTGTACCATTAAAGTGGCAGTCTACGATGCTTCTAGCGGCCTCTGTGGCGGTAGATGGAACTGCAAGTGAGCCTCTGGGACTCATCTCCCTCACCAACAGTGTGACTGTCTCTCATCTGCGTGATGCCTTCAAATGCCCCACACTGAAAGGAGGTCCGTGGTTTTCCCTCGTTGGCGGTCACTTTGCTTCTTGATGACTTTCCTTCTTCACTTCCATTAGTTTGTTGTTTCTTTTTCTTGGACTGGAAGTTGAATGGTCTTCTTTCTCTGCTGTTGATCCTCCATTGTGAGTCAGCAGTAATGAAATGTACCTGTCAAACACTTAGACTAGAGGGAGCCTGACTCAGCAGCTGGAAGTTACCGATTTACGATTACAAGTAAAAGCAGCATACTTCCGTGAGTAGCTCCACCTGCAGACCAACTGCTGCTGACTGACAGAAAAAGATTAAACTCATTTAGAATTTAGCAAATTTATTTAGATCCTATTTCTGGGCAAAGCAGCAAGAACAAACACTTTCATTAGTGGTCACATGATCAACCACCATTGTTTTAACTCACTCTTTGATAGATAGGAACTTAAAAGATAATTACATAGATGAACATGTTACGGACTGCCACTTTAAGACCGGTTTATACTTTCGCATTGTACCCCCTTATGTAGGCTAATAGACTGCAACGATGCAGACTGCAACAACTGTGATTGGTCAATTTGGTAACATCCCAGTATTCGCCCTTGGCGTGAGGTGGTGCTTTAAAGTTGTGTTCCACCCATGCTTGCAGCACAGTTCTAGTATTAAAAGCAAATTCAGTAAACGTGCATCATCTGTTCTGATTCTTGGCTGCATGTCACGGTTCCCTGACTTGACTGGAGGATGACTCAGATCACCTGTTATGCATGTGGAGACAGGCTGCTTATAAAGAATTGAGAGAAGTTCAGATCAGACAGGAAGACTATACTTTTGCGTGCTTGGGCCTGTATTTCTCATTGATGCGACCATTCACTCCTCCCAACACTCACTCATCATTTCCTTGCATTCAGTTTTTGGGGCTATCGTTTGTGTTATCAGTTGTTCTAATGTGCTGATCACATCTATCCAATTGCGCAGTGACACACCTACAGTGTTGGCCTATCATCTAGTTGATGTCTCTTTTTTTAAATAAGATTCTCTCTCTGCCTTTAGTATGTTCATGCTGCTGTTATGTGTGGCCCTCCACCTCCCCGTCACCACCCAGTCCCAGCAGAATCATGAGCCACTACCACCACCAGCGTCTGGACTCCACAGGGGCACCAAGGACTAGACGAGACAACCAATGCCGAACCAATGTCCTTTCTTTCACAAATAAAATCACACTGGTTCGTTTTGACCAGGAAAAAAAACTGATGTTAATTTGTACTTTTAAAATTTGTTTTTTCAAAACTTGTAGATGGTTATATAAAATGAGATTCTAATGTCTCTAGACACAGGAACAGGTCTTACTCCAGCATGGGGAGCACTGGTTGTTCTGTGGGTCTTGGGTCTGGATCTAATGAGGGTGGCAACAGGGTATCAAAATATTTATTTCATCCTAGGGGCGCCTAAAAGGCCAATTCAGCCATGCCGCTAGATTAGTTTAATCTATAATAATTCATCATATTTTATATATCATATGTATTGAATGTAACATTATGATATGTGATGTATGGATAGGTATAACTATTAGATCAATGTAATAGAGTATAAAGGACAATAATGCTCTCTGGCCTGGTATAGAAGTATGAAGTGGCATCAAATTGAAATCCTCAATAAGAATAAGAATCTCAAAATTGTCCTTCAAGGAACTTACATTTCAAGTTGATTTTGGCGGTCCCTGAAGAAAAAGCAGTAGTGTTTCTGAGCACCAGAGTCCTTTTAGAAAACTTTAATAATTTGGCATTTTACTGCAACAGGATTGGACAGTCTGCCCCATGCAGTCCTAGCTCTTGTTCTCCTGAGCCTCCCTTCCCTCCATTTGGTCCAGCAGTATGTCCTGGTCATCCAGCAGCATGGTGTCAATGTTGTGTCAATGTCCTGGCCAGAGAAGGAGACACTGCTGCCGGGCACAGAGCTCTCCACCTCCTGCCAGAGCTGCTATTACAGGTTGAAGCGGCAGTGAAGCCAGATCTTTTGCGTATGGTATCAATTACTTTTGGAGGTCAAATAGATTAACATTAAAATCCAGTAACTTTCAATACAGTACTTCTCCAATAAACTTCTCCGTTACTTTCTACCACTGGTTGTTGTTACTTGTATTGAGGACTACACTTACAAGAGTTTGTCTACCTCTACCCATACCTTCCTGGAAAAGTTCAATCGACTGTTTTAAGATAATATTTATCTTGAATCCTCATCTGTGGTAGTGTAAACAGCTGGAATTTATCAAGAGGTGTGCGTTACATAATAATCTCTCTTTGGGACTTTCCTTTGGTGTAAAAATTAGATGAAAACCTAAGGGGCTTCTGAAGCCTGTGGGGACAGAGGACAGCAACAATCTCAGTAATTTCATTGTCCTTTTAAAGACCGGCTCACCCAAAAGAGTTATTACAGGTTGTGCACTTTTCCGATCATTGCCTGGAGGCAAGGGTACTGTGTTTTTCCCATTGCCAGCAGAAAGCAGGTTCGGGCAAGGCATCCGCATAACTTGTCAGGTATGAAATCAACAGTCACTGAAGACAATCTAAGAATAGTTGAAGACACAAATCCTTCTTTTCTTATTAAAGGGCGACCAGATGATGTCTTCACGTGTAATGTTGGTGCATGTTTGCAAGGGTGTGTATGGGTGTGAAAGGGCGTGGAGACATTAATCAGAAATAAGAGACACCGATTCCAAACCACCATGAATGTATTATAAAGTACAGCAGCTCAAACAGGTTGTGTGAAGACAAAAGCTACAATGGGGCCTTCCATATAAGGCAACATGTCTCATGTCTCTCTGTTTCAGACCCAGGGACTGTAGACGAGAGAAACATCCATCCATCCATCCATTTTCTACCGCTTATTCTGTATTTAGGGTCATGGGGGGGCTGGAGCCGATCACAGCTGTCATTGGGCGAAGGCAGGGTAAACCATGAACAGGTCGCCAGTCCATCGCAGGGCCGACATGTAGAGACAGACAACCATTCACGCTCGAGAGAAACATGATCATGATAATTCTTCAGCAAAAAGCTTCTGTGAGATGAGTCAGTTAAGGATTCTTGTTCACATTACCCTCCTCTCCTGCAGCAGTGATGTGTGCTAGTCTTGACAGGTTGCTGTGATGCTTCCCTTCCCCGCTTTGTGCACAGAACTTCGCAACAAACGACATTTGGGGGGGGGGGGGGGGGGGGGGGGCTCATATTGATTCTTCATATTGCAGGGTCATGTTAATATAAATGATATTGCCGGGGGTTTATGCATAAAGTGATCAGGTCCGAAAATCCCTCTGGTGGGTCTTAAAGTCAATAATGAACAGTCCCTACGTGAAAGTGACTCCTGTGCCACGTAGTTAATTGCTAACTAAAACTAATTATTTTTGGTCCATCAAGAGGTGGAATGACTGGAGCAGAAGCTGAAGATTGTGGGAGAAAGCAAAAGAGTGAAAAATCCAAAGTGTTCAATTCAGATAGGTGTGGTTTGAGCTGGAGGTGGTTGACATTCTGCCATGACAGCTGGCCCCAAGTAGTTGCCCCAGGCGTACCATAGCTACAGTGAATGCCAAAGTGAAAGACAATGGGCTGAGATGACAGCTCATAAAAAAGAGGTTTACTGTGGATTAACTGTGTATGATAGGATGGTGGGTCTAGTTTCAGTTGGTTTATATTTGGCAAGTTGCACTGCTTAACACAATCTCAACAGCATACCTTCCCTTTGCACAGTAAAGTTTTTCAGTCACAACATTTAATTTTGCCGTGCAATGGTTAGCATTCTTATGGATGCCCAATATTGGTATGTAATGATGCAACGTTTTCTGGTATGCAAGAGGTTTTAGAATGTAAAGACTAAGAAAGCTTGTTCACCAGGATCATTCCCACTGGTGTGATAAACCATGGGAAAAAAGATGATTTAATTAATATCTTGGCTGCAGACAGCAGGGTGAGGTGTGAGTTCTTTGGAGGTGTCACCAGGGTGGGGCACACGATAATTAAAAAGAAACTTCTCAGCAATGAGAACACTTTTATTTCATTTTCCTGAACTGAACTCCACTTGCCAACACCAATTAACAGAAGGATAAACAAACTTTGGAGACTTTTCTACTGTAATGTAAAATCTTTATGCTCAAATTAAGATTATTATTTGATTTGGTTGTGTAATTATACTTAAAGTATGACAAAATGTACAGTCTTCAATATTATGCTATGTTTGTTCATGGTTTAAGACATTAAAAGCTGCTTTCACCATGTTTAACTCACATTCAAGGACTGTCTGTAACTACAACTGTGCTACATTTTAATGTTTTGGTAAGGCTAAATTTATCAGTAGCATTTAGTCACATGTAAGTCTTTGGTAAATGGTAAAAAACACAATTGAATTGCCCTGCTGTGATGGTTACAAGTAGGCTGTTAGGACATGCAGTACCAAAAACGGCCACAAAACCCCCACCAATATCAGGATTTTAAAAAATCACTGCGACAAAATGAGGCAAAACAAAATGAGGCAAAAGATGATTCCAACAAAAACAGCAAAACATACTATATTTGTTTCCAATCATTCAAAAGTTTTGCTAATATTGCTGGTGTGCACCGCATCGGTATTGTGTTGAATGCATGCAATGATAATCTGTCATATTAGCACAACGTTCAATACCAATCACTGCACAGGTACCACCCTGGGATGCTTGTCTAAGAAGATTGTCTAAAGCTATAGGCGGGAAGTGATAGGTTGAAGTCCAAATGATTAAAGTCCTTCTTGGTCCTGGAAGAAGGCACAAAGTGACAATTTCAATTTCATGTCATGACCACTTCCAGTGCCTCTAATACACCATTTTAATGGTCCTGGAACTACACGAAGAGGGATAGCAGGGGCATCCGTGCACGCGTGACACTTGCTTGTGGATATTTCTCAAGGTTTAAGTTGTAATTTCAGGTAAAAATTGGGCACAGTTCATGGGTGTAAGACGTGTGTGTATTTAAATGGCACGTGTTGGGGGCTTAGATCAGGAGGTAGAGCGGGTTGGCTGGCAACCGCACGATTGCCAGTTCGACCCCCTGCCCTCTTAGCTGAGTGCCTGGTGTCCCTGAGCAAGACACCTCACCCTAATTGCTGCTGACGAGCCGGCTGTCGCCCTGTGTGGTTTACTATCTTAATTAGAATAGTTTTGTGTTTGATTATCCAGTCTCTTGCATTGCAGGTCGAGTTCCAAGGTCCTCTTGTAGAGGGATCTCGTATTGTCTGCTCCAACCTGAAGGAAATAACACACAATACAGGTGCTTTGACATTTTAGCATTGTTCCTTTTCAAGGCTCACTTGAAAAAAAAGTTTGAAAAAGTCACATTGACTAGCCTGTTTGAATTAAAGTCCCAGTCGGCAACATTTGTTTGATCATATTCACTGAAGCCGACACTACGCTTGGATAGAACAACATAAATCATCCAGTTTTAGAAAAAGAAGCGCGCCTTTACGTGCACATAGAGACTGTTGTTTGTTTTGCAAAGATCTGAAAGCGCCCGATCATCCTGTCCAATCAGCACGCAGGGCTATGTTCGTGCACACACAGAGCCCCTCCCCCCTCGGGTTGTACCACTATCACAGGGGGGAGGTGGAGGGAGTAGCAACAATCTTCAAATTCCTCGTTTAAAAACCGAAACGACAAGGTCCAAAACGACCAAGGAGAGAGAAATCCGACCGGTACCCGTTGCATTTACACCGATAATGTTTCATAATTTGTGCCCGTAACAAACACTATTACTGCTTTGTACTTGTTGTGGATGTCCGGGACACACCGGGAAACTAAAAAGAGTCCAGCCTGAGTTCATAAGCGGAGGGGATGTTCCCATTCATTGTCTATGTAAGAAGCAATGCCGTCGCGGAGCGGTGAGTTTTGAGAGATGCCGCCACCGCCCGCAAGCTTTCGAAAATCTTTGAAACTGACCATTGTCAATCTAAAATAAAGACAGATTCAGCAACTGCATAGCTTATTTCTCACCTAAAATGTTTTCAGAAACACATTTCGGTGAACTATTTTCATAAAATAAGAGGGAGGTGGGAGGCTGCAAGGGGAAAATGATAGAGCTCGGAGGAGCACAGAGGGGAGGGGTGGGGGTGTGGGGGGGGATGCTTTTTCAAACCTTTCAAATCGTAGACTAGAGCGTTAAGTCAACCGAGGGTTTCCCTTTGCCAGCTATGAGCACGTGCACATGAAAGAGGCGGCGTTTGCAGCATTTGACCAATCACAAACATGGATCAGTCCACGGGCAGCGGAGCGGCGTATTTCACGTACGAGGAGCAAACCATAATCTTACAGAAATACGAAGAAGTTAAATGTATAATACAGGCAAAAAGCAACAGTTTCATCTGCAAAATGCAGGAAGGGCAGCTGGCAAAAACTCACGACTGTGTGAATGCGTAAGTCGTATTAATAGTATTAGTAATAGTATAATATGACTGCCCCATCATAAGGGAACTACTAGATCTGATTGATTAAATGATAACCTTAACTTCGCTGATAGCTTAGCGGTAGAGTTACCGCCCCATGTACCAAGGCTACCTGCAGCAGTCCCGGGTTTCGAATCTGCCCTGCGGTCCTCTTTTAAATCATGTCGTCGCTCTGTATGCTGACACAGATAAGTCTTTCCCTCCGATGAGAATCTGGATCTCTCATATAGAACACCGTCAGGGACAGACAAAGGGGTTTTGCTGGTCTCTGAACACTAGGGGCCCTAGTTTCGTAGACCAGGCGCAGTCAGCTTTCAGCGCACCTGCGCCACGCCAACGGGGTGTGTCCGCCTGGACTTTGCAAGTTTCGTGCACCGCGCAGGCTCGCGCAGGCCTCCCGTCTCGAGAAGAAGGCGTGAGTGGGAAAGAGGGAGGAGAAGAAGGCGTGAGTGGGAGACGAGGAGGAGACGAGGCGTGGACTGGGATTAATACAGCCGATTCAGATCTTCACCAATCAAATGAGCTCCTCTCCTCTCCTTTAATGCGTTAGGGGAGGTTCAGTGCAAGATCCGTCACTTGACAACCCGATGACAGAAGCAGCGCCGCCGCTCCCACCACGCGCATCACGCGCTGTGCGCGCATATCATAATAATAACAATGCCGATATTATAAAAAACAGGAGAGAGAGAGGGAGATGTTTTGGTCCGAGAGGCTGAGTTTCCGTTACGCGTGCCATCCGCCTTTGATCTGACGTCAGATGTGACGGGACAATCTATATAGATATAAATTCACGTGTTGATTCAATTAGTTACATTAAATAGTGTTTGTTGTGATTATTTATTGCATTTAAATGTGCCTGGAACTGTGGAAACCTGCCTGTGAGGTCTCGGTGACGTGTGCGCACTGCGCGCCGTCAGCCAAACTTCCACAGCTGTGATTCGCATTGAATGAATGGACTTTATTTACGCCTTGCGCTGAAAGTAGACCAGGTCGGAGCTGGCGAGCTTTCAGCGCAGTCTCGGTGAGGCTTTTTGCCACGAAACTTCCGCTACGGCAAGCTGAATCTGTGACGCCTCCCCCTGCTGCGCCGACACACCCATCTTGGCGCAGGCGATCCACCAAACTGCCAAACTGACGGTGCGCAAGGCTGCGCGGGTCGAAACTTGCATTGCGCCGGCTCCGCCACCCTGCTCTGCGCCACGAAACTAGGGCCCTAGTTCTCTAGACCCGATCCACTGAGCTTCTTTTCTTGTTATCCGCGCATCAAGAGAGCTGATTGGTCAGTAGGCGGTGTTTTGCAATTTAGCAGTTTAGGTGTGTGCAGGTTAGCTCCACAGCGTAAGTTACCATGGGCATCTACCCCGGTAAGAAGTGAACCAGCATCGTAGGACGGAAAACCCAGAGTTAACGCTTAAGTTACCTCGCTAAGCCCAAATCCTGCTTCCTAGTACAGGCCCCTGTGCTCAGGTGGACATCTCAGGAGAATAACAGTATGAGACGGGGGAGGGGAACCCCAGAACCCGTGTGAAAGAGTGACTTTCCACACTGAAGACTCCCATGTTCAGAAACAGTTGAATCTGCATATATGAATTGTTTCATAGACACAGAAGTTGAGGTCCCAACAAGACCTTAGTAGTAATGACTTTATGGACTTCTTTAATGATACAATTTTAGCTATCAGAGACAAAATTACTCACTTCTAGCCTTCAATCGGAAAACTTGTTACCTTCAAACTCTTCTCATCTAAACTTTCAACTTGTCTCCTAGACCCAATACCAACTAGGCTACTAAAAGAAGTCTTACCCTTAGTTAGCGCATCCTTACTAGATATGATCAATGTGTCTTTATTAACAGGCTATGTGCCACAGTCATTTAAAGTAGCTGTAATTAAACCTCTTCTTAAGAAGCTCCAGATCCAGGGGTTTTAGCAAACTACAGACCAATATCAAATCTTCCTTTTCTCTCTAAGCTCCTTGAGAAAGTAGTCGCCAATCAGCTGTGTGACTTGCTCAACAATAACAGTCTACTTGAGGCAGTGACGGTGCAGGGGGGGGGGGGGGGCAAGCAGGGTCAACTGTTGCGCCCCCCATTTTGCCCCCCTTGTTTTTTGTCCTGTGTCGTGCCATTTGATTGGCTGGTTTGCACACACACGGCAGGCTGAATTTGACGTTCACGTTAGCGGTGGTTGATGCATAGCGGTTAGTTAGCTATTGTGTCAACAGAGCGAAATGGACCGATTTGTGATAGCCAAAAAGTGAATAAAGCCCAAGTTATGCTTCCGCGTCGACACAACGCAAGGCTTGCGGACCCCTTACGTCCTTGCGGACCCCCCTTACGTCCAACACAAGGGCCTGACGTGCACCTCCCAAAAATCCTAGACGCGCGTCAAGGCGACGCAACACCAACGCAGCGGCATTTGCTGTGATTGGTCCGCTAACTACATCCACTGGAGACCGCTATCCGGTTTCCACTCATAAACACCGCCATTTAAACTTTTAATAGGCTACTTTTATTGTTTGCACCTTGTTTTGTTGTTTGCACCTTGTCGCTTTTGCACAAAGAAATAAAACCCCAAGTTCTGAAAAATTGTGGATGTTTAAAGCCGGAAAGTAAACAAATAGGCTATAACGAGGCTAACGACGATATACGCCAAGAGTCTCGGTTGGTCTTTACAAAAAACATAGCGCCCTTTACCGGTGTGGCGTTGAATTGCATTTCGACAAGTATCCCAACGCAGAACCATCACGGTCTCCAAGCAACTGCGTGGCCGTTGCGTGGCCATTGCGTGATCACGACGCGGGAGCATAATCAGGGCTTAAGAGTGGACGATGGTGGTGGTGATTTACAGACGCAGGACAGAGTGATGATGGACTTGGAGGATGAGGATGAAAGCGAGGATGACGAAGGGGCGGTAGTAGGTGAGGAGAACAGAGAGAGGAGGAGGAGGGGAGAGGAGAAGAGAAGAGAGAAAGACAGCATTGGAGAGCGAGTGAAGCAGAGTTTAGAGGACAAGAAGGGAGGAAGAGGAGAGGAAGACAGGGGTGGAGAGTGAGGAGGAGTTTAGAGGAGAGGAAGACAAGAGTGGAGAATGAGGAGGAGGAGTTTAGAGGAGAGGAAGACAGGAGTGGGGAATGAGGAGGAGGAGTTTAGAGGAGAGGAAGACAGGAGTGGAGAGTGAGGAGGAGTTTAGAGGAGAGGAAGAGGAGGAAGACAGGAGTGGGGAGTGAGTGAGGAGGAGAAGAAGGGAGGAAGAGGAGAGGAAGACAGGAGTTGAGAGTGAGGAGGAGGAGTTTAGAGGAGAGGAAGACAGGAGTGGAGAGTGAGGAGGAGTTTAGAGGAGAGGAAGAGGAGGAAGACAGGAGTGGAGAGTGAGGAGGAGTTTAGAGGAGAGGAAGAGGAGAAAGAAAGGAGTGGAGAGTGAATGAGGAGGAGTTTAGAGGAGAGGAAGAGGAGGAAGACAGGAGTGAAGAGTGAGGAGGGGTTTAGAGGAGAGGAAGACAGGAGTGGAGAGTGAGGAGGAGTTTAGAGGAGAGGAAGAGGAGGAAGACAGGAGTGGGGAGTGAGGAGGAGGAGTTTAGAGGAGAGGAAGACAGGAGTGGAGAGTGAGGAGGAGGAGTTTAGAGGAGAGGAAGACAGGAGTGGAGAGTGAGGAGGAGTTTAGAGGAGAGGAAGAGGAGGAAGACAGGAGTGGGGAGTGAGGAGGAGGAGTTTAGAGGAGAGGAAGACAGGAGTGGAGAGTGAGGAGGAGGAGTTTAGAGGGGAGGAAGAGGAGGAAGACAGGAGTGGAGAGTGAATGAGGAGGAGTTTAGAGGAGAGGAAGAGGAGGAAGACAGGAGTGGAGAGTGAATGAGGAGGAGTTCAGAGGAGAGGAAGAGGAGGAAGAAAGGAGTGGAGAGTGAAGGAGAGGAGAACAGAAGGAGAGAGAAAACATATTTAGTGAGTTAAGAGACAGTTGTAAGAGTATACTGTATACAACTATACACTGTGCTATAATTCTCAGTTACACTCTTGTAAATCCACAGATGTTCTCTGTGGTGGATTTGTATTGTTTTTTGTGTTGTTGTTTCATTTCATTAAAACTAGTTAAATATGCTTGTTTGTTTTATGATAAACGTTTAGTAACATGCATTCCACAATATGTAGTGTATCAGCACGGCCACGGGAACAGTACATCTATTATAGTACTATTTGTTGGTGTCAGAATTCACTAGCACCTCCTATAAACAATCAGACCCCCGCATTACCCCCCGAATAATAATTTTCTGGTGCCACCGCTGACTTCCAGTCAGGATTTAGAGTACATCATAGTAAGGGTTAGGACAGCTCTGGTGAAAATTACAAATGACCTTCTAATTGCTTTTGACAAAGGACTGGTTTCTGTACTTGTCCTGCTAGATCTTAATGCCGCGTTCGACACCATCAACCATGAGATTCTAATATGTAGACTGGAAAAATGTATTGGTATCAAATGAAGTGTCATGATTGTGGTTTTGTATAGCTCATTCCCTGTTTTTTTTTTTGTAGTTTGTGTCCCCTGTGTGGTTTCTTATCTTGTATTTCCTGGTCCTTGTTGTTTCCGCTGTCTTGACTCCCCCAGCCTCTCGTGTTGATTACCCACCTGCCCTAATGTGTTTCACCTGTCCCTCGTCAGCTCCCTGCCTCCCTGTGTATTTAGTCTGTGTCAGGTCATTGTGGGGTATATGGTTGTTCGTTGCCCTGCATGCTGCACGTCCTGTGTTCCCGTGTCCAGCCTCCTGTCTTTTTGTGGTTTTTGGTTAATCGTAAGCGGTTTTTTTTATTCGTTTTTTCCCCCTTATGGTCTCCCTCAGTTTTTACCTTGTTCTTTTGTGAAATAAACATTTTTCCTTTTTACCTGCACCAACCCTCTTTACCCCTACTGCTAAACCTAAACAGTAACATGAACCGCATTAAGCTGGTTTAAGTCCTATTCATCCAAAAGATCTCAGTTTGTGCATGTAAATGAAAAATCCTCCAGGCACACTGAAGTTAGATATGGTGTTCCACAAGGTTCTGTGCTGTTATCATCAATTATTTTCAACTTGTATATGCTTACTTTAGAAGACACTCAATTAACTTACATTATGCAGATGATACTCAATTATATCTATCGTGGATAGACCTGGATGACCTGCAATTTCCTGATGTTAAACTCCGATAAAACGATGGTGTACTTGGGCCCAAACTCATCTGAAAATTATTGTCTAAAGATATAGTTATTATTGATGGAATTGCCATTGCCTCAAATACTACCACAAGAAACCTTGGAGTTATCTTTGCTCTGGGTTAGGGTTGCATAACATTGCTAAAATCAGGCCCATGCTGATTTAGCAAAAGATGTAGAAAAACTAGTCCATGCATTACCTCAATGCTGGATTATTGTAATTCCTTATCGTAAGGCTGTTCCAATAAATCCCTTCAATCTCTCCAGCTGGTCCAGAATGCTGCAGCGGATGTTCTGACTAAAACTAGAAAAGGGGTCACATATCTATTAGTTTCTCTGCACTGACTCCCAGTAAATAGAATTTAAAATCCTGACTAGTCAGGCACCACCATATCTTAAATAGCTAATTAAAACCTATTATCTTACCAAAGTTTTACACACTACAATGCAGGGTTACTTGTTGTTCCTAGCGTCTCCAAAATTAGAGCGGGTGCCAGAGATTTCAGCAATCAAGCTCGTCTTCTGTGGAAACATCTTCCCGTTCTGGTTGGGGAGGCAGACGTTCCCACATTTAAGAGTAGGCTTAAAACTGTCCTCCTTGACAATGCATTGATTGCTGTCCGCTCCGCAGCGTCATGTTTGAGATGGATCCATCTTGGGGTGGCTCTGCCTGCCACAACGGACTTTTACTGTTTATCCTACTAATACGACTACCAACACCAAATGCAGATGGAACCAAAGGGCCTGGGCCCTCATTTAGAAAACTGTGCGTAGGATCCTTACTAAAAGTGTACGTACGCCAAAAAGCCAAAGTTTGCGTGCGCCAAACAAAAATCAGATTTATAAAACTGTGCGCACGCAAGCTGTACGCAATGTTTCCTTTATAAATCACAGTATCACCTACAAGTGTGCGTACCTGAATCCCGCCCTGTACACGCCCACATTTTACTATGTTAATGAGCCGGCATGCGATCGTTTCCGTGTGGTGAATCACGGCGACAGGCCAGAAAAAAGCGAAGAAACGTAACTTTTCAGAAACGGAGTAAGAGACACTTGTTGGGGAGGTGGAGGCCCGGAAAATAATTTAAATCAGTGGTCACAGCAGCGGGATCACGAAGAAAAAGACGCAGTGCGAGGGGCAACACATTGCTGCTGCAGTCAACGGCGTCAGTGGGACGGAGCGGACGGTGATCTGAAAGTAAATGACATCTTTCCGCTCTTTTACCAACATATATTTAATGTATTGCTAGAGTATTTGAGGAAGTTTGACTTTGATGTGACTTTGACGGGGATTGTGTCCGTAAAGGAGGGAGACACGGATCTGTGAAAACAGATTTTAAACTTTTATTGTATATAAAACAAAACGTTAAATAGTTTTTGTCCTTCCAGAGTCTGCAGCGTGTGGCGTAGAGGAGGGTGACGGTGAGGAGGGTGATGTGAGGAGGGTGATGGTGACGGGCCCTCGGTACAGCGTCCGGGTCCAGCGCAAAGCAGCAGCACACCCTGGACGCATGGCACATCAAGCCGTCGGGTGCTCACTGATGCCGTCCTGCAACGTCAGCGAGACACAATCACCGCCATCAACAACCTTGCAGATGAGCTACGGCAAACGCGCACTGTGATTAATAAAATAATATGTTTACAATGAACACTGATTGTTGTCTTCCTTATATTACAAACGCATGACATCCTCACGGATTCTTGCGCCCTGTTGAGACCCCTCCAGTCGGGCAGGGGGCCGAGGCTCATCATGCTTGGGACTCTACCACCTTTACCGGGCGGTAGAGTCTGCCTCCTGAAGTTCGGTAAAGTTGCGCTCTCCACGCTCCACGACTGAGCGCGCACGAGCGTGCCACTCATTATAGTGCATTTCCTCTGCGCTCTGGTGGTTTAAAAGCGAGGATAAAGTGTAACAAATATACGATGGCTTAATGGCTGTATGTGCGTTTATGATATATGCACATAAATAAGGAGAATATCTAGTTATTCCCGCTGTGTTCTACAGTGATCTAATGGAGGGTATTTATTGTATACTGTATTACATGCATTTGGGCCGTCTCCTCCTCCTGCGGTGACAGCGCTGATTCAATATTTCAAAATGATTTTGATTTAAGATACAAGTCAGATTTTAAAAGAAGGTGTTAACATGAAAAAAACTATCACTCATTAAAAGCGTCAAAAACATTGCTGGAGTTCATCATGATAACGCAGATCTAACGTATGATATGGAGTGTAATTAAATGTGTGCGAGTCATCAAAAATATATAGTTCTTCTCACGTTTACTGCTGATTCCCTTCCAGTCTCCAGAATGTGCGTACTGGTACACATGCCTCAGAGTTTGCTTACAGGTACGCACACTTCCCCGTCAAGTTTGGTTTTTATAGATCACAACATTTGCGTGGAAAGTGGCGTACGCACGTTTCCAGCCCAGGTCTGCTCGAGATTTCTGCCTAAAAGTCTGTTAGGCAGTTTTTCTCGCCACTGTCACTGCCACTGTAATGGCATGTGAAAATCATGAGTGTGTTCTAAAAGTGTCCCCAAGTGTTCACTGGATTTTCTGTAAATCACACACACACAAAAAAAAACAGGGAACACTTTTCTATACTATTTTTAAAATTAATTTTTGGTTTTGAAACAAAATAACCAAAGAACGAATGATACACAGATTGGCTGACAGAATGAAATAATCTGTTATTTCATTCTGTCAGCCAGGTGTTTTAGCACTTGCTTTAGCATCCAGATACACTTGGGCCTTGAGATACTACTTTACTGTTCCAGGGATGAGTTGTTCAGAGTTAGCCTCCCCGTCACTACACTCAGAAATAGACAATGTAGAGGGGAGTGACTGTAGCAGTGCTTGCAGATGTCAAGTGGTTACATTGCATTTTTTTGCAGATATTGTTGCTAGGGTGTGGTCCTGCTTTCCCAGCCATCATCAACAGTCTCTACCTTGATGCATGTATGAATCATTCACACGCACGCACACATGCAAACAAACACACACGCACTCGATGTGACTGGGCAGAACACAAATGGATATGACTCAATTCAAATAACCACACATTGAAAATGTGTGTTTATGTGCAAACAAATCAACAAGAGCGCATGCACAGACCTACCCTGTTTCTGCTCGTCAGTGAAGCAGCAAAGAAATATGCAAAGCTTTCGTCCGGACTGCCATCTTCAAGTTGAGCGTTGCCTCCACTCATGCCAGTTGCCCTGCGGCAATCGTAGTACTGGGTGTGGTTGCAAAAGATTAGAGATGTAGAAAGGTGTACCCAATGAATGGCACATTGTCAGAATATAGACAGATTCTTCTTGTGCCACATTGGTGGCACTGCAAACGTAGCAGCAAGTCCCCCTAGCAAAGCAAATGCATGCATCACTATTACACGACATCTATGAAGCCGAACAGTTGTCGGACCCTGGTCAGAGCAAGTCACGCTGCGCTTAGGAAAGGATCAGTGTTTCATTGGAGATGAAACAGAACGGCCACACTTGCATATTTACACCAGTGCATATCAACTCTTTACACAATGCACCATCGTTAGATAAAAACTGAAGTGATTAAAATGGCCAAGAAAAAAACAAAAAAACTGCAGGTGATTTAGTCATAAAAAAGTCAAACTTTCAACAGAATTATCACAACATCACATGCAATGCTTCTCCATACAGGTGGAGTTTCACTGTTGTTGGCCTTTATTAATGCTTCTGTTATGGCATCAGCTAGTGATTTGAAGCAATATTGTGTTCTGCAGTGTGTCTCAATGGGTTTGACTCACCTGACGTGTGATATGTCATTGTGCTGCCAAAGCCAACCACCAAAAACATTTTAATGTTTTTACCAGAAAAAAATGGCAGCAAGTTGCAAGTATTGCACGTTGCAGACAGTTTACAATCATTCAATGACTCGTTTTTTTTGCCAAGTTTCAGTAGAGTAAACTCCCATCTCAAGGCTGGTTCTCACAGAGAGAATAAGCTTGTAAACATTCCACAACATGTACTGACTAGCAAGTCTGAAATGTCATCTATCATATCATGTGAGATCAAATACATACCATACCAGATTTTTAGGTGCCACTGCCTTTAAGGAAAGGTTGAAAACTTTTATCTCATAATCCAATGTCTTTCAGCGAAATGTCATGATAGTTAGTTTTGTTAAAGGCTAAAAATGTTATAGGGCCATCGTGATGGTTACTGGGTCTTGTTCTGGGAGGTTGTTGGGTCTGCTCTCAGATCTTCTTGCCCCTGAACATTGGTGTTATGTGTTACCTCCCTCTCACACACGTTTTTCCGGTATTGTTCAGTCCCTTTCCCATGCTATTACCCTGCTGCTGGGAGTACACAGTTTGGATGGTTCGGTGGAGAACATCCTGTTTATTCTCTGCACTCTAGTGTACCTCTTCAGGCAGTCTTTGTTTGGTTGTCTCCAGTGCCTCTGGTATGGCGAGTTTGGTGTACTTCCTAGGCAGTTCTTTACTAGCACCTTTCTGTATCTCTGATAGCTGGCTAACTTCTCTCCATGTCGCCTTGATCTTGGCCTCCATACTTCTCCATGGTGGATACTGCTCCATACGGCTTATGCTGTTCATCTTGTAACCACTGTCTATCAGCTTGTTGGTCTCAGTTACTGTACCAGTAGGGATAGTATGTAGCACTGCATAAACATCTTCAAGCAGACTTTCAGAGGGCACTTTGTCTCTTATCCGTGGTAATCAACCACGGGGGTTCCAGGTATCCAGCTTGCTTATGAGCTTTAATCTCAGGTCAGCTGCCCTTGTGTTAAGGCTATCTGCTGGCACTGGGGCTTGGAACCAGATCTAGGAGTGTGGGGGTGATGATGACATCCCCTCACTGACCTGTCGTCCGAGGTCCCCCTGGCCGTAGCATTGTGGTTGTTCCTTGTCAATCTCTAGTTGTTATAACAGTTTCGGTTTGCGGACATTGGAACAGTGAACAAGAAGTTATTAATTAGCTCGATTAGATGTTGGGATTGGAAACATCCATTGATCCCACATCCTATACATCGACCCCTCTCGGTGTGGTTGCTCATATAGTAGTATTCCAACAGTTCCACATTATCTTCCCTCATCCATGTTTGTTGTGTTCCAGTGTCTGGTCGATGTTTGTCATGTTCCAGCAGCCCCATTCTCATCAGGTTTGACGTGGACTTGCTTTGGCGTGGATCTTGTTTACCTGAGCAATGTCTGAGCTGGCATGACTCTTATTGGTTTCACTCATTTGGCAGGACCTCTCTATCATCCATCCATCCATCCATTATCAACCACTTAACCTTTATCATTTCTTGTTTCATTGTATGAAATGGCAGATATTAGGGATTAATACAGTATAACCATAATCATATGAACTGAAATTGATTGAATGATGCATTCTTATATAAAGGGAAGTCCACATGGCCAAGGTTTAGCAAGTTATTGGGTGGGTAGTAGGGAATTTTGCTCTGCTCTGCTCTCATTTTCATTTTCATCATTTTCTTTGATCATATCTTCTCCTCTCATTTCTACGACGGCGTATTAGGGCCACTGTCGGGGGAAAAAAACGGAGCCGAGAGAGGTGGGCAATATTCCTCAGAAAAAAAATTGCTGGCAAACTGCCTTTTAATCTCAGAATATTGTCCAACTCTCTCGGCTCTGTTTTTTTTTCTTTTTTCTGACAGTGGCCCTAATACGCCGTTGTACATTTCTTCTTATTTATTTGATTGTTTTATTAGTTAACCTATCGCAACCATCTATTATTTATTTGTTTATTATATTCTTTTTTGTTAAATATTTTGTATTATTATAGTGTATATTATCTATTAGTATTATTATTCGTTATCTTCTCCTCTCCCTCGCTCTCCAGTCATCTCCTCCCCCTTCTCTGTTTCCCTCTCCTTTCCTTTCAACATATTCTTATATAACTTCTTCCATTCTAGTTGTTGAATATATTTGGAAAGAGACAGTACAGTCTTTGACTTTTGATTGTACCTAACCACAGCAGTTGTGCAACAGCTTCTGCTAGGGTACGGCAACACACATCGCACAAACCACACGATGAACAGCAGCAGCCTAGCCTACGCCGTAGAACCGGTAGTGATAATAATGGTGACTTGTCTACGTTTAGTTATGATTATGATGACAGTTTGCAGATAATTATTTTGAACGACGAATGGTGGCCTGTCATGAAATGTTCATTTTTTGTTTTATATATATATATATATATATATATATATATATATATATATATATATATATATATATATATATATATAACTGCAAACAATGTTAACAAGTAAAATAATATTTTCTGATATGCATTTCTCCTAAAATGTTTACTGCAAAGATGGACAAAGACAGAGTATGTTGCATATGAATGTAGTCCTATGATGAGAGAAAGTTGGAAGTGAGAGTGAAGTGTTGGCATTTTCCTTTGGGTGTGACTCAGTTGTGCCCTGCAGCTCATTGAGAAACTGGGAAGCCAACACCTATCATAGTTGTTGAGATGGGTTTAGACAGGTACCATCAAATTCTGTCAGAGCGAAGAATCTCGTCTACTTTTAACGCCTGATGTTCTCTCGGCTGTAAACTGGCCCATATGTAATAGAGTTCCTTGTTGAAATGTACCTATTTTTTTTAATTTGAAACAAAAAAGGTGCAATAAATGTTCATAATGTGTAACAAAATAAAAAAAATGTAAAAGTAGTGTCGCTTACTGAACCTTGTTGATCATAGGAAACTATTGAAATACATGACACGAGTACTGAAGACAGTGTGTACAGTGCCCTGAAGCACCTCTGAATTGCATGCCTGAACACATAGATAACAGGAGGGTTAAATTAAACAACTCTGGAATTAAAGTTCTTTACCTTTTTATCCTCAGATCACTTGATGTTTCTGCACTACTCACCTGAAGACACGTTTGTGTTTCCCCGGAAATGAGCATTCTGTTTTAGACATATTCACTGTACTGTATGAGCTGCAGGGAACCTCCTGCAAAACCAGTTTCCTCTTATGTTACTACTAAATCTATAACTACTCTTACTTTTGGGGACATTGTTTGAAAAGGTAAGTGAACCCCCAACCACAAACACCACTAACAATTAATCTTTTTTTTTACTTTTACTTTAAGTGTAACCTTTCAAATATGCCATCTCTCTTTCATTGTCACTACAACAAGAAATCCCAGATTACATTCACCCAACATGTGTTTATGTGTCCGGACAGATATCCCAAAGTTGTGTCAGACTTCTGTCAATGTAATGTTTTTCTGCTTCTTATGTATCTGAGATGTAATGCAACACATTTGGGCACATCGAATGGTGGGTTGGGATCTATGAACAAATGCTTACGTGCAATTATTTGCAAGGTCAACTTTAACAACAGCTGGTCAGAATGGGTTCTGCAAATCCTGCGAGATTTTATGAATTGAAGCTCTAAGTATTTATATTTTATCTATCTTCAAGATGATCAGTGAGTGTACAGGTCCCTATCCCACCGATCCGCTCCTCCAACCACCCACACCTCTCAGGATGGCCCCAGCAAATCAAGTAAAATGCCTTTGCCAACATGTGTCTTTCCTCCCCTCTCACCCCCACCTCTGATGCCATTCCTCCGCCAGCATCTGGGTGTGTCGAGTCGTGATCACCTTACAGGGGGTAGCACTGTTACCTGTCTGACAGGCTGAGCTACTCCAAGCCAATCTTCCTGCCTGCAAGTGCACCTTCCAGGATACAGGTAATTGGAGCAGGGTTGTGGGGCGGTGCAGAGGAGGTGGAGCTCACTGGGACCTCCTCCACAGTTGAAGACAGATAAAATTCCATCACGGACAGGGAGACGACACTTAGAGGGACTTGACTCTCCTCTTTGTGTGCTCTCCAACTCAGCTGAACCTCTCTTTCAGCTCCCCTTTTTTCTCTGTGACTCCTTCCCTTTCAGAGGAAACAAAACCAGCCATGAGTAAGATGTCATATAGCACCAGCAGCAGCAGCAGCAGCAGGCTTGGTGGAGGCAATGTAGGCCTGAGAAGTGGCAGTGGGCATGGATATTCTTCAAGATCTATGGTGGTCAGATCATCAGCCCCAAGGATGTCATCTGTCTCTCAGCGGAGTGGCATGGGTTTCGGGATTGGCAGTGGTGGTGCTAATAGTGGAGGAAGTAGTAGTTACAGTTATAGTATAGGTGGTGGTGGTGGTGGTTTCGCCAATGGTTACAGCGGTGGTTTCGGCGGTGGTTCAGGCAGTGGTTCGGGCAGTGGTTACGGCTTCGGCATCGGTGGCATGGGTGGAGGTGGCATGGGTGCAGGTGGCATGGTACCACAGATCACAGCCGTGACAGTCAACCAGAGCCTGCTAGCCCCCGTGAACTGTAATGTAGATCCCAACATCCAAATTGTGCGAAAGGAAGAGAAAGAGCAGATCAAGACCCTGAACAACCGCTTCGCCAGCTTCATCGACAAAGTGAGTATCCCTCAGTCCATTTCAGAGAATGTTGAAAGTCTTATATGTTATTCAAATTGACCATGACAAGTCATATTCTCTGTTTTTAGATGTTTTAAAATGTATTCGCTGTCATTTGGGTGAACATGAGATGTTGAAATGAATGGGAACTGGGAAACATGAACAATTAAGAACAGCTTGCTGATACACAGTGTACATGGGAGAGTTCATTAGTGTGTTGTGTATAGCTGCAACAGACTGTCTCTAAGGGTCCACCATGGCTCATTAAATATTATGCAGCAACTGGTCCAAACGTGAATAATGTGCACACTAAGGGCCAACTGTTATTGTTATGGATATGAAGCTAAAAGCAGACTGCTGGTGTGTTTCTTCTCTTCGACCACGGTTGGCCCCGTGCCAGCTGTCTCTGGGCAGAGTGAGTGGTGGGAAACAGCAGACTGGTCATGCCCAGTGACTGTCAGTGTGAGGGAAATAAGGGATCAGGTTCACCTATTGCCATGGCAGTAAGGACTCACAAGCTTTCAATTGTGCCGCAGCAAGTGGAGACCCCGTCTTAACCATTCATATTATACCTGTCATTTTCACATTACAATTTTTTTTTTCAAATGTATAAATGAAAACATCCTCTCATGAAGAAAGGCAAAACAATTGAACCACACCCTGCGAGAAAAAAAAAGCTCACTTAGCGGTGTGTGCCATGCCCTCCCTCATTGGTCTTTACACAGGTGATCTGAACCCATCACACCTATTCAGAGTAGACTCCTGACTATCATATGCCTCAAAATGAAATGTTGCCCTATCAAACTTTCAGACTGGTAGTACTCGTAAGAAAGAAAGGATCAAGACCTTTTTCATTTACTGTGAAAAAGAATCATCACCCAAATGGTGTATGTGATGTAGGTTCAGGCATGTAGTATTAATTACTGAGGGCGTGGCAGGCAAGTTCACTGAGTGAAAGTATGCATCCTGCAGGCGAGGGAGTGGTACATGTTGGGGTTTAAAGGGAGTGGCAAGGCTGAGGTGTGGCACGACTGACCTTGAAAAAAAAAAAAAACACACACACACGTACACACCCAAAACAGAGGGATGGGCTGTCTGTTTTAAAAACCGGTTGGCAAAGTACTATACTTCATGCCCTGCCTGTTTCTCCTGTCTCCTAGCAACAAGCTTGGAAATGTGTTTCTCAGGATCTTGTCAGAATTTCTCAGTCAAGTGGCTGAGTCTGCATAGTGGATTAAGCCCAGACCTTCTCTGCCCCAAAGGGCATTTTAAGATGCAGCTGCCAATATTGGTGCATACAAGGGCCTTTTGTGTGGAAAGCAACGCACAGGTGTGGCTCAATGGATCACCTGAGGAAAGTAAAAGAAAGACAACAAACTCTTTTCATTCCTTTAGAGTGAGCATGCCTGAACAGGAAGAAAAGGGGACAGTAAAATCTACTTCCTTTGCCTTTTTTATTTAAAGTTCGATGAAAGAGATCAAATGAACCTGTTAACAGGCATTAACAACCACACATTTCCAGTGTGCATGTAGTCCTATAGTTTAATGATTACATAATCTGATTATTTTTGGTTTTGCAGATATGTTAAAAGTAACTCCTTTCCCCAAGAGAGAGTGAATCTAAGCCATAAAATGGTTTTATCTTTCTTTTAGGTTCGCTTCCTGGAGCAGCAGAACAAGATGCTGGAGACCAAGTGGGAGTTGCTGCAGCAGCAGACCACCACCCGCTCCAACATCGACGCCATGTTCGAGGCCTACATTGCCAACCTGCGCAGACAGCTGGATGGGCTCGGCAACGAAAAGGTCAAGCTGGAGGGAGAGCTGAGGAACATGCAGGGACTGGTAGAGGACTTCAAGAACAAGTGAGTTAATACCTGCACGGGAAGCCAAGTGTGTTGCATCGATGAACGCAACTGAGAGCAGCTGATGCCAAGAGTCATTTTCCATCAATTGTTAATTTTTTTTAACTTTTTGTGTCAGATATGAAGATGAAATCAACAAGCGTGCAACTGTGGAGAATGAATTTGTGCTTCTTAAGAAGGTGAGAGTTGATCTGCGATTTAGAAATCTTCACCGTGTCATTAAGTGGAATTCATTATTGCTTTTCCTCCGACCCGTCACCAATGGCGACCAATTCCTTTTTCTCTGCTTCCAGGATGTAGATGGCGCCTACATGAACAAGGTTGAGCTGGAGGCCAAGGTTGACTCCCTTCAGGATGAGATCAACTTCCTCAGAGCCGTCTTTGAGGCGGTAAGAAAACATCTTAGTCCTGTTATGTATCTCATTTTTAGGAAAGCACTTCTTGATTAAATTGACTTTATATGGCACATATTTGCAGGAACTGCTTGAGCTCCAGAGTCAGATCAAGGACACCTCCGTCATTGTGGAGATGGACAACAGCCGCAACCTGGATATGGACACCATTATCGCTGAGGTCAAGGCCCAGTATGAAGCCATCGCCGATACTAACCGTAAAGACACTGAGCGGTGGTATCAAAGCAGGGTAAGTAGAGAGGGGAAGTCATCTCAAAAACAACTGGAGAGGACAGTCTGTGGAATCTATAATAACAATAACATACTACTATTTACATACTTTTTTTCTTCCCCAGTACGAAGAGATGCAGACCAATGTGGGCCAAGCTGGAGAAGACCTTCGCAGCTCCAAGATGGAGATTGCTGAGCTCAATCGCATGATAAGCCGGATCCAGAATGAGATTGAAAATGTGAAAGGACAGGTTAGTTCAAAGTTAAAAAACATTAACACAAACAACCAGATAGTGAACATGAAGAATGCATTTTGAATGACAAATATCACTTCTGCTGACTTTCCAACCTCCCAGCGCGCAAACCTGGAGGCCCAGATCGCTGAGGCCGAGGAGCGTGGCGAGCTTGCTGTGAAGGATGCCAAGCTCCGCATTAAGGACCTGGAAGAAGCCCTGCAGAGAGCCAAACAGGACATGGCCCGACAGGTCCGCGAGTACCAGGAACTGATGAACGTCAAGCTGGCTCTGGACATTGAGATCGCCACCTACAGGAAATTGCTGGAGGGAGAGGAATCCAGGTAAACGCTTAGCTACTTTGGATTTTCTTATGATGCAAGCAGCAACCTCAGTATCTAAAATTGGCCATTTATGTACCTCTCTGCAGAATTAATGCTGGCGGTACAGCTGCAACCATCCACGTACAGACCACATCCTCTGGTATGTATAGACGTCTATCTTCACAATTCAAGTCTTTTCTATGCCAATTCATGAATATCTTGTTGCATGTCACTTTGGTTGATATCTTTTAATGGAAAATCAAATCATCTGAAAATACCTTTTTCTCATCACCAGGTGGAGGCGGGGGATATGGTGGCAGCATGGGTATGGGCAGCGGTAGCGGCTATGGCAGCGGCTATGGCATGAGCGGCGGCGGCGGCGGCGGCGGCTATAGTAGCAGCATGAGCATTGGAGGCAGCAGCATGGGCGGCGGCATGGGCGGCGGCGGCATTATCACAAAAACGAGCTCCGTCCGCAGCTCACGCACAATGTATTAAAAACAGCACCGCTCCTCAACAACTCCTACTGTTGTCCCTCCCTTTACTCTGATAACCACTCATAAAGTTCCCATCACCTCTCGCACAACAACCTCAAACATTTTGGCATTTCTTTTTTTTTTTTTTGCCACTCCCTCTTTGGCACCACATACCTATAGAAACAAAGAGCAGCAAAAATGTGAGTCAGTCCTCTCTTGCTTTGACCGGTCAGCCTGGCTGTCCTTTTGGTTGCTGGACCCGCTGTCATTCAGACAAGAGGATACATATAGTGTCCTTACAACAAATGTTGCACACAAAAGTCCAACAACAGTTGTACAGAAGTAGGTCATGGTGTTTTTGTTTTTTTTTAAATGCATAAAGCACACATGTCATAACTGCATTGTATCTTCTGTTGTCTCACATCTTTGATTTAGTTGTGCATCATCAAAAGCAGCCATTATACCACGTTCATATTTGTTCTTTTTCTTCTCCTGTTCTGAGAGAAAATACTTCCATTTCCACTCTGAATGAAAAAGAAACATGCTACACGGCTGGCTGGGTCAACCAGATTTATTGTCAATGTGTACCATCAAAACATAAAATAAATCTGATTTCATGGTAATTTTGCCAGTTTGTTTGGTTTTATTGATTTTTGGTGAACTGAATAAAAACAATTTGGGTTCATATTATGTGGTTAGCTAAGGCCTGCCACCCTCATCAGAGAAAGACAGCTTCAGACCGTCATCTCTACTGCGAGTGGGGCGTGCGAAAATAACGTCTGGAAAAAAGGGTGGGGTTATTTGTCCTGTGAGGGATTTTCAATCTACCTGATTCCCTCAGTGTAATATTAATATTAATAGATGTCATCTGATGAGTTGGTTCACCTTTGATCTGCGTTAGAAAGTGTCTGCTTCTCCAAGCGATGCTAGGTCACAAAAGAGACACCATTGTATCTCTTATGCCGAACACAAAGGTCTTCCCTTTAACCTCGACATAATACAGACGCTGTGGCAGCGTCCTCAAGATAACTTGGGCTTCTTATTTCTTATAAGACAGTGGGCAGACTTGGGCTTGGCACTGCACTGTTCATTGCAACTGTTGTACTCTTCAAACCTTGATTCTCACGATGTACATCGGGCATGAATACATGTGTCTGCATAAGACATCATCTTCTCCAGAGGTCTCCTTGCTTCGGCTCATATGAATTTCCATCACAAATTAGCACAAACATCCCAATACGGGCTGCACGGGGGTGTAGTGGGTAGCACGGTCCTGGGTTTGATTTCCGGGTTCGATTCCCGGGTCGGGTTCCTTCTGTGTGGAGTTTGCATGTTCTTCCCATGTGAGCGTGGGTTCTCTCTGGGTTCTCCGGCTTCCTCCCACAGTCCAAAGACATGCAGGATGGACCTGTCTGTCTCTACATGTCAGCCCTGTGACAGACTGGTTACCTGTCTGTCTCTACATGTCAGCCCTGTGATAGACTGGTTACCTGTCTGTCTCTACATGTCAGCCCTGTGATAGACTGACGACCTGTCAAGGTGTACCCTGCCTTCGCCCAATGACAGCTGGGATCGGCTCCAGCCCCCCCCATGACCCTGAATACAGGATAAGCTGTAGACGATGGATGGATGATCCCAATACCAATCAAAATAATAAAAACAACTGGTAAGTGCAAATTAAAGTTGTCTTGTTTGTGTTCGAAAGGATTCTAAAGGTCTGTGTGTAGACTGTGAAATTTGTTTTTGAAAATGATTTGATCTAAAGGGAAATTAACTTTCCATCACATGTATGTTTTTTTATTTTGCATATTATACTATATTGATTATTTAACACATGTTCAACATGTCATTTGTCAATGATGGATGCTGCAGATATTATGTTATTTGTTATTATGTTATTGTTAAGGGAATTGTACGTTATTAATATTGATTTTGGTAAGAATGGAGGGAACGCTTCTTGGTGAACTATGCACACACCCAACTAGGGGCTCTTTAGTGGAAAAACATACACACACAAACACACACACACACACACACACACACACACACACAAACTGGGACTGTCAAAAGAATTAAACCAAATTATTTATTATTTAATATTATTTATTTAGTATTGTTTGATCAGATAATGTATTTCTTAATAGCTTGTTCTTGTTCGTAGTAAATAAACCTGCAGTACATTAACTATTAAACAGTGAATCATAAAGTGATGATTGTTTATTGAAAAAACAATGTTTTTATAGGGGGAAACTCACCTAGATTTCCAAATGTGCTTAGTCTATTACTGGACATTTCTGAATCATTTTTGGATCCTACAGTAGCCTCTTTTCATCCTCTTTATCCAGTACATCTTCATTGTTTCATTGTTTATAATACAGAAGGACATACCATTGTGTTTCTAATTCTTCAAGAGCATGTCAAGTCATTTTCAACCCCCTCAAAGTATCTTTACTATGACACAATGCTCCCCCCTAGTGATAAATGCTTCAATAACACTTTCGCCTGTTTTATTTTGATGGTGTATCTTTCAATAATTTAATTATTTGCAATCAATCATTATTCACATTATTCATTTCATCAACGTGTCATTTTCTACAATGTTTTATTTGATTTCAATTCCAACAGCAAAAATGTTGATCAGAAATAAAACCCACATCTAATTGCACTCTATACCCTTTACATTTTTTAAGAATATGTTACACAAAAACAAAGAAAATGGCACACTGCATACTGTCTATGCTGTAAAGTAAGATCAAATGTAACTAAGGATGTTTTTATTATAAGCCAGGGTTGTTGTCTTTCTGCTATGTACTTTTACATGTCAAGAAATATACAAACACACACATTAGGGATTCTATTTCAATTGCAATTTTGCAGCTGTTGTTTCAAACATTTGTTTTACCATCTACTTTGCCAAGTAGTCAATAAAAGAAATGCCTTGACCATGGAAATTGAAGTTTTATGAAATAATCTTAACTCAAAGTCTTACAGTTGTCATAGCTCTGAACTCATGTCACTGTCTTCGTCACTGGATGGATTGAACATCTAACAAGAATTGTGTCCTCAAGAAAACCACTTGATGAGGTCAATAGGCTCAGCATAAACAGTATTATAGGCCTTCAGTTAAGAAGTCAATATACACTGTTGCCCATGAAGTTGGGTTCCACACAATGTGCTGTTTATTCATATTTAAATATGCATCAGTTATCACTTTTGGGCTGCACGGTGGTGTAGTGGGTAGCACTCTCACCTCACAGCAAGAGGGTCCCGGGTTCGATTCCCGGGTCGGCCCGGGCTCCTTCTGTGAGGAGTTTGCATGTTCTCCCCGTGTTAGCGTGGGTTCTCTCTGGGTTCTCTGGCTTCCTCCCACAGTCCAAAGACATGCAGGATGGGGATAGGTTCATTGGTGACTCTAAATTGCCCGTAAGTGTGAATGTGACATCCTGTCCAGGATTGGCTCCAGCCCCCCCGCGACCCTGAATACAGGATAAGCGGTAGATAATGGATGGATGGATGTATAACATTTAGTGCTATAAAAGACAATACTTTTGCAAATGATTTCAACTCTATGGGCGACCCTA
This sequence comes from Chelidonichthys spinosus, assembly GCA_029853015.1. Classification (NCBI taxonomy): domain Eukaryota; kingdom Metazoa; phylum Chordata; class Actinopteri; order Perciformes; family Triglidae; genus Chelidonichthys; species Chelidonichthys spinosus. Next base: position 25,795,443 of record CM056829.1, on the reverse strand, counting down.
CATTTTGTATATTTTGAAAAGAGACGGAAAGAAATATAATAATAATCCAGTGGGTTTTGATTTCGGTTGATTTTTGAAGGTTGACTTGCAGGCTAACTGCTACTACTGTCAAAATATTACAGAATAAATACAGCCTTACTTTTTCAACTCTCTGTTCTCTGTTGTCCTGTACAGGCCACCGTACCAAGTTGAGCTACCCTATATAATTCATTTTCAATGCAATGAATATAAAATGCATTGAAATAATTGTAATGTTGGATTTCTTTGTCTTGACAGTTTGCCTAGAGTTGGTATATTTATTATGACCAAATATTCAAAGGTACCAACGTATCGCAGCGTCCTACATGGCAGTCTTGCTCGGGTTGTCAGGGTCGAAGGTCATGATCTCCATGTGGATAAGACCTGGTTGGATGAAAAACAGTTTTCAAAATGTCCTATAAGACTCAGTCCCGGATGGATGGATGGATGGATGGATGGATGGATGGATGACATATAGATAAATGATGGATGGATGGATGCATGTATGGATGATGGATGGCTGGATGGATGGATGGATGGTGGATGGATGGATGATATATAGATAAATGATGGATGGATGGATGGATGATATATAGATAAATGATGGATAGATGGATGGATGGATGGATGGATGGATGGATGGATGGATGGATGATATATAGATAAATGATGGATGATGGATGGATGGATGGATGGATGGATGGGTGGGTGGATGGATGATATATAGATAAATGATGGATGGATGGATGCATGTATGGATGGATGGATGGATGGATGGATGGGTGATGCATGTATGGATGATGGATGGATGGATGGATGGATGATATATAGATAAATGATGGATGGATGGATGGATGGATGGATGATATATAGATAAATGATGGATGGATGGATGCATGTATCGATGATGCATGTATGGATGATGCATGTATGGATGATGCATGCATGGATGATGCATGTATGGATGATGGATGGATGATATATAGATAAATGATGGATGATGGATGCATGTATGGATGATGGATGGATGGCACAGAGTGCTTTGTAAAACTTACTCTTCCACTCCCCAACAGCGAGCTCCAGGCTCTCGAAGGAGTCGTCATACGGCTCAGAGTCTGGCTCGCACTCTGGGTCATGATAATCCACCAGGAAAGGGTGCGACAGACCCTGCTTAGCAGTCAGCCTCGTCTCTGGGTCCAGCAGTAACATCCCATCCAGAATGTCTACAGCTGGAAGCATCAATATAGAAAACATGCTTCAATTCTTCAATATATTTTTTTAAATTATATTTGCAACTGTTAGTTGGCCATCGTTGGTGTTGAGGCATTACATAGTCAGGTGAGTATAACTTTCAGATATGAGATTTTTTGACTTTTTGAGACATGATGCCAGAAAAGAAAATAATCCTAAAAAAAAAATAATAATAATAATATATATACACACCATTTTTATCCATGGACGCAAACACATCCTTGAAGTCTTTCTTCTTTTGCGGAGGAAGACCCAACACATATGATTGTGCCTGGAAACAGTTAAGGTTGGTTACATTTCATTTCAGAGCATAAACTTACAGTACAGAAAAGAAAGCAACACAAATAATAAGGATAGGCAAAGGCGTATTTAGAAATATACAATACCTTATGAGTTGGCTTAAATACGAAAGCTGAAACGTGCTGATGTTAGCTATAGCACTACAAGATATGTAGACAAAACTTACATCTTTACTCTGCATCTTCTGAACCAGAGACGAGTCTGGCGTTCCTGTCAGATGGAGGATCTTCTTCAGCTGATCAATACCTGAACAGACTGGTTCAGGACGCCTCAAAATGCACAACATACAGCAAATAGGAATATTTTTGGGGCGACAACAAGCATGGATGTTTGTGCCAAAACCGAAGAGATTCCCACCAGGAGTTCCTGAAATATCGCGTTCACGAGAACGGACCGGGCAGACAGATGGTTGAATGGATGGATGAACATATGTGTGAACTGGCCCAGAGGAATAATAAAAAAAGAAGAATTGAAGCAATATATGCCAAGATATACCGACTCCAGTATATCTCCATACCCCATTGTATAGGCCAACCTCCAAAAAACAATATCTCCCATATTTTCACATTGATCAACTTGTTGCAGAATGTAGTTTTCCTCTTTCATTAAATCCCCACATTTCTTAAATCTCACAACTCTAGTTCACAATGGAAAAGAACCCTGATGATAAAATCAAACATTTCCTCAAATGTTTAAAAAAAACCCTTAAGAACCACAGCAGACGTTTTCACAGACTGAAGCAGTGTGTTTCCATTCTTCCAATCTTAAACTAACTTTTTAAACGTGGCAAAAAAATAAATTAGGAAAGTTGATTAAATTGTTTCGAGCGAATAAACTCGCCTACAGCTTAGTTTAAGAGACGATACTTGTGTAGGCCTGGCAAGGTTGTGAAACACACGTCTCCTTGGCCATCTAACCGTCTGTGAGAGAAAAATGAGAAGTCTGCATGTTTTTCAATTGAGCAAGTTCAAATTGTTATTTTATGTGAGTTAGTATTAGCCATGTTTCATGCTGTCTGGAGATAAAGACAAGCATTCAGACATTATGGGAGTATCAGGAAGATGAATGTGATCAGTCACATTCAGTAAATATCAGCTCCGTCAGAATTGATTCGGCAAAGGTGTTTCCAGCATCCATTGAGTGTATCAACTCTTTTAAAAAATGTTTTTTCCCATTTCCATACAATGTTCTAAAGTGATATTCCAAATGCGCATACAGATATGTGAATGGAAACACCGTTTTGGTAGTACCTCACTATGAGTAACATGAACCTTTATGTGTAGGTGCAGATGTTTTTAAAATCTTCTTTTTGGGGGGATGGAAGTATGAGTTTCTAGCTTCTATAATTGAGCATATACAGATATATTACAGCAGAGTGGGCTGAATGTGTGAGGATACTGTCATGTCCTGGGAAAAGCACCTGGCCAGTAATCATCTCAGCCAGGATACAGGCGGCTGACCAGACATCCACTGTGAGGAAGAGAAATGTAATAATACAAATGTATTACTGCCATATTCTGTCATATTGTTAACAAACTTGTATTAAAGGAAGGTAACATTATTACCTGTTTGACTGTAGTGCATCCAGTTGAATATGACCTCTGGTGCTCTGTACCAGCGAGTCACAACATAACCAGTCATTTCACTCTCTGTCTGTCTTGCCAGGCCAAAATCCAGGATCTGGGAATAGTAACAGTGAAGTTCACCACTAGGAAGCTGACGTGCTGTCCATTGAGACTTGAATTGATTTCTGTTGCTTTTATTTGCTGTTCACTTGTGTTACATGTCATGGAAAAAAGAGAATAATGTCTCAATGTTTTCATATTTAAGGCCAAAAACTCATCATTATTTTTGACCTGAACAATCTGATATGGAACACATTTTAGTTATGAGTCTTTTTTTTTTAACCATAACCTTACCTTTAATTCACAGTTCTCATTCACAGCAAGGTTACCAGGCTTTAGATCCTAAAATCAAACCACAGGAATATTATCAATCGCTTGAAACCAATTACAAAATTCTTTAAATACACTTTGAAAAAATTAAACAAAAATGTAATTTTTGGGGGGAACATGCTCATTTGCTTTCTTGCTCAGAGCCAGATAAAAAGACTGATACCACTCTTTTGTATGGTCAATATGAAGCTACTGAGTCCTCACAGTGTAGTCACAGAGCATTGCATCGGGATCCCTTAAATGGGGACATTTGTTTAATCTGTGCAAAAGCCAAAAGGTGAAAAGTTAAGATTTTGGGGATTCTGTGCAGGAGTTTAGTGATTCCACGAAGTAACTGGTTCTCCATAATGTATGCTAAGCTAACTGGTTGAACAGTATGAACTGTATTTCACCTGAAATGCACAATTAGTAGTGTTTTAGTTTGTAAACACAACATTCAAGGTGTTTCACCTCACTTATGATTGCTTTTTTCCGTGCTGTGTGGTGGATAAGAGGGAATACTTTATTACTATATGAGTCTACATTGTTTTTATTTAGAAAAATCCTACTCATCGTCCATTTTAGTCTGGGCAAGAAAGTGAATAGGCATAATGTTTAATGTCAAAATGTCCATTCAGTGTACAATTAAAAAAAAACACATTCATTATGAGTTTTGCATTAAAAAAAAAGGTTCAAACACCAACCCGATGAATGATCCCTGCAGAATGAATATACTGTAGAAAAGGACAACAAAGATTTAAGTATTCAGTAAAACAGCTCAAATAGACACATACACAAAGTATAGAGACCATGCAGACCCACATGTGGATTTTAACAACACACTTTAGACATCACAAAGTCTCCACCCGCAGTCCATTGTCAGGGCTGTGTTTTGTGTATTTTCCAGCCCTCAGAGCAAATCCAGACTGCTCTCACAGCACAGATGAGCACGTAAAGCACACACAGATCCAACTGGGAAAACAACTCTGGATCAAAGAAGTTCGAAGCCCAATTCAAAGACAATGGGACTTTTTACAAAAAGTTTGTTCTGCCTTCCGGTTTCAAACATGCTTTTTTTTTAGTTTCCATTGAGCACTCTGGGTTACACATTAACTAGCCTTGAGTGGAAAGGCATAAATAAGGGTCAGTCAGTTGGAATACTGAAAATATTCATAACTGGCACTCATAATGCCAGTAATACATCTGACCTTGTGTATTTAAAGGGGTAGCAGGATTGAATAGAAGATGAGAGGTTACAAGGGAGTTCTCCTAGAGTTGACGGGCTGTGACCTCCAGCGTACATTGGGGTGGTTTGCAGCAACATGTTAAGTCTCGGCCCTGGCCTGGCCTCAAAATGGGGATTTGGGTCTTTCAGGTTACTGTGTCACTACTAATCTGTCCTGATGAAGACGGAGCTGTGTTTGAAAGCTAAGCTCCAGGTTCTGGGTTTTTACTTTTAAATGATCCCATGCTCACTGATCAAACGTTTGGTTGAGCAAACTAATAACATATCAATGTAACGGATCCTTCCATTAATATATAACAACCACCCTAACCAGACTTTCTCACATAACATTTACGGAAAATGTTATGTTAAAGGCAATAGACAACGTTTACTTTTGGTTTCACGCAGTGACGTTTTTAGGCGTATTTTAGGGGGGCTGAAGCTACTCTTGTTCCCAAGCTCCCCCAAATATTTTGTCTTTTCTTTTTCTTTTTTTGTCTTTATTTTCAGACTAATCTCATACTGGTATCCCTAGAGTTTTAGGATTATAGAGTCACAGTCTGGAGAAAGAATATACTTTAGAAAGAAGCATTTTTGTAAAACCTATTTGTCTTGTTGTTTTTTATTTTTATTTTTTTTTACAGACATTGTATCCTCATTCTGCTGGAATAAATACAGAATAAATACATACAAAATTGAGTTATTTGGCTAAAGTTAATATTTATGTTGCCAAGAGAATGTTAGAAGACCATGTCTGTTGCTTTAAACTTGTTACTAGCTTGACTTCTTCACTGGTTGTAGTTCTAATACAGTACTACAAAGATGCAAGTGCAAAGATTGGGTATGCTCCTCCTGGGGGGCTAAGCCCCCCCTGTCTTTTAATCCTAGTGACGTCTCTGGTTTCACGTGGAACAGAACAGCGGTCTCCTGGGTGAAAGTCCCACCACAGCCTCATGTCCTAAAAAATGATGACAACCAAATTGCAGTGTGAATTATGTTTAAAGGGAAACTGATTATGTCGTGGATTACATTTGCCCTTGACTTTCAGGCGAGTCTACAGAAGTCAGAGGAAGTAGGGAGGAAGTTGTGGTGGCGTACGGGTCCACAAACACAGGACTTACACTCTGAGCCAACTCTTTGTGTCTCGTGTCAAGTGCTTGTTTCATTTTTGCTTTGTTTCAATTTCATATTTATGAACTATGTTTTTTACTAAATCTCACCAGGTATATTTGTTTCTTAAACATAACTATCTTATTGCTTTTCTGTTTTGTTTATTCACTTTCATTCAACTGTTTACTGTAAATTGATACTTTACTTTTGTCAGTGCTTATACTTCAACTGAAACATCTCTTTTAATAGTTGTATTGACTGGTTTGGTTTAAAAAATGTATCTTAGCATTTGCAGTAAGTGTTTACGTAACTGACGGGTCAATACATAAATCTAAACTTACCTTGAGTCCTCTTAGCATCTGGTAGAACAGGTATGTGATGATGCGATCAGTTAATCTCCGCCTCTTCAAAATGTGGCCCAGATCCTGGGCTACTAATGGCATTATCAAATAACTGGATGAATGGATGGATGGATGGATAGAGAGAGAGAGAGAGAGAGAGAGAGAGAGAGAGAGAGATGGAATGTATAGAAAGACAAAATCAACAAATAGGTAAGGCTTATAACTCTTTGCTAAGGTGGGGAAATGCAACTGTACAAGCCAACCAATACAAAAGTGAATAAGCTTGCTCTCTCACATCCTTGCTTGCACTTTTCGTACGTGCACACACTTGCACACAAGGTCTCAACAAGCTGCGACAGCAAGCAGAAGAATGTGCCTCTGAATCCCAACTCACAAGGTTTGGAATTTCTCCAGCGTAGAGTCAGGTGTGAAGACATTGAGGAGGCAGATCACCTTGAAGGGGAAACGTATAGTGAAGACACACAACATGTCTGTTAATACACACATCTATGAAATACCTGCAGACATTTGTTAGTATAAATGTCATGTTTACAGTGCTGACATTTGTGAGGGCGATGCAATCCTGTTTCTAAGGTATTACAGTTATTGTTGTTATGTTTGTTCCACATGTCCCAGAGATTGACTTTCAAGCACTTGTGTATCGAGTACTGATGTAATTGTTGGATTTTCTGCCACCACAAGTTTGCCACCTCCAGTTTGAAAAGTAAAGTCAAAGTGCAAGTGCATTTTCTCAATAGACATCAGGGGGCGACCCCTCCTGTTGCCAAAAGGAAGTCTGATTGTAATGAGAAAATGACGTACTTTATTTATTACCTCAGGAAACATTGTAAACATGACCAAAAACCAAGACAACAGAACGAAGGGTGAGACCACATGCACGTCTTCTATACAGTCCCTGTATACCTCCTCCTTTAATTCTAAATGCAAAAAACTGAAATTCACAATACCTCTTCATTTGACAAACAAAACACTATATTACTACAGTTAAATCTCACTGAATTTGTTCTCTCCCCCAGAGATTTGCTGAGTTAAAGGAAGTTACGTAAGTGTGCATAGTTGCGTGATGTTTTTCAGCTAAAACACTCAATGAGGGTTCTAAAAATACACAACACTCCCAGCATGCCAGGGAGCATTGATGAGATTATGGGCCCTTGTTGAATGGGCAACACAATTTGATTATCCTCAAAATCTCTTGAGATTGACCTTCCTGTTTGAATAAAGACTGAATAAATACACTAAGATCACAACCCACTGTGGGTCTCAACGAAAAGAGTACCTTTTACTGGCTATTTTACAGGATGGTATCATATCAATCATGTTCCTCATGTTGCTGTGTCCACCCTCCAACTAAAAAAGAAACCGCTCACTCCACATCCCATTCCATGTCCACTTTTCTTGTTAAGTCCCTACATTGTCATGCTGTATGTGGCGCAGCAGCCTGAGTTCCCGGTAGGCCCTTTTAGTGTGGGTGAGGGACTGGAAAGGACGATACAGCTTCTTGATGGCCACCTTGTCCTTGGTCTTCTGGTCAATGGCAGAACTAGGAACCAAGCACAGCGTACAGGGCATGAGAAGGTGGGAGGAACAGCGAGCTCCACCTCGTGATATAATAATTATAATAATGGATTGGATTTATATAGCGCTTTTCAAGACACTCAAAGCGCTCTGACAGGGTTCCAGGTTCCATTCATTCACACACAGTCATACAGGTGGTGGTAAACTACGATAGTAGCCACAGCTGCCCTGGGACAGACTGACGGAAGCGTGGCTGCCATTCAGCGCCTACGGCCCCTCTGACCACCACCTCAAACATACAGCAGTCATACACATTCACACAAGGCAAGCTGGGTGAAGTGTCTTGCCCAAGGACACAACGACCATGACACAGTGACAAGGGTGGGGATCGAACCGCGGACCCTCCGAACATCGGCCAACCTGCTCTACCCACTGAGCCACAGTCGCCCCGATATGACCCTATCTATGGCCCCAAATAGTGATTATTGATGAATCACAATTGACCGATGGACCATTTTATCTATAAAACATCGGAAAATAGTGCAAAACTCTCCAAGAGTACAAGGTGACGTTTTTTTTTTTTTTCGATCAGTCCAAAACCCAAAGACATTCAATTTAATAGGAAAAAATATTTAGAAAAATCAGCAAATATCTGACTATCTTTCTCGTATAATCAATTATCAAAATGTACAATCATTGTTATTCCCCTGATAGCTGACCACAGGTTGATTGATCAGCTCCACGGAAATCATGCATCCCGTCAAGTCTTTGTTGTACATTGAGAACTCTTAAGGGTTTTCCCTCTTACCATAGTGCAATTTATCAATCTTGACTGTGTTGGTGTGATTTGCCAATTGTTGGAGATCCCCCCTCCCCCTAAAAAGATAACATTTGAGAAACACAACGGTGATAATATCAGTGATAACATCTTGTCTGTCAGTGGTTTGTGATTAGATGGAATTCCTGGCTGAGCGTCTCTATGCTGGGGGAGGAGATTCCTGTATCGGAGTGGAGGACCTGTATTGACTTGCTTCCTGGCCTCAGGCGGACAATAGCGCTTCTGTTAGCAGATGTCAGTCATGTAGGACTGCTGGCCTGCTGCAGTCTGGGAGAGGAATGCAGACTTGAGGCTCAGCCTGCATGCAGAAAGTCTCTTGTGATGATCATTTACCTGGAGCTCTACCCCTAGTATGAGATTGGCAACATCATTCATAATAACAATAACAATTTTAATATACCGGTAGTATTTTATGACGGATTATTATGTATTATATATTAGACTCAAAGTTCTACCTTGCACATGAATGCACGCACTACCACGAAGACTGACCTACGCCACCTCCCTCGTTAGAATAACCGAAGTCGTGCGCTGCCTCCCCGGGTAAACTCACCAAACCGTCCCGTAGGCACCGGAGCCAATCTGCCGCAGTGCTGTGTATCTCTGCGGGACGTCCCACGTCGTTTTCTGGATCTCGACTCTGTGGAAGCCCGGTCGGACCGGGGAATCCTTCACCGGAGACTCCATGGCGCGGATTCCGTTCCGTTTCCAGTCGGACTCAACGTGTGTACAGCGTTTGGATCCAACCTGACAAGGTGAGCGCTGGCTGTAAGAGGAAAGAAGGTAAAGTGCACGGAAACGCCCCCGATCCTGCCCCCGTATCCAGTCGTCACGTGGGCGAGCTGTCATTCCCACCTGCGGACAGACGACACACATCTGACCTGAGCTGTTAGATCACTATTCAGATACAAGTGACGCCACGGACGTCACTGGGATTTAAAGACAGGGGGGCTTAGCCCCCAGGAGAAGCATGTTTGTAGTCCTGTATAAGAACTACAGTAAAATGCAGCACATAGTCTTCTTCCGTTCTCTTGTGTTGAACAAGAGTTACTGTCATGTTAACTTAGACACATTTAAGCTGCATGCTGAGAACCTGATGATGTGTGTCTTAAAGTGATAGCGTATCTAACTCCTCTCTCCATAAGCTGCAGGTCTATGAATGTACTTTAATTACAGTTACTGTCCTGTAGATTGGTTCAATCAGAGTGGGATACGGCTCAGAAATGTTTTTGTCATAAAGTATACATTAGAATAAACCAAGACCAAGTTTTATAGGTCACAGAGAAATCTGACAACATAAATATGAACTTTACCCAGATAACTGTATTTTATATGTATTTGTTCTGTATTTATTCCAGCAGAATGAGGAAACAGTGTCTGTAAAAAAAGAAAAGACAAATAGGCGTTTACAGAAATGCTTCTTTCTAAAGTATATTCTAGGAACCACACGTTTCATATGCTTATATTGTTTGAAGTAGTTACACACTACTGTGATAAAGCTAAAATACTTTGAACACTCTACTTCCAATGATTAGATTATGCTACTATAAACAAAGTACAAATATACAGTACTACTGTAAATGTAGTGGTAAATTCACCACTACACGAGATCAAAGTTGCAGCCTGATGAAAATAAAATGCGAATACATTTTTTTTCACTTTATTGGTGTCATTGGTGTCATTGGTGAAGGCCGACATCGCACGTCCCCAATTACGTCTATTTGCATCTTGATATTGACTTTGTGCGTAACAGCACTGTGGAAAAAAATATCACTTTATATTATGTGTGAACACAACTTGAGGAAAACATTTAGGTGTGGGTCCTGAGCCAGTCTTTGGGAGTTACTGCCCCTCTGGCACTGGTTACTGGCCACTTTATTAGGTACAGCTTGCTAGTACCGGGTTGGACCCCCTTTTGCCTTCAGAACTGCCTTAATCCTTCGTGGCATAGATTCAACAAGGTACTGGAAACATTCCTCAGAAAGTTTTGGTCCATGTTGACATGATAGCATCACGCAGTTGCTGCAGATTTGTCGGCTGCACATCCATGATGCAAATCTCCAGTTCCACCACATCCCAAAGGTGCTCTATTGGATTGAGATCTGGTGACTGTGGAGGCCATTTGAGGACAGTGAACTCATTGTCATGTTCAAGAAACCAGTCTGAGATTTTTCTCTTTATGACATGGCGCGTTATCCTGCTGGAAGTAGCAATCAGAAGATGGGTACACTGTGGTCATAAAGGGATGGACATGATCAGCAACAATACTCAGGTAGGCTGTGGCGTTGACACGATGCTCAATTGGTACTAATGGGCCCAAAGTGTGCCAAGAAAATATCCCCCACACCATTACACCACCACCACCAGCCTGAACCGTTGATACAAGGCAGGATGGATCCATGCTTTCATGTTGTTGACGCCAAATTCTGACCCTACCATCCGAATGTCGCAGCAGAAATCCAGACTCATCAGACCAGGCAACATTTTTCCAATCTTGTATTGTCCAATTTTGGTGAGCCTGTGCGAATTGTAGTCTCAGTTTCCTGTTCTTAGCTGACAGGAGTGGCACCCGGTGTGGTCTTCTGCTGCTATAGCCCATCCGCCTCAAGGTTCGACGTGTTGTGCATTCAGAGATGCTCTTCTGCATACCTCGGTTGTAACGAGTGGTTATTTGAGTTACTGTTGCCTTTCTATCAGCTCAGCAGTCTGGCCATTCTCCTCTGACCTCTGGCATCAACAAGGCATTTGCGCCCACAGAACTGCCGCTCACTGGATATTTTCTCATTTCGGACCATTCTCTGTAAACCCTAGAGATGGTTGTGTGTGAAAATCCCAGTAGATCAGCAGTTTCTGAAATACTCAGACCAGCCCGTCTGGCTCCAACAACCATGCCACATTCAAAGTCACTTAAATCACCTTTCTTCCCCATTCTGATGCACGGTTTAAACTGCAGCAGATTGTCTTGACCATGTCTACATGCCTAAATGCATTGAGTTGCTGCCATGTGATTGGCTGATTAGAAATTTGCGTTAACGAGCAGTTGGACAGGTGTACTTAATAAAGTTGCCGCTGAGTGTATATTTGAGTATACATACATGTCTATCAGTGTTGGAACATATTTATTGAATTATTTTTAAAACATGCCTTTAATGAATTTGAGCCCCGGCCCCCCTCTCACATCCTCTGTACTGCCTGCAGAGGGCGCTCCATCACGTTCCCTCCACTGGGAAGGCCTCTCGGAGGGCATATCAGTGTCAGCAGACTGGAATGAATGACTTACTTGTTCGGTCCAAAACTACCACCTAGACCGAAGTACTGTAAACCTGTCAGCATGCACACATCAATGGTGTTCTACGTGTTATGTGGTTGAAAAGCACTCTGCAGCTTGAACAGCGCCACAGAACCAAGTATTATATCATATTTAGTTTAATTCCGTTCATGTTTCCACAATGAGTGTCAGCAGCATGAGTGGGGCTTGCTGTCTGAAGCGGTCCTACTGCGCGGAGCTGCAGCCCAGTGTCAAGCTAGCAGACGCAGAGCAGCATATCCGAGTAGTACTTTCAAAACAAAAGCCAAAAGTTAGAGTGGGGATAAAAATACGATGACCAGAGGGGAAATGCTTTACAGCCAAGGAATGGCAAAACTCCAACTCAGGCTAGACTCCTTTTTTAGATTTTTTGTTGCTGTTGTCCACAATAAATCACAATTAATGAAATTAATTAATTAAAGGAGCATTGTATAGCATTCAAGGGAATCTATTGGCAGACATCCATCCATCGTCTACCGCTTATCCTGTATTCAGGGTCGTGGGGGGGCTGGAGCTGATCCCAGCTGACATTGGGTAAGGGCAGGGTTCACCTAGACAGGTAACCTGTCTATGACAGGGCTGATATGTAGAGACAGACAGGTAACCAGTCTATCACAGGCTGACATGTAGAGACAGACAGGTAACCAGTGTATCACAGGGAGCCATGTAGAGACAGACAGGTAACCAGTCTATCACAGGCTGACATGTAGAGACAGACAGGTAACCAGTCTATCACAGGGCTGACATGTAGAGACAGACAGGTAACCAGTCTATCACAGGGCTGACATGTAGAGACAGACAGGTAACCAGTCTATCACAGGGCTGACATGTAGAGACAGAGAGGTCCCCATCCTGCATGTCTTTGGACTGTGGGAGGAAGCTGGAGAACCCGGAGACCCACACAGAAGGAACCCGACCCGGGAATCGAACCCAGGACCTGGTGGTGCAGCCCTTATTGGCAGAGATGGAATACAATATCAGGAATAAGTCTGTCCATTTATGATGATTATCTTGATGAAAAAAACATGTATCATAAACTAAGGAGCTGATTAATTTCCAAAATCCAAGATTGTCAATAAATCCAGCAATTCTCTGGGTTGGCCTCCAAAAATATGCCATTCCTGCACCGCTCTCTACAGACAGGTCCTTTTCACAGTACTGTAGTATTCACAGTACCCCAAAACGGACAGATCAAATGCTGGCTTTAGATAGGTGCATGCATTTGCTTCCAGCGTTTGTGTCAGCCACCATAGTTCTTTTACACCGGGAGTCTCCAGCTGAAACTGGCTCAGGGCTGCTGATGGTCTTGTCTTCTGATAGGACGGCTACGTCAACATTCTCCTCTCCCTTCTGCTTCTCATCCTGCTCTCCATGTTTACACCAGTGATGACGTTTCATATTGTATTCCTTAGAACCGCCACTCTTTCCTCACATATCAGGCACGTAGCATTTCCACTGAACGCCACAACAAATCCTGCAGCGTCCATCTTTGTTGAAACAGTGTGTGTTCCTGTTCTTTGCTGTTTGTGGTGAAACAAAGGAAGATACAGCCCTGCACGCTTCTTCAAGGGTGGACATGCAGCATGACCTCTGACCTTTGCCATTGTATTGCACAAACAAAATAGATATAACAAATCATTTAATGTAGAAAACATCCGTCGTGGGCCAGATGGAAAGGGGGGATGGGCTGGATGTGGCCCGTGGGCCGCCAGTTTGAGACCCCCGTTCTACACACTTGACACATGAAAAAAGCTGACGTGGTTGAGAGAAAAGGGATATCAGGCAGGACAGAATGAGCTCACTGCCTTCTCTAGCTCTTTGCTGTTAAATGTTGTAAATTGATTGATAGAAGTCATGACATCATCGGTAGGAACTCTTTGGCTGATGTGAGCATGACTTCATATTTGGTTTTCCAAAAATAATTGGATCTTGGTTTAAAACTATGAAAAAATTGATTTGCTGTCATTTTGTTGGTGAAACAGCCCTTAATCTTATTTATTTAAATATCGACACATTTTTTTTCCTTCTGAGGCGAGACAGGTTTTGAGAACTTTATTTTGAAGGCGTCACCTTGACATTTCCTGTCCCACCCTGTCTGATTCGGCGCATCTTGTCTCAGCTGTGTCCGCTGCCTTGACTGTTGTTGAAAGTGTCCGTTCCGAGCGCAGCCGCGGCCGAACAAACAGAGCCCGTCTCCGGTTCTCTGCGCTGGACTTCGTCTTTCTGCTAGAGCGCCTTCTTTGCCCGAACCGCCGCGCTCTTCAGGGAAACGCAACGTTATCGTGAAGCTGAACCTCATCAGACACTTTGTTCGCGCGGATGCGAGGCTCCGTCTCACTCCCAAACATGGATGGTTGATTCCCACTCCTCACTGACCCAACAGGTACGTTTATTCCAATGGAAATACATACACACAGAAATTAATAATAAATAGTAGGCGCTCGTGAACAAAACATACTTTTCTTAACGTATCAGTTTGTTTGTCTGTTTAAAGACACGACCCTGGTTGTTGGCTGGCTCGGCGAGACACTTGCTGTGATGCACGGTGTAATCGGAAGTCTGACATTGAATGTGAGTTCAGAGGCGAGTGCAGAAAGTTGGAGAGCGCGTCTTCTTTTTTTCCCACCCAAAGATCAGAGAAGCACACTCACTGCGATGGACATACAGTAGCTCAGACACACACACACACACACACACACACTCGTCAGCTGATGTGTGAGCTGTGTGAGCCAAATGTCAGATGCTGTGTTCACCTTTGTTTGTTCCTTCATTATGGAAACAGAGAGGACCTACTTTGACGATGGTATTTGAACATCACACGAGCTTAAGTGGCGTTTAGATCATTCTCTGATGGGTGATGGTGATGGGCAATGATTGAAGTTAGGGCTCTTCCTCCATTCTTTTCATAGCCATGCAGAGATGAGTTGACATGCTTCTGTGTGTGTGTGTGTGTTCAGAGACTTTCAGCTGTTCAGACACCAGGTGAGGCTTGCACTTCAGAGCACCCCCCCTCAGTCAGTGTTGTCCCCAGTGAGCCTGCGCTGTCTGAGCCTTGTGTATCCGAAGTCACACAGCTCTTCACTGTGAAGCCTGTTTAGGATTTTTGCCGATTTATTTTCGAAAAAGAGCAGCAGCTCAGAAACGGATCTCCACGTCTCCAGATATGATTTACTGGTTCTTGTTAAGCAGTCGGTGCTGCAGGGAAGAAGGAATACAAAATCTTTGGAAATCGCCTCGCCCTCCAACTCTTCCCTGCCGTTGCTCGAGGTCCCAGCATCCACACATGTTTTGAATGGCTGGCCATCTGCTTACTCAGGGTCTGTTCCCTTTGCACGGTATCACGTTACCTACACTTGAGTGGTATGAATGGGAGTGTTATGGCTTTATCAGAGACCGTGGGCGTGTAAAAAGTAAGCTCATTCACAGACTTCAGTCCAATCTGTCACTCAAAAACACACCTCCACACATCAATACAGTTAAGTTATTGACAAGGAAAGGCCTTTTAACAATCAGTTGAGAAAATGCAGCTTATTTTCAACTCAGCAGCCACATAATCATCCACATGCTGTAATGTAAAGTACATGTATAATGTATGTAACAGCTGGGTCATTAGGTCAGGGTTGTGGTATACCGCGGCACTAACATTG
Organism: Chelidonichthys spinosus; assembly: GCA_029853015.1. Taxonomy (NCBI): domain Eukaryota; kingdom Metazoa; phylum Chordata; class Actinopteri; order Perciformes; family Triglidae; genus Chelidonichthys; species Chelidonichthys spinosus. Next base: position 25,779,936 of record CM056829.1, on the reverse strand, counting down.
TTCATTTGCGACGTACGAGCAACTACCGGCGTTTTATCTTCTTTGGATCTGCGCTTTGAGCTCATTAAATCCGCCGGCAGCGTGTGACCCTGGTAACGCATCTTCACTACATCACGTCTTTTCCTCAGTTTAGATAGAACGCTGTATCGCCTCGTCTCTCCTCTGATGCTCCTCTGTGACGACCTCCGTTGCCGTCTCAGAGGCAGAATATTCTGTTATGCCTTTATGTCTTGGAGGTTATTGTAATATTGTATTGTAGTGTAATGCTTCATATAGGGACTGTGGTATATTCTGAGATGGTTATCGGACTGTGAGAATGTCATACTGGTACAGCCCCAATGAGAGGTTAGCTAACAACCTTTGCTAGCATTTTTACGATGGACAAAAAAGCAAATCCTCCGATCTGGAGGATTTTCTGATTGGTGGATTTCACTTTGGATGATGAGAACAAGAAAGGTTAACAATACCTAGTCAGTATTGTTAAAACATAATATAGTAATATTGTCCAAAAACAGTGTATTGCATCAGGGATCCTTAACAAATACCATTCTGCAAGAAAAAAACTTTTTTTTTTAGTTTTCTCGAGAACAGTGAATTTTTCAGATAGGAGGTTTGTGTTTCAGCCATCATTACTACTACTTGTTGGCTAAAATACTTAAGCTCCTGTCATGTATACAGTAATGTAGGGATACATGATATTACCTTTTATTTCCTGATACCAATACCTGGGCTTTGGGTATTAGCCGATTCTGAGTACTGAAACAATACCAAATGGCCTCAATACCAGTGTTTTAATTCGTAACCTGTATGCCTCAATGTGTGGAAGCATCATTATTTTTGTGTAAGGCAAAATCAAGCTTGACAAAATGTGCGTAAACATTTCATTTTAGACATAAAATATCCACGAAACTTGTTGCCATAGGAAGCATGATATACCTCCGAACACCTGACGTAGCATTTCTAGCAGTAGTTTGTTGTTAGCTCCCTCAGCTATGTGCTCGACTCAGCTACATGTCATCAAAGGCAAACATAGAACCGAATGGAATCCAACTACATGACTCAGGATGGGCCTGACATCGGCACCTCCTTTGATGCAACAGAAGTATGCAATACGCAAAACACGCTCGCACACCTCGGACCAGTTACTGCTCCGGACATACGTTTGCACAACCGTCTCCTTATCAGAAGCATTAAAACGTGTTCAGGAAATCTAAAAATACAAAATAAACAACGCATTCCTTTCAAAATACAATTTGGATTTTATTTTATTGCAGATACAAGGAAAAGTAGATACCTTCATATTTCTACACTCATCTGATGACATTTGGCAACATCAGCCGCTTTCAGGGTTTAACAAGAGATGATCGAAATGTCAAAACTGTGGCCACTTCTGCATGCAGCGCTTTTCAAATCAGACTGTGGGGTGATTATCCCCATTCTGCGGCACGCAGGAAGTCATTGGTTTACCATCGGGACCTCGAACCTCTCAGACACACAGAGGGTGAATGGGTCGGAGACCACTTCAGCTGCAGCTGGTCACTGAGAAGCTCTGCAGCTAAAAGTGATGCTGTCGGGTTCGGATGCAGCGAGGACGATGTGGCAGGATCTCTGGGTGTCGAGTGTCGCCACACTGGGGGGTTAAGTAGTTCCCCATTTGACGGTGTGAGAACTGGACATGATTTCAGTTTTTTAACGGGAGAGGAGAGTTTCCAAGTCAACCCCCCTTAGCAGGCTTCTTCTCAGGTGTCACATACTGTAGTAGGATGTGAGCTATATTTGTAGCAGTCACATTGTCAGATGAGGCATGAGCGAGAGAGAGAGAGAGAGAGAGAGAGAGAGAGAGAGAGAGAGAGAGAGAGAGAGAGAGAGAGAGAGAGAGAGAGAGAGAGAGAGAGGAGAGAGAGGGAATGTGCATTTTGATGAGAAATATTTTGGGCGTTCCCCACACTGCAACAGCTGGTGGTCCCTTGTGGTGCATTCTTCTGTGTGTGTGTATGTATGTGTGTGTGTGTGTATGTATGTGTGTATCTATGTTGTGTGTGTGTGTGTGTGTGTGTGTGTGTGGGTGTGTGTGTGGGTCTGTGGGTGCTGTAATGACTGTGGGAGTGGAGATTCCACAGAGAACACTTGCTTGGCCGCCACTGAGGCCGCCAGCATCCCTGAGAAGATCAGGAAAATGAAGGCATTGTGCAAATCCTGAACCCGGGTTTTTGTTCTGCTCCTCCGTGTGCCACCATTGTGACATGAATCTGGACGTCATGCTCCAAAATCTTCTATCCTGATGAAGGTCATTTCACATCTCAATAGCAATCTATATCACAATGAAGCATTTAGTCTATACCTGCATCAAGTGCCTATTTTGTATACAACGTATAAAAGTCAAAAGTCCATATAATGAGTTTGTTGATCGCATTGGACAGAGTGGTTATGTAAAGCGTGATGTAAAAACAAAATGGTAACGTCTGAATGATATTCCCTGCAAAATATTTCACGTTCAATTTTCTGAAAAGTTAGTATGTGCTTATTATTATCAATTAAGATGATCACAATATCCCCATATATATGATTTAATTATGATATGATTCCATTGACATTTTCATGTAGAATTAATTGCAACCTGCCTTGAAGCCACTTTATTCATTTATTTTTATATAAATATTGTAAACGCTTCAGGAAGCCCTGGCTGTGATAACCCCTGGCAGGGTTGATCAGATCCCAGACCTCAACAGATCAGACCGGCAGCTTAATAAATACTTCTCTTCATCAGCAACAAGCTTCTATCCGCTGTATCCCCTTCATCCTCTCAGCAACGCTACTCACACACACACACACACACACACACACACACACACACATATGTATCATGATGGGCCGTTGAATACCTTCACATTCACTCAAACGGCATAAAGAAAAGCTACTCTCAAGAATCGCATTGGAGAAGCTGTATGGAAGTGAAAAAATAATAATCTTCCACAAAAATATTTTATGCTCTCTTGAAGTGATTCTTACCTACGTCAAAAAAAAGAGTTTCAGTGCTAAATGGGGTATGAAGCCAAATAAATGAAAAATTATATTTTATTATTTTATACATTTAAATCCAATGACTGATCTGGTGCACTAGTGCATACAATGTTTCTGTATGTTATTAATAATAATCATTTGAAAGTCAAAATTCATATTTAGGCGTAAAATGATTTTGCAGGAAAGATGTCTGCTCTATTGTTCTATTGTTCATTTTCTATAATTTCTATTATCTTTCTAATATGTATTACATTGGAGTACTTGCCGATACAGAGTACTTAATAATGCCATAACAGTTCTTATTATTACTTTGGGAGAGGAGAGAGCATGACGGTGAGTATATGAAGTCAGCAACTCCAGCCCACTTAAGGAAAGGGTGTGTGACGCGTTACAGCTGAGAATGAGGTCACGGCTGACATTGCTCCCGCTCTGCCACCTACCCGTGAAGTATCGCTGTGGTAGTATTGGGGCACCTTTATGATTCAAGTACAGGTACACATGACCAGTATCAGACTGATACCTGATGCTGGTATCACGTTGCATCCCTAATAAATACTATCATGTGTGATTTAAAAAAAAGTCAAATTAGAAAAAAATATACAGGATACAAAAATAATGATGCTGGAGTTCATATGATCTATGATCATCTTATTTAAGATTATTTAATTGTTTTTCAATTAAAAAGTATGTTTACTCAAAAAAGATGTGCCTCTTATCTGTGACCCAATGAAAAAAATGCAAAGTTATTCCAGTATGTTTCAGTGCCATTTTAAGAGTTTTTCACATATTTAATAGGTAATATAGTGGATGTCAATGGTTATGGTCAATCTTTTTACAAATGTCAACTGTTTTTTCAATTTGCAACTCTCCAGCTTTTTATTGGATGATAATTTTGTATACTATTGTTTCTGTTAAAGCAGTGTCATCAGTAGGGGGGTTTAAATAACACCCAACCCTATGTAGAAGTAATTTTGATTAAAAAATGAGCAGCATCCCAAATTAGAAAGAAACCATTAACTGTAATTACATTAGCAAGATTAGTAAATGTATGTGAAATGTAAGCATCTAATACAAATGCTCAAGATGAACCCTTACTCATGTAGTCCTTAAATCTAATCTGTCTGGTCATGAGAAGTCATGCCATGTTAAACCCAGAGGGCGTGGTTTTTATTGTTCTGGAGAAACTCCCAGTCAGTTGTGTCTGTGCCACCAGCCCCGTCCCTGTCCCATTACCCAGCTCCCTGCAGCCTCGACATGAAACCCGTAAACCCCTAGCTGCCCTTTTCTGTATCCCTGCCTCAGGCCATATCCACCATAGAATCACAATATCTAGATGCTCCTTGTACAACCAGGGTAAGTCATTGTAGCACACAGATAACTCCAATGAAATGTTGATCTTGATGTGGAAGCTGCAATGTTGTTGCAATGTCACGTTTCACAATGTCTGAATGCAGATTTAACGATATAAACAAAATATGGTGTTTTGATATTTCAGCCAAATCTCGATAGCTGTACAATATGACTATGATTTCACAAAAGTGTAGCAACATTGAAATTAAACATTCTTAAATAAACAGCATAATAGCATAATAATACCAAATGGACATACTAAACAGATACTTAGCAAAATATTTGATGCAATGACATTTTTTAAACAAATATATACTGTAACGTTATTATTGAAATCTGAAATAAATGAAATGTAATGTAAAAATCGTAAATATCTATGATTAAAAATAAAAATGATTAACCCATCCCTATACACAACATCACTCTCTTGTGCGTCCTCCTTCCTAAAGCCAACATATTTCCCTGTGATGGTGATGCTTTTTTAATTGTTATATTTGATCAGATTTGACTCAAGGGGTTTATGTGACAGACAAAAGCACGGGGTTCATTTCAAGATAAATGTAACATCCGTGCCAGGCATTTGCATGATCAAATGTTAGCTTTGATATAGCTTCATCGGGAACCAGTCAGCTAGATCGATCCATCACAAAACATCACGTTCCCGTTCTGTCTGTTGCACTTCCGTGTTTGTTTGAGGTCTTTCTGCTTGGACTGTCAGACAGAAATGTGGACCCAGTTGCCTCTAACCAGAAACATAACCCCCCCAGTCAGTGGCCCCTGGACAGTTGCCTTCTGACTGTGTGGAGCTATGCTAGCAATTTGACCGACTCACAGGTGGAACATTCCCCAATGCCTCTGCATTTGTCCGCAGGGTGTCTGGTGCGAGCTGTGGATTTTGTAGTACAGGCAACTGGCATTAGTGACCTAGAGGTGTTTCATTGTTAGCTTGGAAGACCGGGCTGGAATTAATTATCCCTGCGGTAAAGAACTGAGTATCACCAGTGGTCAATGACTGATCAATATCTTTTGGACACTTGTCAAGATAACATTCTTGGAATTGATTGATCAAAGGAACCCAACTCAACTGCTTTACTGAGCTGTCAATTGAGCTAATGGATTTGGGATTTACTTGTTTGTACATACCTAAAGTAGGTCCAGGGGCTGTTGCCAAATCAGCTTATTTTCTCTTCTTGTCTACAGGGCTCATCCTCAGGTTTATCTGCAGTGAAGGGGATTTTCAGGTTGTCAGATTAGATCCTCATAGATGGTGGAAGGGTTAAATCCCCTTAGGCTTCTCAAGAGAAGGGGATCTTTCACAGCAGGACCACATGTGTCTGGGACTCTTGATTATCAGCAAATTATGTCTGCATTTATTTTTTCAGTCACTGATATTTACTGAGTTGTATGCTGCATGAATACAAGTAGTTTTGAGTCCCAGTTTTACGGTTTGACCTTGCCTCTGTGAATTTCATCAATTTCATGCATTGTTTTTTCTTGTGCTGCATATTTGTAGGACGTTAATATCGTCACCTGGTGTGATTGAATTGATCCACTCTGCTTCTTTCTCACTACTTTAAAGTTTCTTTTATTTTAAGTGGATTCTCATAGTGTTTACACTGTGGAATCAGCTCACTCTGTTCATCTAATTTTTAGGTTGTGATGTTAGTGGAAGTAAAATCCTCTTTAGTCTCCTGCTGATTAATAAAAAGCTGAGGGAAAGTAATACATTTTAAGATTAAACTACTTCCAGGGTAAGTCTGCTGGCCACCCTCAATATGAGGTTCACTAACTGTCTTGGGCAGATACATCTGACCACTGGTCCATTAGAAAGCATTACAACTGCTTTTTGTCATGTCAAAATCAATTAATGGAGATGCATTTGTCCTCGGTCAACAATTGGTTGTGAGAACCAACATAAAACTGTCGTCAAATATCTCATTGAACAAAAATGGAACAACAAGTGTTGTAAGGTATGCCGATAATAGCAAGACAACAACAACGCAGCACTAATAACTGCTAAAAATTTACTGATAAAAATTAGGCTCATCACCTTTTCTGAATCTGTCCAAGCATCTCCTTTATCTCGTAAAAATTAAATCTCATTAACGTGAAGTGGACAGAAAGGAAACGCAGTCCAACAGTAACGTTCTCTTCACAAACACCACTTCAACTCAACCAGAGCTTTCTACAGTTACTGTGGTGTCTTTTAGCAGCTTTCCCTCGTCAACTTCTCACAGAACTTCATCTGAATTGATCATTTTGTGTTTATTTATTTTTTTGGAAGCATGTTGCCTTCTGGCTGCACGGTGGTGTAGTGGGTAGCACTGTTGCCTCACTGCAAGAGGGTCCTGGGTTCAATTCCCGGGTTGGGTTCGGGCTCCTTCTGTGTGGAGTTTGCATGTTCTCCCCGTGTAAGCGTGGGTTCTCTCCGGGTTCTCCGGCTTCCTCCCACAGTCCAAAGACATGCAGGATGGGGATAGGCTCATTGATGACTCTAAATTGGCCGTAGGTGTGAATGTGAGTGAATGGTTGTTTGTCTCTACATGTTGGCCCTGTGATAGACTGGCAACCTGTCCAGCCTTCGCCCAATGACAGCTGGGATCGGCTCCAGCCCCCCTGAATAAACGATAAAGCGGTAGACAATGGATAGATGGATGTTGCCTTCTCCCATACTGCAGTACAATTCTCCACGGGAAGTTATACTAAAGGTATGTTATGTACTAAAGGTAATTTCCACCTTGCATTACTCACGCAAGATTGACCGCAGGATCAGTTGTATTCATTCATGGGATTATTTGTGGTTCTTCACGTCGCCTGGGTTAGATGCGACAAGCAGGGAGGACAAACCGATACTAAAGGTCTGGAAGCCTACAAATAGAAACGGGCTATCATACTGTTTTTTAAAGGCAGGGTATCACAATAGTGTTCTTATATACCGTGCACCACTAATCAATAAAGAATAATGGTAATGGTGAATGTTTGTTTAAACTATAAGTGTTATCTTACCTTGTTAAATCTACCTTTCTCTCACTGTCTGTCTCCTTACTGGTCTCTCTGCCTGCCTCTCCTCGGGTCTGTGTGCTAGCACAGTTCAAAGAAGCGTTGAAGATAAAAAAGCTAAGAGACTCAGAGGAGCAGCTTTTCATTTAAAGGGGAATAGCGATGCTCCACCTTAAAGGTCAGTCCACCTTAAGTGTTCGTGAGCCAGAGCAACCAGTTGTTGCTAACTTCGGGGCCAACCCCTTTTCCCGTCCCGTTGCTTTAGGGTATTGGGTGCAGTTATATCTGAGTAGTTATATGAGTATGTGTACACTAGAACCCGGTATCGGGTATGCATCCTTAATATTTGGTTAATTTGGGCAGTTTAAACAATTTATTTTGGCCTTGCTTGGCCTGGTGGGGGGTTCCATTGAAGTGGCGCATCGCCATGTCTATACCATCATAGGGGAAACACTGTCCCTACTGAAGCCCAACAAAGTGTAGAACTTAATCCATGAAGCCATACTCGTTATTCTTATTCTATTCAGTCACAGATAATCAATAGGAAGTTCCCCTTTATTAACCATCTAAACTGATGTAAAAGGAATTGTGCTCACTCTCTTGCTGATGTATTTTTTGAGTTGTTGGCATTCCACTTAAGCAGTGAAACAGTTTCCAACAGGAAATGCTGATCTCATTCTATGTGAGATTTATCCGGAAGGTTGATATTGAACCTGAAAAGTGGCTTTAAATTACCCTGCTCTCCAACTCACCGGAACTGATGGATAGATGCTTTGCTATTCCGAGCCTTTGTGACTCACGGTTTAATTAGATGAGGACAGGAGAAGGATGCCGTTCGGTGCTGAATGGTGAAATGTAGTAAAAAGACCCTGACTGAAGGCGGAGTGCAGCAGATAAAACGATTCTGTGTTTGCTCCAAATGCAGCAGCTGCAGTAGAAAGAGAGGAAACCATTTCGAAGGTTTGTTTGATCGGTTTTACTATGGCAGTCAAAAAAGTCTCAGCCTCATTTCTGTGATCCAATTGGCAGCGAGCTGCAGTAAAACATGCGTGTTTATAACATGAAAACCAAGATGATTGATGTGAGTAACCCTCAACCCCTATGCTGATTTGTTCTAGTAGGCCAATACTATAGTTACGTGATTCATGAACCAACAAGCCATTAAGCCAGGAAAATAACTAGTGGCGATGACATATTTTGGTGTTGAATGCTGGTTTAAAGACAGCGTTCTGCTTTTCATCTTTAATATCATTGAACAGGGTCTGTCGTGATCATTTGGATGTGCTGCTAATACACAAGCAAATTGTTGCAATAATAATTTGAAAGTTTTGAATCGAAAACCATCATTTTGAATTCATGAAGTCTTGATTAATTCTCAAAAGACATTCTCAAGTTGAATTTGAAAAAGTTTGATTTGCAGTATGCATATTATACCCCCCCAACCCCCCTTGAATGGGGGTTTAGATTTTCACAGTGGTTAAAGCACAGCTGACCACACAGGGGGAGAACAGGAGGACATGATACAAACACAGTAACCAGATCTTTAGAGTCCTCCTGAATGTGTGACAGCTTGGTAGTTATGTCTTATTATATCGACCATCATGTCAGTGCTTCATACACAGACTACTACATCATTCAGTACAGTTTGATTTATCTAGCCCAAAAGCAAATCACAAATGTGATTCACTCACTCTACTGACCCTGACTACATACTGGTCATGGTTACGGACAGGCGATAGCTGCTCACTCTTCCCCAATCTTCAGGAGCCACTCCCCCCCAAACGCTATGCACCATGCTTATTATTAATATCACGCCTTCACATGAAGGTAGGTGGACCCAATATGAGAAACAGACCAAAAGCTGTGTGTGTGTGTGTGCGTGTGTGTGTGTGTGTGTGTGTGTGTGTGTCTCCAAGCTGTCAGTGGTCTCCATTAGTTGAACAGTAGTCTGATCACGTCTGCTTGTCCAGCTGCCGAATCACCCCCTACCAGGCTCTTGCTCACTCACACACACACACACACACACACACACACACACACACACACACAGTTTTGCACCAGTTTTCATTCTTTATACTAGACAAATTGTAAATGAAACCCTTGACTAACTTAAATACGATCTTTACCAAATTCGTCATCCTATACCCTTCCACACACACACACACACACACACACACACCGGGCCCGTCAGGCTTTGTGTCCCATCTAAATGGATCTTCCTCTCCTTTTCGTATCAAGGCAGGTCTTGATAGGCCATGTCTGTCTGCCTCTCTGTCCTCCCTCCCTCCGTCCCTCCCTCCTGTCATTCTTTGCATCTTTTCTTTTTCCTCGTTCCACAGTTTGACCCCAGTTGCCCTTGACACATGCATTTATATAGCTTCTGCCAATCAATACAGGCTTGTGTGTCAGATGTTGGGTCCACTAATTGAAACCAACCACAGCCCATGGTGAGTGAGGATGAGCATCTCTCCGTGTGCATGTGTGTGTGTGTTGGATTGATGAATGAGGAGGATGGAGGATCTGCCACATTCACATGGTGATCACCCATTCATGCAGCTTATTGTTGAGGACACAGTTTTTGCAAGATCCGCATGAAGGATTGGACCACAATCCTGTCAGATGATGAATGTAGGCTGAGAGGTATGGATTAAAAAAAAGTAACAGCATTTCTAGCCAACCATTCCTGCTGAAAATGTAAATCAGGTCATTAAAAAAAATATAAAATGATTTCCTAAAACAGTTTATTGCCTTTAATGATGATACATTTTTTAGCTTCTATGCATACATGAAGCACTAGAATAAATGAGAGAACCCTTTCACCATGGAAGGGACTTGAACACGTGTTGGTTGCGCTGCATTGGGCAGCTGCACTTGTAAACGCGTCTATTGACAAAGGAGAATGCAAATTGGGCGATCCAGAAGAAGCTCTTAGCCTTTAAGCTTTGCTCTGTGCAGCCAAGCAGGTGACAACAGAGCGGCGTTGCTTTGCCGGATGCCATAAAAAGGTGCAGGCAGGGCTTTTGTGGACTATAAAATGATTTACAGACAGTATTGTCCGTTATGGCTTCAATTCTGAACTGGAATAAAAAGGAAAATGGGATTTGGCTTGGTTGTGTTGAGTAAAAAGAAAACAAAGGGGTTGGATGGGAGGCTGAAGGGGCCGCTTTCAAAACAACATCATTAATCCCAAGCATCAGTCACACTATTGGCATTAATAATGCATTTTTAAGCAGCAGTACTGAAACGGTGATTGGATTCAAGTCTATATTCAAAGATTCAGCAGCAATGGTGGGCAACCCTTGGAGCTAATCTGCTTCACCCAGTAACCAAAAACCAAGTCATATTTCATGCTCTGCCTCGTTTGAAACAATAAGGAGAAACAGGTTGCATGGCAATTTACAGCCATTGAGTTTGTCTGCATAACAAAATATAAATAAAAAAAAAAGCCATTATGAAGAATTATGGGATGATAAAGCTATGATTTGTTGATCCTGTGTGTGACAGAAGGGTCTAACATATGCTTCTGAAAAATACATCTGGGAATAACTGACTCACCGGGTTCAAAATGTAAAAACGAAAGATAAAACCTACAGATCACCTGGTGATCCAGACTGAAGACAATAGCATTAAGGAACAACATGGTTCCTGTAAACCAGATGAGGAATAGATAAATGATTACATTTTGCTAAAAAATGGCAGCATACACAATGTCACTGGTGTGTGTGTGTGTGTGTGTGTCCCTGTCTGTGTGGACCAGTTAGATATTCTGTTTGTTTTTCACTGGTCTGAGCACAGCCAGAACAATGTGGGCAGGCAGGAGGGTCTCTGTAGAGCTGCAGCGGTGGTTTGGCTTTGATCAGGATGTTTGCCTCCACAGCCCCCCCCCTTAACTTTGCATACACTGAACTCAATCGGACTTGTTTTATACAGTCTTCTGTTGTAGGTGGGTTTAGTTTGTCTTTGGTCAATGTTGATGTTTTCTTACCATTTCTGTTCTTTTTCTTGTTTGAATTCACTTCCCTCTCTCTCTCTTTTTCATCGTCCCACCAACACACACACACACACACACACACTTCCCACTTCTCCCTAGGTTAAACCCTCTAGTTTGATCAATCATTGATGATCCCAAGTGTCCTGAGACCTCAGGGGAGTTCCTGATTGGCTACTTCCCCACAGCTACCCCACAACACACACACACACACTACTCACACACACGCTCACACACACGCACACACACACACACTCACACACACACACACACACACACACACACGCTCACACACACACACACACACACACACTCACACACACACACACACACACACACACACACACTCACACACACGCTCACACAAATCTTCTCCATCCCCCACTCCTAGCTTTTCAAGATCAGAGTTAAACCTTACCCATTGCTCTCTCTCTCTCTCTCCTCTCTCTCTCTCTCTCTCTCTCTCCTTTGTCTCAGTCTCTCTCTCTCTCTCTCTGTCTCTTTCCCTCTCTCTCTCCCTCTCTCTCACTCTTTGTCTCTCTCTCTCTCTCTGTCTCATTCTGCTTCTCTATATCTCTCTCCCTTTGTCTCAGTCTCTCTCCCCCCCCCCCCTCTCTCTCTCTCTCTGTTTCTTATCTCTCTTTCTCGTCTCCCTCCCCACTAGACGGAGGAGAGCCTACTTGAATAAGAAGCAGTGGGGTTCCCTAAGCCATTAGCCATATTAGTGTTGGGTCCGTGCCCGTGCCCCTTCTCCAACAAAGACCCCTAAATCCTCCGTGGGGCCATTTGGTTGCCATTTGTCTTGATTTACTGACTCATAGCCACATACTGTATGATGTTGTACATTGTCTTTGGTTGTTTTTAAGATACTAGACTTTAAGGTGGATTTTATCATAGTAATTATTACCAGAGCCAGAGGTGTGGAATCAAGTCACATGACCTGGGGACTTGAGAGTCTTGACTTGGGACTTGACAGTGTTGACTCGGGACTTGACTTGGGACTTGAGAGTCTTGACTTGGGTCTTCACTTGGGACTTTAGAGTCTTGACTTGGGTCTTGACTTTGGACTTTAGAGTCTTGACTTGGGTCTTGACTTGGGACTTGACAGTCTTGACTTGGGACTGGACTTGGGACTTGAGAGTCTTGACTTGGGTCTTCACTTGGGACTTGAGAGTCTTGACTTGGGACTTGAGAGTCTTGACTTGGGTCTTGACTTGGGACTTTAGAGTCTTGACGTGGGTCTTGACTTTGGACTTTAGAGTCTTGACTTGGGTCTTCACTTGGGACTTGAGAGTCTTGACTTGGGACTTGAGAGTCTTGACTTGGGTCTTGACTTGGGACTTTAGAGTCTTGACGTGGGTCTTGACTTTGGACTTGAGAGTCTTGACTTGGGACTTGAGAGTCTTGACTTAGGTCTTGACTTGGGACTTTAGAGTCTTGACGTGGGTCTTGACTTTGGACTTGAGAGTCTTGACTTGGGTCTTCACTTGGGACTTGAGAGTCTCGACTTGGGTCTTGACTTGGGACTTGAGAGTCTTGACTTGGGTCTTCACTTGGGACTTTAGAGTCTTGACTTGGGTCTTGACTTTGGACTTTAGAGTCTTGACTTGGGTCTTGACTTGGGACTTGACAGTCTTGACTTGGGACTGGACTTGGGACTTGAGAGTCTTGACTTGGGTCTTCACTTGGGACTTGAGAGTCTTGACTTGGGATTTGAGAGTCTTGACTTGGGTCTTGACATGGGACTTGAGAGTCTTGACTTGGGACTTGTCAGTTCACACCTCTTGAGTATTACTCCAGCTGATACAACACACACCAATGTTGAACAAGATACCCACTGAATGAGAGTGAGTGAGTGTGTGTGTGTGTATGTGTGTGTGTGGGTGTGTGCATCTGTGTGTGTGTGTGATTAATGACATCTCGAATCCTCTCGCTGCCGTCCTCAGGGTTTTTATCACATGCTTAACCTTTGGCAATGATGCCTTTGTCTCTGGCTCACAATCACACGCCTCACACCTTCAACACAGCCAGGCTCCACTCATTAATCATCTTTGATTTTCTGCCACAGATTCAGATACTTACTGGGATAATGTCTATGCTTTGTGTGTGTGTGTGTGTTGATTGCACATATGTCCAACTCTCACATGCATGTTCCTGATCAAGATGGAGAGAGCACAGTCTATTAAGCATTTGACAATTGAATACCTCCCACTCTGAAAGACCTACTGGGGGTGAGGGGGCGTCCATTTTCTTTCTAATGAAGCTGTACATGGCTATTTGACAGAAGGCCAGGATGTGACTCCCAACCTGCCTCCGCTCCAGAACCACCAGTTTGGGTCATTTTAAATCTAAAAAGAAAGAAAGCCAAACTAGGAAATATTATGAATTATGAATTTTTGTAGTCTTCATGTAGCCGATTTGTAGAATCTGGTCTATCCGCAAGATTACAAGCAAACAACTCTGAAATAGTTTGTGTTCTAAATGGAGTCAAGATCAATCAGGGCTATGCTATGCTAACATTGTTTCACCAACACTCACATAACCTCCAAATTAGGCATGAAAAAGTGTTTTATTTATTTTTATTTTCATTTTAAAGTGGATATGTTGCTTCTAGTGGCCTCTTTGGTGGTAGATGTAACTGCAACTCTGGGACCTCATCTCCCAGAGAAACCGAACAGTGTCGACTGTATGACATCAGTTTTGATCCTGGTTTCCCCTCGTTGGCGGTCACTTTGCTTCTTGATGACTTTCCTTCTTCACTTCCATTAGTTTGTTGTTTCTTTTTCTTGGACTGGAAGTTGAATGGTCTTCTTCCTCTGCTGTCGATCCTCCATTGTGAGTCAGCAGTAATGAAATGTACCTGGTCAAACACTTAGACTAGAGCAGGGGTATGCAATTAAAAGTCACTGAGGTCCAAAACTAAAATTTCCTCCAAGTGAAGGTCCGAACCTCACAAGTCCAACTTATGTCTTATAGCCTAACCTACATTTTCATATGGATTCAACAATATTAATTGTCAATTTTCAACACTTGTATAGTAATCAACTAAATATTTTACCACAAATAAAATAAAGTAGTCCCAAGCCTTTAAAAACAACACAACTCTTCTCTTTCTTTCCCCTCAAATAATGTCTCAGCATCTGCATTCAAGCACTTCACTAAATGTTTTTTTATGTTGCCCCAAAAATCCACGATACCTTTAGCGAAGTGATCGTTTGCACGTTTCTGGGCTGTAAATGAATGCGTGATGAGTTGGGTAGATCTGTCATACTGGCCTTGCAGTTTGGTTATTTTGCGTGCCCTCAGCTCGGACTTCAGTGGATAACTTTGCTCAAAATATCTGTGCATTGTTTCGTAGTGGTGCATCACATTCCCGCTTTTGATTAATGCCACGTTTTCAGAGCATATGAGGCACACGGGTTTGGAACTGCATTCATCTTGAAAACAACGGTTTTCCATATCAAACTTCCTTCTTTTGGAGCATGCAATGCTGCCATAGCTGTCTTTCTCTTTTCTCTTGCTCTCTCTGGTGGAGGGTAAACAAACTATTTGATTGGCTCAATTCAGTGAAGTCATTGTCGTATTAACTGGAGTAGCTGCGCCCACTGTCTATAGCCGCGACCGTTGAAAAAAAAGATAATGCTCTCTGAAAATTATCTATTCTCGTGAATTCATCAGAGATTGGTCATGGGTCCGGACAGAACCATCAATCGGTCCGGACCTGGACCGAGGTCCGCCATTTGGGGATGCCTGGACTAGAGGGAGCCTGACTCAGCAGCTGGAAGATACCAATTTCCCATTACAAGTAAAAGCAGCATACAGTGAGCCTGACGGAAAAAGATCAAACTCATTTAGAGTTTAGTGGGAATGTGGCCACAGACACGGAGATCCTATTTCTGGGCAAAGCAGCAACAAGCACTTTCATTAGTGGGTCACATGATCAACTCACTCTTTGAGAGATAGAAACTTAAAAGACAATTAAATAGGTGAAAGTGTTACGGACTGCCACTTGAATTATTCATTTGTTATTCATAGGACTGGCTGGATCGCCATGTCTCTACAGTTTCTTCTTGTATTGTCAGTGCGGTAGTTCTTATCCTATCGTTAATAAACAGCATTTTTGATGTCCTATTTTTGTTTGTTTTATCACTGTAATATTTCTATGATGACTTGCATCCTTCTAAATATTGTTACTCACATATCAATGAAGCTTGTTGGTGTTAGATGACATCGGTGTTTTCTAAATGTAGTGTTCCACTCGATGTTCCTTGATCAACATACCACAATCAATTAGATAGAGTTCTTATTAAATTAACTATCTGTTTCCAGCTGGCCTGTAACAACATGGAAACATTATCATTTTAAGCTGTTTCACCCGCCCTTTCTTACCTAAGGACCCTGTTGGGACCAGGAAGTACCTCCCAGTAGATACCCAATGAGCAAAAACCCCCGTTAGACTGTAGAGGATCAAATATAAGGAATGCCTGTCACTGGTGCTTTTTCAGGGATTCAGTGGGATTATTATGTCTGCATGGATGCCCTGGCTGCAGATGAAAGTCCGTAGTCTTTGCATGCATGCACACCGAGTTGACCAGCCTCGCCAGTGTGGTATTAAGGCCAAGCATTGTTATACTGGTGTTTTACAGTCAGTTAGAGCCCAACAAGCAAGGAGTATGCTGAGAAATGCTTTTAGAAATGTCCTGGCCAACAGCACCATCATGTTTTTATTCATCCTAATCAAACTGTTATTTGAAAGTTAATTGGCAGGCTGACCAACATACACAAAGACATTAAAGGCCCACAGCGATATGAGACTTTTCACCGGGCAGGCTCTTTCATTGGGATGCCAAACGTTACTACTATATATGCACATATTTATATGGCAATTTGAATAGTTATAAGTGAAGTTTTAGGCTACAGCTGATTAGTTTCAACAGACCAAAAACCTCTGCTGATAAAGAGACTGTTGCTCATTATACAGTCATCAAAGTGGAGCTGACATGACTTTTTCAACCCTTTGAGATCATATTTCTAATCATATTGTTCCTATTTAACATTATATGCTGAAATAAACATTGCTTACTTAACAGTGTGATGGGTGCTCCTAATTGATTTTTGCTGTCTCTACTTACCAATGTGGACTTTTTGAAAAAAAAAAGGAACATTTTCTGTATAATAACATTCATAATATTTACATTATCGACATGCTCCAGTTAGTAGAGCACTACCGTAGTGGATGTCACATCTACCGACGCTGCAGCCTGATCTCACCAAACACATGAGATGACTATGACCTCTTGTGTCAAAAGGACATGCCGGCAACATAGACAATGCAAATAAAGAGTCAATGGGGATCTTTTGTTAGGTCGACACACTAATCCTGAGGTTCAACAGAGAATTCCAAGGCATTGTTGGCATATTTGACATAAAAATGTTTTATTCTCTTTTGAAAAATGCAAAAAAAAAATGGACATGGACATTAGCTGTAGTATTAGTTATTGTTCACGAGGGGGAAATCAAATGTGAGTCCGACTAGAAAGAGGTGGGGTCTAACCTCGAGTGTATATTTATCTCGTTAAGGAATGATCTAATGCTGTAATGATGCAGCGGTTGTCACTAGCAGGCCTGCGGGGACGACAGCCGCAAAAAAGAATCCCTGGCTAAACATTTAGAAAATGCGTGTCGTCCAGATAGGCCGCCTGACATAGCAGGCGTGATGGACGGGGGCGGGGACAGGCGAGAGGTTTTGTTGAGGAGGTGAGACAGAAGGGGAGGCGGGACCGCCTTCACTTAGCATGTTATGAGTCAAAGGTTCGCCGTGGGTCATGAGCTGCGAGCTCATTCATGAATAAAACAAATCATGTTCTCAGATTCTTGTTCCAAAGTCAAACATTCGGCGATGGGTTCCTCTGGGAATACATGAGGATTTCTTATGCTGGGTATTTCAGAAAGCTTGCTGCATGTTTCATAACCATGAAACTTATTAAAAATGGAGGCGGGGCAGATAGCGGAGCAGATTGTCTACCCTTTGCCCGGAGTAGCAATAGCACATTGGCTCACTGTCGCTGGTCATGTGGCTGGACACGGCGAGCTGGTTTCTTTTCATTGTCGACTCTCTTATTTGATAATAGAGTAGAAAATCCGGCTTGATGTTTGGCAGAGCTGTGCTTACTTTGAAAAAAAAATCCTAAGAAGCATCTCTGGACGCAACAAGGGACAGAGAGGAGCTGTTAGACCACAGACAGTGTGACAAGCTGATTAAAATGCCCACAGATGGGGAGAGCTAGACCTCCACTCTATTCAATCTGCCCAGGCATGTCGTCACGACAACGGAGGACGACAAAGGCCTTTCTTAGGCTATTGAGTGCTGTGAAAGAAGAGGCGGCCGTGCGTGTGTGTGTGTGTGTGTGTGTGTGTGTGTGTGTGTGTGTGATTTGGAGCAGAGATGTTGTACAAACTGTAGGTGGTAATGTATGCAGACCATCCACAAACAAATGAATACGCATGCACGTCCCACCTCCCCAGCATTGTGCCACACAATGACCATACCAGCATCCCGATGACGCCATGCTTCATCAAGCATATGGCAGGGCCGCATTCAAACCCCAAATTAGCCACAGACAAGCCATTTAAGCTCGCTTTGTCTTTTTGTAGACGGAATGCAAATGACTTTGAGTGTTCATTTTTCCACTCGTTGTTCCTCATCATTGTGGTAATAGCTCTGGGGATGAGTGGAGTCAACGTTGCTTTCTTTGACATGAGGAGTTCTAGAGCAAAGCTTGCTGGTTCGTAGCACTTGGTGTGCGATGTTGCAGCTTTCTGCAGTGAAACGAGGTGAAGTGAACACACTGGAGTGTTTTTCCTCAAGGGCCGTACGACATATACTTCACAAGTTAATCGCTTGCTTTAAATAGAAGTGCTAAGCAAAAGGACAACATTTAGTGCAGGTTTATACATCCACATTTATTGGAAAAATACTTGAACATCATATCTTGTACTAGTCAATGTCTTTCATGATTTTTTTCTCCCTTTGCTCTGTCATGCATCCCTCCCCTTTTCTCATGTTGTCGTTGGGTGTGGCCGGCTGGCTGACTCTCCTACGGTGGCCGGAGAGATCAGCTCTGCAGTCTGGCTGTTGGCTTTTGGCTGCTGTGCTCTCCAACCTCGTCAGCAGAGGCCCTATTTAAGGATCTGACTACTGGCCACTTAACAAGTTGTCTCATACACACACACACACACACACACACATACACACACATACACACACAACCATAAAGACAATGAAAGCACACAGCCAATGCTCTATTCAGACATGCATTTTTAGATTTCTAACAGACATACTAATTAAGTGGCCATATTGACTGAGCTCCAGGGCTGTATGGCTCCCAGAGACGTTTCTTTTCCTCTCCATTCGTCTACCTCTGCTTCCTCCTGACTGCTCTTTAATCCTTGAGCCTATTGAATGTTGAAATGAGGAATAGCATCAGGAATACCATCAGTTCCAGTGTTGTCATATATTTCCATGACTTCCATTGGCAGTGTTTCACTGACCGTAATCAGTATGACAGAGGACTTATTCCCAATGCTCAGAGAAACGATGAAAAAAGATTACCATCCATATCCATCCATCCATTGTCTACCGCTTATCCTGTATTCAGGGTCGGGGGGGGGGGGGGGGGCTGTCAGCTGTCATTGGGCAAAGGCAGGGTTCACCTGGACAGGTAACCAGTCTATCACAGGGCCGACATGTAGAGACAGACAGGTAACCAGTCTATCACAGGGCTGACATGTAGAGACAGACAGGTAACCAGTCTATCACAGGGATGACATGTAGAGACAGACAGGTAACCAGTCTATCACAGGGCCGACATGTAGAGACAGACAGGTAACCAGTCTATCACAGGGATGACATGTAGAGACAGACAGGTAACCAGTCTATCACAGGGCCGACATGTAGAGACAGACAGGTAACCAGTCTATCACAGGGCAGACATGTAGAGACAGACAGGTAACCAGTCTATCACAGGGCAGACATGTAGAGACAGACAGGTAACCAGTCTATCACAGGGACGACATGTAGAGACAGACAGGTAACCAGTCTATCACAGGGCCGACATGTAGAGACAGACAGGTAACCAGTCTATCACAGGGCCAACATGTAGAGACAGACAGGTAACCAGTCTATCACAGGGCTGACATGTAGAGACAGACAGGTAACCAGTCTATCACAGGGCAGACATGTAGAGACAGACAGGTAACCAGTCTATCACAGGGAGACATGTAGAGACAGACAGGTAACCAGTATATCACAGGGAGACATGTAGAGACAGACAGGTAACCAGTCTATCACAGGGCTGACATGTAGAGACAGACAGGTAACCAGTCTATCACAGGGACGACATGTAGAGACAGACAGGTAACCAGTCTATCACAGGGCCGACATGTAGAGACAGACAGGTAACCAGTCTATCACAGGGCTGACATGTAGAGACAGACAGGTAACCAGTCTATCACAGGGCTGACATGTAGAGACAGACAGGTAACCTGTCTATCACAGGGCTGACATGTAGAGACAGACAGGTAACCAGTCTATCACTGGGCTGACATGTAGAGACAGACAGGTAACCAGTCTATCACTGGGCTGACATGTAGAGACAGACAGGTAACCAGTCTATCACAGGGCTGACATCTAGAGACAGACAGGTAACCTGTCTATCACAGGGCTGACATGTAGAGACAGACAGGTAACCTGTCTATCACAGGGCTGACATGTAGAGACAGACAGGTAACCAGTCTATCACAGGGCTGACATGTAGAGACAGACAGGTAACCTGTCTATCACAGGGCTGACATGTAGAGACAGACAGGTAACCAGTCTATCACAGGGCCGACATGTAGAGACAGACAGGTAACCAGTCTATCACAGGGCTGACATGTAGAGACAGACAGGTAACCAGTCTATCACTGGGCTTACATGTAGAGACAGACAGGTAACCAGTCTATCACTGGGCTGACATGTAGAGACAGACAGGTAACCAGTCTATCACAGGGCTGACATGTAGAGACAGACAGGTAACCAGTCTATCACAGGGCTGACATGTAGAGACAGACAGGTAACCAGTCTATCACAGGGCTGACATGTAGAGACAGACAGGTAACCAGTCTATCACAGGGCTGACATGTAGAGACAGACAACCATTCACACACACATTCAGGCCACGTACACACGAAAACGTTTTCAGTGCGTAAACGCAGAAATCTTGTGCGTGTCGCCCTGCCGTCCATACGAATCCGGTGTTTTGGCGGCGTGAAAACGCACTTTTTTTAAACCAGCTCTCAGGGTGGAAAAGAAAAAAACGGCACCCCTCCGTTTCGTGTTCGTTTTCGTGTAGAATGGCGAAAACGAAAACGCTGACGTCATCGCCCCGCTCCTCGACCCTCGAGCCTGATTTCTTCCCCCGCGACGTCTCCTAACAACAACAATAACGGCGGCCTCCGTGCTCGTAGCAGATATTCTGCTCGTCTGTACGACGGTGTATCAGAGCCACTGTATAAAAAAAAACGGAGCCGAGAGAGGGGGGCAATATTCCGGGGAAAAAGTCGCAGATATGCTACTTTATTACGATGCTAACAAACAACCGCTAGCTAACTTCCCATGAATGTAGGCATTTATTTGTCTAATTAATCCATCCCAACGTGTGAGAATGCCTCGTCAAGGTCCTTAGGGTGACGGCTGTTGATGCTTATTGTTGGTTTTATTTATACGGGCCAAATTGTCAATTTATGGGTGTTTATTGATCGGGCGGTCGGGCGGATATTTAGTCGTAGCTCTCACGTGTTGCCACAGCAACGGCAAACATTCCGGTCACGCTCCGTCTCCTCTTCTGCATTTTTGTAGCAGAAACAGTGCCACATATAGGCCTGGAATATGTACTACAGCGCGCTGAGTCGTTTTCAGTGGATTCGTCTGGATGCAGATTTTCTTAAAACGACGCCAAGGCAAAACGGTGGAAAAAAGTTTGTTTTGCTTCGTGTGTACGGGGCCTTACACCTACGGGCAATTTGGAGTCGTCAATGAACCTATCCCCATCCTGCATGTCTTTGGACTGTCGGAGGAAGCCGGGGAACCCGGAGAGAACCCACGCTAACACGGGGAGCATACCATAACATTCAAAATGTCTATATTCCTTTTCATGGTGCATTATAATATAAATAGGATCATCAATCTATACAAGAATGATTTCAGCAGGATGTGAATATATGAAATCACAAAGTGCAATATGATAACAAAATAATATCACACACAAAAGAACCATTCAAATGTAAAATGCTTTATTTAAATTTGAATAATAATATTTTATCATTGAGGTTTATGTTTTTTGTCCCCTTTCAAAGGTGACTTTTCATAGTGGTCTTTTCCCCAATGACACTTTTGACCTGTTTCATTATTTAATCTTTACGCAAGTACATTTTTAGTTTTTTCACATTGGCATATTGATAAAGTTATTATGGTATCATGATTGGCCTTTCTAGCTGCTCGGCTCGACACCTGCTTTTCCCTGGGAGAGTCTTACTGTCTTCAGGGTGAAACGATCCTGTCATAAAACAGGCTGAGCAAGTGTGTGCGTGTGTGTAGACTCTTTCCAAGGGAAGTGGCTTTTATCCTGTGTCCGTTCAGGGCAGCCTCGAGGCCGGAGAGCTGTGAAAGGGACACTATTCCCCCCAGAGACAGACAGAGAGCCTCTTCAGCATACCGGAGGGACGGAGAGAGAGACCCTCTGTGTCTGCATGTGAACTGAGGGGGGGGGGAGACGGCCATTGACCCCGAAGGAGGCGACGGAAGTGGAGAGAGGCCAAACGTGTACATCTGCCTCTCATAATATTAGCGCTTCCACTGATCTAACTATCTAAGTAGGGACAAACAACCAGCGGCTACACTGTATATATGGATGCACTCCATGGATGGCTCATTTCCCCAAGATCTACAGTCAACAGCAAGGATCCAGACTATTTTCACGATGGACCTTAAAAAGATAATTTCTCTTTTATATATATATATATATAAAAGAGCTGTCCCGGGTCACTGCTGCTGCTGACAGACCGCCAGAGACCCTTATGGAACAGAGTCGCTGTGGATTTAATGAATGCTTGTTAGCAACGCTAACGTCTCATGTCTACGATTGCAAGTTCATATTACTTAAAAAAAAAAAAAAACTCAGGCCAGCAGGGGGAAACTTACCACCACCACTGGACTGGAGTGTGGGACAAGAGAGAGGCCGTGTTCAGACTGTTCGTTGACGGACCGGTGCCGGACGAGGGAAGGCATGTCTGGTTCATGGGGGAGATGCCTTTGCGGACTCAGCAAGCAGCCATTGAAGTCGCTTCCCGCTCGCCGGCGTATTCAAGCTACTTCCAGCTTCTTATTATTATAGTGCAAAATGGATCCCATTCTAGCCAGAAGAGCACTGCTACGTGTTTTAGTAATTCAGTCCCTGTATATAAACACAGGATCTGATTGTAAAGAATCGGCCTGTTCCTAATGATCAACCTTTCCTCCATGTTTTGTTTACATCAGCTTTTTACGTGTGCTTTCCCCGGTCGTACCAAAATGGAGATTTTATAGGCCA
The DNA here is from genome assembly GCA_029853015.1 of Chelidonichthys spinosus. Classification (NCBI taxonomy): domain Eukaryota; kingdom Metazoa; phylum Chordata; class Actinopteri; order Perciformes; family Triglidae; genus Chelidonichthys; species Chelidonichthys spinosus. The sequence goes on along the minus strand of CM056829.1, from coordinate 25,756,950 downwards.
TATTGTGCCAGCGTTGTAGTAGTAGTAGTAGTAGTAGTAGTAGTAGTAGTAGTAGTATTTATTTGCATATATTTTGACGCAATCTGATTCTTTTTCACGCGGAGTGGACCCACAATTCACTTCAGCATAACGTGACACAAGCCCATGCAAAGTCAATGACGTCCGTCAACAGAAAGGTGCAGTCTGAACAGGCCCTCAATCTGGTTGTTTGGGATGATGCAGCGATGCAAATTATTACGTATTTATGTGGTCGATTACGTTGACGAGTCGTCCCAGCCCTTACGGCATGTAAATCAATTCCAATGGTTTACTGGCAAATGTTTGTGCCTGTTCTGTATCTCCCTGCCTGTGTGTGGTCATGGCTGATTTCAAACAGACACTCAGCTGCTCCCTCTCTTACTGTACTCTCTGGGTAGGATCCACAGATGCCAGTGTTGCAGAGTTTGGGGCCCCGGGGTGACTCCCAGCAGACCCACCAGAACATAACAATGCAAGGCAGTACTCCATGGCTCCGGGCCCAGTGTCCCCGGCCCTCACTGTGTTGCTGACCCCACATATTTTATGGGGTCTTAGACATCCAGTGGGCTGTCACGGCTGATTAGGAGCTTCAGAAATGAACTTGCACAACACACTCTCTCAGTGATTAATAAACATGGACAGAGAGGGGAAGAGAGACAGAAAGGAATGGTTAGGGCAAAAGTTCACTCAAGATACCACGTTCTGAGAATTTTATGGACTGTATATTTGCACTTAGAGTATATCAACTGTTCTCGTACTGTTGATTGGGGTATGTAACTCTGCCATCAGCAGCTAAAACAAAATCATTATTCTGGCTCTGAATGCAAAGTTCTAGTCCATCCTCTGTTTCAGAGGCCAGCGGGCCTCTGAAAGTTGAACCATCCATCCCTCAGTTGACAAAACTAGATTTATGTAGGACTTTTGCTCTTGCTATCTATTTTGTGCAAACATTTTGATCATAATCACATTGGTTGTACAGATATAAATGTGATGAACAAGGTAGGGTCTGTTATTTGATGGCTTGCCGACATAATTGCATAATTTAGCCCAATCCATGAATTGTGCCCCCCGCCCCCACCCCCCCACTCAGTCGACAGCCTAATGGTCTGGCAGAGGTTATTTATAGGTGGGTGGACTGAACATGGCTGAACGTGCTGCATACCAGACCCAACTGATGAACTCTGGAGATTGTTGGTGAACAGCAGGAGAGAATCCACCCCTGTGCTTCTGTAAAGTATGGCGGTGGGATTTACATTACTACCGACCACTTCCACAGTAGTACAAGTGGATGTTTCCCCCGACAACATTAGGGCTGACTTTGGCAATGTGAATGAACAGGAGCCTCTTGGATCTGCATTGTCATACAAATGATGGATTTGTGCTAGTTATTAGGTTAAACTGCTGAAGAGTAAGCATGTTGATTCATGGAGCTAAAAATCCTTAAGGTTTCTTCAAGACTCAAAAACAGGATGATGATAAAAAAGACCTATCAAAGTTGAAGAGTGGTCATTGAATTAATGAATGAAGTGAAAATGTTGCATAGCCTTAATAGGTCTGGGATATGGAAAGACATACCTTCCCCTCTTGGCTTTCACATTGACCACAGCTGTATTTCCTGTGCCTCGGTTCTTCCCCTCCATATCCACTTTGTCCCACAAGTCATCACATCTGATCTCACGGTGGCTCATGGGAAACCATCGGCTGCTTGGTAAGATGGGGTCAAGGCACACTATAAATATGTCAGCCGCGGCATGTTAGCGGGTCAGAGAGCAGGTGAGAATCGCTGTTTCAGAGACCCAAAATATCCACTATCAGCCAAGGTATATGACACATTCACTCTTTTTACATCCTGAATTAAGAACAATTGCTTTGGAAAGTGTTATATACTATTTTTCTATTTTGTTAGGTTTGAAAACAATGTTTGGATGGGTGGTAGATGGCAGAATGTGCGTTACATTGGAATATTGTCTTTTGAGATTGCAGACATGTTGGTTCTGTAATGAACCATAAGTTTTTATAATACACAATGGCAGGCTTTTTGCAATCTGAACTATCATTCCAAGAAATCAGAATGTTTACACAATGAAATATTTTATATATAATATAGAAGTGAGCTGAAGTTAATTATATATGAACTATCTAGTAGTCATCTAATAACTGGCACTGTGACACCTCACCCTAATAGCTCCTGATGAGCTGGCTGTCGCCCTGCGTGGTTGACTCCGCCGTCGGTGTGTGAATGTGTGAGTGAATGGGTGAATGACAGTCATTAATGTAAAGTGCTTTGGAGAAAAGCACTATATAAAATGAGGCCATTTACATTTTACATGTGCTTGATTCATCAAGCACATGATTAGACACCATTTGATGGGAAAAAATGCTCTAAAATTGTAAAACAGAATTTCGAAAAATTAAAACGGAAAACACAGAATTTCGAAAAATTAAAACGGAAAGCACAGAATTTCGAAAAATTAAAACGGAAAGCACAGAATTTGGGAAAAAATAAAACGGAATCTAGAAAAAATTAAAACGGCCCTTACTACTAGTAGTAAACCAAAACATGGGATTTGTTGACCTATTGAAGGTTGTTGTCCCAGCCGTTTAAAAGAGGCAATTGATTTACTGTTTAAGGTGTCTGACTTGTTTTTGATTTTCGATTCTAAGTTTTGAATAGTTCATTTAGCATGTGATGTAATACTGTGTTAAGTCTGCTTTGATTTTTGCTGCCTGTAGGGGTGTGAGGTATGATAAGGCCAGGTGTGTGCATGTCAAGCAGAAATTGAATGTCAAGTGAAAGAGGCGGTGGTTGAAAAAAGTCTTTCGACCGCTTTATTAAGTTCAATCGTAGCTAATGGTTTATTTGTTTCCCAGTATTATTTCCTTAATTTAGAAGACAGTTTTGTTCATTTTTGAAGTGTAAATTAAATGCAATCATTCTTTGAAGTCAGAAAGATTTAATAAAAAATATTTTTGAAGCGAATCAAGCTGAACCACGGCTCAAACAAAGAACAGCCGAGACAGTTGTTTTCTCTCTATCCCAGGGTGATGCACAGATATGCTCAGATTGTGTCATGTCCTTTCACTACATTCCCTGTTGCAGTTACAGTACTAACTTGATTTCCATACAGATAAAATAAGATATGATGTAAGCCTGACAGGCTGTTGGTTATGTTTAATAAAAAGTACATTCATGGTACTGCTTTGGGGTCTATTCTTAATGTAAACATTAATATGTTTAATAATGTACCAGGTTAGTGTGTTCCTTGTACAATTTACAGCTTTAGTTCTATGAGAATCTATTTCATATCCAAGCAACATTGGTATTGTAACTAAAATATGCCTTACCGAATTGATATTGAATCGAATAGAATCGGAGATTAAATCGAATTTGGACCTTGTGAATCGGAATCAATTCGGGAAATCAGTGGCGATACCCAGCCCTACTTTTTCGATGATTTTACTCAGAAGTGGGAGGTTTGATATTGGTCTATAATTGTTCATTAGTGAAGTGTCTAAATTGTTTTTTTTTTAACTAACAGAGTAGACCAAGAGTCTACAGCTGTGCTAGCTGCTCTGGGGCATGGACACTCGAGTGCTCCACTCAACTAACTCAGCTGGACTGCTACCACCATCGCTTAGAACAAGCAACGGTCGCACAACAAAGTCACAACTCTTCTCTATTTTGGCACCGTGAGTCACTCACTGGCTTCTGCAGGAGACTCAAGACTCACTTGTTCAGAGTTCACCTGGACTCTGTATAGCCTCATCTTATGCTAGCTATCTTTGTTGTATAGCAGTAATGGGTTAAGCTAGCAATTGGAGCACTTGAAACTTGTTCTATTGACATCTTTACTGTACCGACAGCCATATATTTCTGTTATACATTCTTCTGATAAATGTACTTTTTGTAAGTTGCTTTGGACAAAAGCATCTGCTGAATGCCCTAAATGTAAATGTTAGCATGCTGTTTAGAGATGACACCACACTAATCATCTCAGTTTGGCTTGTTAACAAATTCGCACAAAACACATACAGACGAGGCTCGGGATGTTGCAATATAATTATATTTACATGATACAACAGTATTGATATCATGTTCGTAATTATAGCACCTCTTAAATCATTTCATCATATACAGTTGTTTATAGACATCACTTTGCTACACTCATATTCTGAGACAAGTAAAAGAAACAAAATGCATGCTATTGCAAAATCTTTTGTCCACGGGAATTGTGGAATGAAAACTTGATATCTTGACGCCCCAGCTGAGGCTGATGGGAATGTCATTAGATTATCTGGTGGTGCCAGTGCGTAAAATGTAAGGGATTACTGCATTGTAACAGGATTGTCTGTCAAAGTGGTGGAACGAGCCGCGTAGAGCCGAAACCATAACGTGGCTGAGTCCTCGTATCTATCCGTATCTCATGAGGACTATGGCTCCCCCTGTCTAAATCCACTATGGATTTCCAAGCCCTGTTTAACAGACTGTAATGGCCACTCCTCTTGACACACACACACACACCGAGTCAAATCATCCTGACAGTAGGCGTGGAGGTTATTACTATCATACTTTTTATTCTGCTCATGAATAAGTGATGAGGAGTTCTAAGACACACCCACCCTCTTAGACACATATAAGACACCTGCTCCTGGATGGCCTCTGGTTATGTACACAAGCACAAATCCACACACACACACACACACACACACACACAGATTCCCCGTCTCCTCCCTTTCATCACCACTCGTCTTTGTCCTGATTGCAGCTCCAGGGTGTGGACCATTAGGTGAGATGTCTTAGCAGTCTTTTCACACTGCAAGGTAATGGTATAAAAATATTGCATAGACGAGCTTTCTTATCTCATCTTCTTTCTCTATTGAAATAAATAAATAATACATGGCAGCCCTACATTTCACCTGTTCGTCTCTACATGTCAGCCCTGTGATTGACTGGTTACCTGTCTGTCTCTGAGCTCTTACACAACTCCAGTTCAAAGCTTGCTGCATACACCACACCGTACAGGAGTCATTTATGTATTACTAGGTGACCAGTTCTCAGTGAGGTCAGTGAAAGGTCTGCGGTAACTGTTTAATAATTAACAGAGTTTGTTTTATCTCTGAACGTGAAGGCCCTTAGTGTCCACAAACCACTCTCCTCCGAGGTGTGAGTGACAGCTGTGGACATGGGGAAATGAGAGGTGTTGTTTTGATGCTCCGACTGAAAGGGGAGATGGTGATTTGTTACTTTAAACTGGACTGGATTGAAAGTCTCATTACGCAGCACAGTTAGGCTAATGGGGGGATTTTCCCATGATTATTGCAGAAAATAAAGTCTGTGTTTATGTTTATGATACTTCTAGGTTTTGTTCAGCAAGTTAATCATCACAAATTAACTCCAAGAAATGCTAACGATAAGCTGGAAAGGAAATGCACCACACAAACAGACACACAACTAAGCTGGAGGCAGACTAGTGACTGTGATGATGTTTTGTAGACTCCTTTAGGAACTGTTTTTTTAAGACGCATAAAAAATTCACGAGTGGAGTACTCACTACTGACGTATTTTGTATCTGAGAACAAAACATTATAATAAACAATAAAATAACAAATGTTTATTACAAATATTAATAATATAAAATAGTTAGATTGTTGTTATTATTATTATTATTATTAATAAGTTATTGAGTTGATTTCCAAAGGACTTTTCAATTCAACTTCAGAATAGTTCAACCAAGATTACCAATGATTAAAAAATGTAAATCAGTTGCAATAATCTACGGCTAAAGCATTGATGACCTTCTCAAGATCGGGCACAGAAAAGACCTTATCTTTGAGATGCTTCAACTCTTCAGCTGGTTTTCAACACAGACCTTATTTCAACCAAAAAACCCAATGATGATTGAGCCAAAAACCAAGGGAACGGAAAGTCTAACAATGCTAACCCATCTCTCAGGACTCACCAATGAATCAAGCAGACTAGACACCAACCCTGTCCCTGTCCCTCATGCTCTGGGATGGAGAGGGGGGGAGGCAGCTTAACCCTTAAGACTTCCTTAAAAAAACGTACACTTGTGTTCCTTACTACAGAAAATGTCACCTTCCCAAAAAGTGCTGTAAAAATATGATATATGAATATTTTTTTCCACTTAAAATGAATCAGTCTTATTAAACTAGCTTGCAGCCTGAAATATTCAAATATGAATTATATTTTGAGGATTTTAGCCCTTTAAAGGCCAGTATGTTTACATAACTACACAGTTTTTTAATTGCAAAAAAGTAGTAATTGATAACTATTATTATTAGGCCCTGAGATGGGTCAACGATTGACAGCCACATCGATTTTGATTTTGAGAGAATTTTAGTCTTCTCTCAAATCAAAAAAAAAAAAGGATTGATCAAAACCTACAGTGCATTAAACTGTCTCTTATGTTCCAACCTCTGTGGCCCAAACCAGATAATTTACAAACAGCGATACACCGTCACTTTAAACACATGCTTCTCAAAATAGCAGTAAATAGTGCATTTAAACAGTGGGTTCACGGTGATGATGGAGCCTGTGCAACTGTGAAAATTTGGATTTTTATGGTTACTGTTTATGGCTAATTCTTTAAATTTCTCTTCACCTAAATGGAAGCAGCTTTTAGCCATATTGCATGTTGAGCTTAGCCTCAACAATCTGCTGGTGAAGGCCTCTAACCTCACTCTGTCTCTTTCCTCAGATTATTTGCCATGCTACATGGGAAGGCCCTGAGCGCCACCCTGCTCTTCCTCTTCATCCTCGTCATCTTTGCTTCAGCCCGTGGTCGCTCCTATCCTTTTTTTTCCTGTAATGACACTGAATTCCAGCACCTGGTCCTCCACCCGGACCCCTCTGTGGGGATGGTGTACGTGGGGGCCAGGGACCGCCTCTTCCAGCTCGACGGATCAGACGGACTCCGGCTGGAGCAAGAGGAGACGACGGGCCCCGTGAGGGACAGCAAAGACTGTCTTCCCCCAGTAACTGACTGTCCCCAGGCCAGGAGAACCAGCAACCACAACAAATTGCTGCTGGTGGATCCAAAGGCATTGGAGTTGATCACCTGTGGCAGCGTTCACCAGGGCACCTGCCAAAAACGCAGCCTGGTGTCAATCAAGAAGGTTCTCTTCTCCACCGAGAGGCCCGTGGACACGCAGTATGTTGCAGCCAATGACCCGTCAGTGTCCACCATAGGGCTGGTAGTGGGCCAACGTGGCGGGGAAAGAACAGTGATGTATGTGGGTAGGGGCTATACCGCCAGCCACCCGGCCATCTCCACCCGCCACCTTTCATCAGAACCCATCTTTTCCTACGAGGAGACCGCTAAGCTGGCGGTGGCCGGTCGTCTGTCGGAATACGACCACCATTTTGTGATGGCGTTCACACGGCGCTCATATGTGTACTTCTTGTTTTACCGCCGTGACATCAAGTCAGCGACAAGGGAGTACCGGACCTACGCTGCCAGAGTTTGCCTGGACGACACCTCCTACTACTCCTATGTGGAAGTTCCTCTCGTCTGCCGATCTCCTTCCTCTCCCTCCAGGACTTACAGCCTGCTCCAGGCTGCACAGGTACGTCCTCCCCAAATTTAGTTCCATTTATGTTTACAGCCCAAAATCACAAATGTACTTACTAATGTACGGAGGGCTTTACGATCAGTACAACATATGACACCCTCTGTCCCAGGACCCTCCATGAAATGCAATACATGTCGTGTGCACAGAATAAACGACAAAATTATTTCAACTGCTTCTTTTTGAGTCCGTTGCAATCTCAGATGTTGTTCTGCCAGTGTCTGGCGCAGGTCACAGCTGATGTGGTGGGTTCAGCCAGGTCCCAGTGGCTGCACTGGGGGGCGTCGTCACACTCCAGTCGGTGGGACATTGTCTGGACTGCTCCACAACTGTGTCTTCTGTCTGGTAATTCCATGCTTTCATGAGTGCTTTGCACCCCCCCTGCTCCATTCTTGTTGAGGGTCTTCCAGGTTGGTCATTGGAGGTCGTAACCGCTGGCGAGGCATTCAGTTGGAGTGATGTGGCAAGTGTCGTTGAGGGCTGTGTCAACCAGTTTGGTGTGGCTGGTGCAGCTCAGCTTGAGCACGCGTATTTGGCTGTGGAGAAGCACAGGGCTAGGGCAGTTGCACGGATGGTTGATGGATCAGTGCCCCACTTTGAGTTTACCAGTTTGCTCAGGATGTTGTTGTGAGTGTTGACCTTTGGCTTTCGTGTTCTGAAGACGGGTTTTGAAAGAGAGTTTCTTGTCAAGAGTGACTCCGAGGTACACAGGGTGGGGGTGGTTGGAGAGTTTGTGGCCATCCCATGAGACACTCGGTTCTTTTCCTGTGTCTCAATTTTTAAGATGGAAACTGCATTGTTGGGTTTTTTATGGGCTGGGTTTCAGGTGGTTGTTATTGTAGTAGGTTGTCATCTCTTGGAGGGCGCTTTCTAGGACAGACTCGATCTTCTGGAAGTTCTGCTGTTGGGTGGTGATGCAGAGGTCATCAGCATAGATGAAATGCCGGCATTTTAGGGGAAGTGGTTGGTTGTTGGTATAGATGTTGAAGAGGAGGGGGGCCAGTACGTTGCCTTGTGGTCAGCCGTTCTTTTGGGCTTTCCATTAGCTGTACTTGTTGATTTTTGCCTGTTGTTGAGGAGGCTTTTGATGACTTGGCACAGGTCAAGGTCATTGCAAAAGTTTCCTGATCATGGTGCTGTGCTGGACAGTGTCGTAGGCAGCGGTAAGGTCTATTAAAGTTGCTCCGGTGATGAGTTTGCTCTCAAAACCATCCTCAATGTGTTGAGTAAGGTTCAGTAGCTGCCCAGCACAGGAGCAGCCAGGGGGAAGCCAGCTTGATCTTTAGTAAGATTGGAGTCTATACGTGGCATAAGCATTGGAGTAATAGCCTCTTGTAGAGCTTGTATGTGATGCAGAGGAGGGAAATGGGTCTGTAGCTCTTTGGGGATGATGGGTCCTTTCAAAGTTTGGGAATTGCGACAGTCTTAGCCTTTTTCCATACAGCTGGGATTTTTTTCTGTGACATGCATGAGTTCAGCATTGCTAGGAGCCAGGTCTTTGCTTGAGGTCCCAGGTGCTGTATCATTTCCACCAGTATGTCATCAGTTCCTGCTGCTTTCCCAGGTTTCAGCATGCTCATTGCAGCTTTGAGTTCTCCAAAATAATAAAAGACAAAAAAACATTACTACTAAAGTTAACAGTAGCTGTGGATATGATATAATGATAATGATAATAATAATGATAATAAATAATAATAATAATAATAATAATAATAATAATAATAATAATAATAATAATAATAATAAAGCAAAAATAGTAGCATAGTAATATTAGAAACATGACATGAGTAATAGTGGTAGCAGTGGTTGTGAAGCAGGGCCACAGCAGCAGGTATAATCACGGTCAGCTGCATCTGATATCACAGGAAGCACAGAGGGAAAGAAGTAAAGTTGGAGAAAATCAGAGGTTGATTCCTTGGCAGTGTAGGCCTAAAGCAGCTTAACTAAATGCTGGTCCAAGACAAGCCTGAGCCAGCCCTAACTATAAGTGTTAAGCCTACTCATGAATGTGGAGAGGGCAAAAACTTGTACATCAGCACTCTGATTAAATGTTTTGGGTACGTGTGGATTTCAGGTCTTGCTTCCAGAAATGGATTGGAGTGATTTTGGCTGTGTTCAACTTCCCACGTCTTTTGTTGCTACAGGTGGGACAAGGAGGCGGCCAACAGGGCGATGATCTGCTGGGAGTCTTCTCCAGCCGCATCGGCTCTGCAAACAACGCTCCCTTGGATGCCTCGGCTCT